>CM030365.1:257269574-257787074 GCA_017893485.1 Hemerocallis citrina
ATTAAAGACCTGGTTTATCTGCATGACTTGGTTTATCTGCATGACTTGCACTTAGGAAGACAAAGTAGTAGCCAAAGTAGAAACCACAACTTTATTAGGTAGTTTCACAGCTTGAATGTGTACAGTGTCTGTTTGGTTGGTCTGTGACTTTTTAATGGGTATTTTCACAACCTAATTTCGATTTACATAGAAAAATAAGAAATATGCATAGAGTGGAGAGTTTTGTAAGGGAGAGTAGTTATGTGGAAAGGTGAATTGATATACAAACTATTTAAGAAATACCTATAACCAAACTATTTAAGAAATACTGTAAATATAAATGGTACCTTGATAACTTCCATAGCTCTAGTCCTTGTCGCTATGGGGATTTTTGTCCATCTATCGAATGATAGTGGAAGATACTCGGAATTCCGAACAATCAGCCCAATGAATGATGCGAAATTCGCTGCATTTTCTCCTACGGGCTGATGATCCCCATTTATCTCCACTACTTTTTTTTCACCCGCGGGTAGCTTCCATACGTCAACTAACTTTGTCGCTCTCCGGGTCTTTTTTTGTGGGGGTGGCTGGGTGCTCCCCTCACCTACCTCTACGTGGGCATCCTCCTCGTTTAGAGGCTCCTCAATCCTTCTTTTAAGCGCCGTATTCCGTCGCGGCATAATTCACACCTGCTAATAAGAACTATGAAGCATACATTAAAAAATTAACAACTTGATATAATGAAATCAGAAGCATCCAGTATAAGTTGGTAAAAAATTAAGAACTTGGTATAAAGTTTATGTAAATATTAAACTATAGTAAATATCAGACTCTATAGTAAATATAAAACTGGATATCAGACTCTATAGTAAATATCAGAAGTTTATCAGAAGCATCCAGTAAACTGGATATAGTAAACTGGATATCACACAAACTTGACAGACTCTATATAAAACTGATATAGATATTAACTTGAACATCAACAAAACTTTAAATTGGCATGTTAACTCGAACACCACAATCTGATATAGTGGAAAATGACTGCACAACATATTGATGTAGAACTGTCTCAATCACATAGACATACAGTCCAGGTTAGAGAAATAGTATGCTCATTGCAGCTCAGTTTCTCAATATCCGCACTCAAAAGTAAAGCTGAGGAGGTTATGGATGAAATTAGAATTCCCTATACAGAGAAGGATGCAGAATGAGACCTTCACATATAAACTATGTTCCAAAGTCGTGTTTGTTGTGAATAAACAGTAAACAAGTTGTCGAGATGTTTTAAAAGCAAATCGAAGACATTAAGGTGAACATAGAAAGTTAATTTACATTGAAAAGAAATTTAAAAATCAACAAATTGAAAAAAGGAAGACAACAAATTAGGAATTCCATGCCCGTATGACACTAAAACTCTACATTTTGATAAATATAATTAACACACCAGCAGCCAGTAACACTAATTTAAAATTGGCACTAATTTATGATTTTATACACTAATTTATGATTTTATACATTTGAGACAGAATGGAAATGCAAAATAAGGAAGTTTGCAGCACTTAATAATCAGGATTGTGGTGCATTGGTGATGAATACACATTGAACATCAACAAAACTTAAAATTGGCATGTTAACTTTATAGTGATATAGATATTAACTTTATACAGATTACACATTGAACATCAGCAAAACTTAAAATTGGCAGGTTAACTTTATAGTGATATAGATATTAACATTATAATGATATAGATAATAATTATAGTAATATAGATATTGGTCCGAATGTGTTCTAAGTTCTAATTGATTGTGGTGCATTGGTGATGAAGATAACAAACTCTATAGTGATATGGATATTAACTTTATACAGATATAGATATAAGCAACATTAACTTTATACAGATATAGATATCAAACTCTATAGTGATATATATAAAACTGGATAAATGTAATAAAGCTATAACAAAACCTGTATATTTAATATTTCATGGGAGAATCTTAATACAAGTGTATAATGTTCAAATCCAGAAATGTCTAGCATAGCAAAAGGAACATATTCAATCAACTCTTTTCCATATCCAATACATCCCCTGGCTCTCCATCCGTGCGTAGCCAATTAGGTGTACTGTTGTCATCTGATATGTTTACATCAAACCTAGGAAATTCAGCAGCAACAAAAATGTTAGTGACATCTTCGTCCTCATCATCTGATGTCTCTCCCAACTGGTACACATCTCTTGGTTGCATAATAAGAGCCACGCAAGATTTAGGCGAAGCTGGATCTTCAACATAGAATACTTGGAGTACTTGAGATGGGAACACAAATGGTTCATGGCTGATGTGTGTGCCAGTATGAATCAAATTTGAAAAGTTTACAATTGTGAAACCTAAAGTATCCTTGTTTTGGGGATAATTCTTATCCATATCAGCCCAGTCTGCGCGAAATAAGACAACTCGAAAATGACCGAAATAGTCTAACTCGATGATATCAGTGAGAACCCCATAATAGTCAACATCTTCATCAACTGGATTTGTGTCATTCTTAGAAGCATAACTTCTTGTCTTTGACGTCACTACAATTCCACTATTCTGGGACTTTAAATAACGTTCACGATCCTTAGTATGAAATCTGAATCCGTTATATATATATCCCTTAAATCTTCTAACCATCTTATGGGGACCTGCAGCAAGAATCTTGATTTCAGGTGATACCAAATCATCATGCAACTTCGGAACCTATAGGATGTGATGGTAAACCATATTAGTAAAATTAAGATTATTATAACAAAAAAGGAAAGTACTTGATAATTTGGAACACTCTTACATAGTCTTTAAGCCACATATGAAATCTTTCATTCATCATCTTATTTTGGTCACGTGGTCTTAATTTCCTTGTTCTAAAATTCCTTTTCATTTCACGGATAAATTCTCTGTAAATATTTAAAAGAATGAAATATAATTAGATGTACATTGTTCGAACCGAGATTAATTAAATATAAACCAACCCAATTATGACTTACTCTCGGAATGGCTCAACTGTTGCATGATGATCTAGTACATATCGATGTGCTTGTTCCCATGTTAAGTTATCTAACTCAACCGCATCAACTTTACCAATGGTATTTCCAGCAGTTTGAAATAGATAATGTGTCTCACCAAGGTTTGACCCAACTGGATTTCTCCTTGGTCTAGTAAGACATGTCTCGACACCCTGAAGATATCGGGAACAAAAATTGGAGCACTCTTCCGAGAGATAACCTTCTGCAATTGAGCCTTCTGGATGAGATCTATTTTTAATATATCCCTTGAGTCGATAAAGATACCTATACATGTAAATGGTTAGATCAAAAAAAGGATGCACATTATCCAAATTTGAAGTATATAATTAACAAATATGAATAACTACCTCTCAATGGGATACATCCACCGATAATGTACCGGCCCACCAAGTCTTGCTTCGCCTGCTAGATGAATGACCAAGTGAATCATTATAGTGAAGAACGAAGGGGGAAATATTCTCTCCATTTGACAAAGTACCAAAGCAGCACGTTGCTCCAAGAGGTTAATGTCTTCAACACGTAGAACCCTTGAGCAAAGTCCTTTATAAATGCTACACAGATCCTTGATGACGGCAGTGACTTGGTCGCACATTGAGAACCTTAAAGCCACAGGAAGGAGATCCTGCATCAAGATGTGGTAGTCGTGTGACTTTAGACCCTGAAGCCTCTTCTCCTTATCATTGACGCACCTTGCTATGTTAGATGAATAGCCATCGGGAACTTTAAGCTCCTGTAGAACTTTGCAGAACGATTCCAACTCCTTTTTAGACATGCAGTACATTGCTGGAGGAAGGCGCACTCTGCCATTCGGTAAATATTCGGGGTGCAACTCGTGTCGTATGTCCAACTCAGCTAAATCAAGACGACACTTAAGATTGTCTTTTGTCTTCCGATCATCTCCCATGATAGTCCCTACACAATTTTCACCAATATTTTTTCCGATATGCATCACATCTAAATTATGGCGCAATAAATTGAATTCCCAGTACGGCAGTGTAAAGAAAATGCTCTTCTTCTTCCAGGACCCTAACTCAACAATGTCATCACAATCATCTTCATCGTTGTCGTCATCCCTTGCTCTTTTCTTGCCCCGTTTTATGGCTTCTACTTCCTTACCATAATTGAAATGGTGACCATGTAGCCGCCTTAACACATCGGACCCAGACGATATTTCAGGTGAATGTTCCAACTCCTCAACCCCATCAAAAGTCGTAGTTTCCGTCCTGAAATTGTGTGTGTCAGGCAACCATCTTCTATGACCCATGTAGCAGAACTTTTTCCCATTATATAGCCATCTTGAAGTAGTTTTATCAGCACAACAAGGACATGCATTACGCCCTTTGGTGCTATAACCGGATAAATTTGCATACGCAGGAAAATCATTGATTGTCCAAGTCAATGCAACTCGAAGACGGAATGATTTCTTCGTTGTTATATCATATGTTGGAACACCCTCCCACAACTGTTGCAGCTCATCTATTAAAGGCTGGAGATAGACATCTATATCATTTCCAGGGCTTTTCGGTCCAGGAACTATTGTGGACAAAATAAATGATGATGGCTTCATACACTTCCAAGGCGGTAGATTATACGGTATCAACACTACAGGCCATATGCTTATGTACTACTCGTTTGCCGGAATGGGTTAAAACCATCACTGGCTAATCCAAGTCGCACGTTGCGAGTATCTTCAGCAAAATCAGGATATCTTTCATCAAAACTTTTCCATGCAGCAGAATCCGCCGGATGTCTGAGAATTCCATCATTCTTTCGCCCTTCAGCATGCCACCTCATATCAGAAGAAGTCTTAGATGACATAAACAACCTTTGTAGCCTAGAAATCAAAGGAAAGTAGCGCATCTGTTTTGCTGGCTTCTTTTTCCGCTTTGATTTAACTATACCACTTGCATCTTGTTCTTCATTCGGAACACCTTTCCATTTTGAAGTACCACAAACTTCACAGTTCTCCAGACTCTCCTTATCCCCCCTAAATAACATACAATCATATCGACATGCAACTATCTTCTCATACCCCAGATCAAAATATTTAAGGAATTGTTTTATTCCATGTGCTGAATTTGGGAGACAAATTTCAGGGAATGCTTCATTCAACAATTTAAGTAACATTGTAAAGGATTTGGCAGACCAACTATTCAAACATTTGATCTGAAATAACCTCACGATGAATGAGAACTTCGAAAATTTGGTGCAATCATGATACAAGGGTGTACTAGCATCCTCCAACAACTTACTGAATGCTTCAAATTCTTTGTTGCATTCAGAGTTTTGCCTACCCTCCTCCACTTGACCCTCGTCCCCATCAGTGTGCGAAGTTTCGGTCGGTTCATCATGGACTTGAGTTGTTGAACTATTTGTGTGCATTGGATTGTTGTGAATCCCAAAAGCATCCCGCACTAGATTTTGCATCTCATCGGCAAGACTGTCGTCGTCATTCACTAAGGGTTCATTTTCCTCTTCCAACAATTCTTGTCCAACCGGAATCGATGTGTCACGCTCTCCATGGCAGAACCACATTGTGTACCCTTGCAGAAAACCATTAATCACCAAATGTGTTTGTACTTCGTAGCATGGAAGCAAATGACAGTTTACGCATCGGCGACATGGACAAAGGATAAAGTTGGGATCACGAGAATGTTGCTTGGCAAAGATAATGAAATCTCTAACACCATCTCGATACTCTTTGCATAATCGTGACTTACTCATCCAACTTTTATCCATTTCAATAATATCACTCAATCTGAAAATTAAATTAAATTTCACTTGGTCAATATGAAGGTTTGGTATGCTTTTGAAAACAATCAAAGTCATACTTCGCATTGTAGGTGTGATGGTGAACTAAGAGGGAAATAGAAACTGACATAGATGTAATACAAAACTTGATCTGGGTGTTCATCCTAAAACTTTGTTCTACACTAGTTTTTGTAGTCTTGTAATTAGTTCTCTTCTAGTCCAGGATGATTAGCAGTTCATGTGATTTGTCTTGCCGGTTGAATTTTTTAGATGTTTGGGGTGGCATTATATATTGGATTCTGATTGCGAATTACAATGTGAATTATTCTCCATGTCATGAGGTGAATTACAATGTGAATTACAATGTGAATTACAATGTAATTTGTCCAGAATCTGAGAATATATTATTCTGAATTATTTGTGATCTTTTTATAGAAAAGAGGATAGAGATGAAAGATCAATAAGTGTCTTTTGTGCTTCATCAAAGATCAAACTGTCAAAGCTTGTAAGATGCTCGAAATCTCTAAGATTTAGTAAGATTTAGAGAATACAAAAAAGATGCCATCCTTACTTTTTTCCATGCCTAATTTGGTTTTGTTGATTATAACTTCTTAATCAACTAAATTGTTGATGTCCTTATCGTTTCATATCAACATCAATTAACAGAGGAACTAGTGATTTGTGACTTAGCTCAACAGTAGATATTTATAATAATATCATGTATGACTAAGTAAACTCATGCATCATGTTATTCAACAGATCGATAGCTCAACAGTAGAACTGGAAGTAATAAGATAGTATCATTTCTTGCTTAACAACAAACACAATCACAAGTAACTACGTAGCCTATTGATTAATAATTAGTAAGTTGCCATCACCAATTATTTTTGATTCAGCGATAATCACAAACACAATGTCACATTAAAAATTAATAGCAAAACCACAAGATGACATTGGTTCATTTATGCAGTATAAATCGTAACCTAAAAAGTTTCATGAATGTGACTGATTACTAATTCAATCAAATAGCAGTATAATTACTAATTCAATCAAATAGCAGAATATACCACCAGTAGAGACCCAAATCCACCTTGCCCAATCTTGCAGCTTGTTTGGAACCCTTGCGCACAATCCCTCAAAGTCTCGTCGTCATTCACTAACTAAATTCCTACCAAAATCAACACCGTAAACCAACAGATTCAATATACACACCATAAACCAACAAAATTCAAACAAAATCAACAAAAATCAACAAAAATCTACACCGTTAACAAACAAAATTCAAGATCCAAACCAACAAAAAAATCCACACCATATTGGCAGATTGCAAGTAAATAACTCACCATATTGGCAGATTGCAACGGCGGCGGCGACGAGATCCAACGGCGGCAAGCGGCAGGCGACGAGATCGAGATCGACGATATCGAAATCGAAGAAAGAAAAAAGGAATGAAGTGGAGATTGGGGCGTCGAAATCGAAGAAAGGAAGAAAGAGGAACGAAATCGAAGAAGAATCGAAAAAAGAGAGAGGGTTTGATTAAGGAATCGAAAGAGAGAGGGTTTGATTAAGGAATCGAAAGAGAGAGGGTTTTCGGGAGACGAACGAAATCAAAAGAAAGAATCGACGAATTTGGGGCGAACGAAATAGGGTTTTCGGGAGAGAGGCGCGAACGAAATAGGGTTATGGCGCGAGTAATTTGGGGCGAACGAAAAAAGAGAAAGGGAAGTGGGGGATTTTAGTGCGTAGGTGGGGAGTTTTCCCCGGCGCTTTCCAGCGCCGGGTATTTATAGAATGGCCGGCGCTATAATAAAAAGCGCCGGGGAATTCCCCGGCGAAAACTCAAAGCGCCGGGGAATGTACGCCATATATTCCTATTTATTTTGTAGTGATTGTTCCAACAAGCAAAGCTCTAATCACCTTAAAACCTAGCTACAATTCCTAGGGTTGGTACTAACATGATGAAAACCCTAATTCTTGGCCTCACGCTGCATGCATTTGAAGAACTCAAAGCTAGCCGTTCTCATTGTCACTTTCAAAAATCGAATCATTATCATCTTCCTACAATGCCCTCATTACTGTCTTACTCATAATAGGAATGTTTCCAAAAATGACCCACCGCTTGAAAATATTTAACAAACTGACCCACTTTCAAAATAATTACTAAATTGACCAACTCGCTATTTCAAACCGCTAGGGATGGACAATTATTATCCGAACCGACCAATCCAAACCAACCAAACCCGAACGGACCTGTTTTTAACCAAACCAATTGGAGATATGGGTTGATCAGGTTCTTGATCTTCAATAACCAACTGGACCGGTTCGATTGTTGAATGAGGCTTTCAAATAACCGATAAAACTGAACTGACCGTACATCTATGTATTAGTCCATAAAAAATCTAGTTCTCCTTTAGTTTCTTGAATATACAAACAGTCATTTTACATTTTTTTTTTGGCGATACAAGCAACCTCCTTTAATTTATTTAATCCAAACCGAGCAATTATTCTACCTATGTTTTGATTCTCCATATTCATGTATGTTATGTTGTGGTTCGCAGTGTCATCCGAGCGCTGAGCCGAAAACTTGTGGGAGAAGCTTTTGTGGCTCGCGGTGTCATCCGAGCGCCGAGCGCCGAGCCTTAAGCTTGTTGGAGAAGCTTTTGTGGCTCGCGGTGTACCGAGCACCGAGCCTCAAGCTTGTTGAAGTAGCTTTTGTGGCTCGCAGTGTCATCCGAGCACCGAGCCGAAAATTTGTGGGAGAAGTTTTTTGGCTCGCGGTGTTATTCGAGCGTCGAGCCTCAAGTTTGTTGGAGAAGGTTTTGTGGCTATCGGTGTCATCCGAGCGTCGAGCCGAAAACTTGTCAGAGAAGTTTTTGTGGCCCGCGATGTCATCCGAGCACCGAGTCTCAAATTTGTTGGAGAAATTTTTGTGGCTCACAGTGTCATCCAAGCACTGAGCCGAAAACTTGTGGGAGAAGTTTTTGTGGCTCGCGGTGTCATCCAAGCGCCGAGCCTCAATCTTGTTGGAGAAGCTTTTGTGGCTCGCGGTGTCATCCGAGTGCCGAACCGAAAACTTGTGGAAGAAGTTTTTGTGGCTCGCGGTGTCATCCGAGCGCCGAACCTCAAGCTTGTTGGAAAAGCTTTTGTGGCTCGCGGTGTCATCCGAGCGCCGAGCCTCAAGTTTGTTGGGAAAGCTTCTGTGGATCGCGGTGCCATCCGAGCGTCGAGCCACCAAAACTTATTGGAAAAGCTTTAGTGGCTTGGTGTAATGCTTGAGTAGTTGACCATGTGTTCCGAGCTGTTGTGCCGGTCGATAGGGCTGAGGGTAAATTGGTAATTTCACGCCCTAGGCTGACGTCATAGGCGTGAGAATCGAAGCGCTTTAGATCTTGGTGGCCGTTGGATCAAGATCCAACGGTTAGATCTCCTCGCAAAAATCGAGGAGTCCATTCCTCTATTATAAATCTCCCCCTCCCCCTTCATTTCCTCACTTTGCGTTTACTTCTCTAAGGCAACAAAAATTTCCCTTATAACCGTCAACGATCGTCTCTTCGGTGATCTTCACATTTCTCAGCATACCAGGTTAGTATTTTTCCCAATGTCGTGCATTCAGTCTGGCTCCGAGGCAAGCACTTCAGGTCGCTCTGAGGAGCAGGTCCATTCGGACATAGGATCGGGGGGCGAGGGCATAGTTGTTTATGACGTGCAACCTTTACGATCTCGTAGACCGATCAAGGAGCTTGTGGAGGAGGGTGAGCACGAGGGAGGAGACCCCGAGGGAAAGGGTTTTGTTGAGGAAGGGGAGCACGAAGAAGGAGGCCCTGCAAGGGAGCACGAAGAGGGAGAGTTCGTCGAGGGGGACAGCCAGGAGGGGCCCGTCCAAGAAGCCGAGGGAGGCGATGGTCGGGGAGAAGAGGGAGGAGGAACCGCGGGAGAAGCAGTCGAGGAAGAGGAAAATCTTCCACCTCTGCCCCCGTTAGCGACCCCATTTTCGGAGAAGAAGCCTCTCCCCCATAGGCAAAAGAGGAAATTGACTCGCCCCGATAGCCCGGGCTCGCCAGACAAGTACGAACCCAAGCTGGGGTTCGAGTTTCCCCCTGTGTTCCACAGAAACCCGGGGTGTAATGCTTTGGTGGCTTGGTGTAATGCTTGAGTAGTTGACCATGCGTTCCGAGCTATTGTGCCGGTCGATAGGGCCGAGGGTAAATGGGTAATTTCATGCCCTAGGCTGACGTAATAGGCATGAGAATCGAAGCACTTTAGATCTTGGTGGTCGTTGGATTTTGATGATCAAGATCCAACGGTTAGATCTCCTCGCGAAAATTGAGGAGTCCCTTCCTCTATTATAAATCACCCCCTTCTTCCTTCATTTCCTCACTTTGCGTTTACTTCTCTAAGGCAACAAGAATTCCCCTTATAGCCATCAACGACCGTCTCTTCGGTGATCTTCACGTTTCTCAGCATACCGGGTTAGTATTTTTGATTCCCAACGTCGCGCTTTCACTCCGGTTCCGAGGCAAGAACTTCAGGTTGCTCTGAGGAGGAGGTCCAGTTGGCATCAACGTCTTGGTCTCTCGACTTTGAAGTGAAGAAGGAGGTTCAGTCGGACTTAGGATCGGGGGGCGAGGGCGTAGTTGTTTATGATGTGCAACCTTTACGATCCCGTAAACCAGGCAAGGAGCCTGTGGAAGAAGGTGAGCACGAGGGAGGAGACCCCGAGGGAGAGGGGTTTGTTGAGGAGGGGGAGCACGAAGAAGGAGGCTCTGCGGGGTAGCACGAAGAGGGAGAGTTCGTCGAGGGGGACAACCAGGAGGGGCCTGTCCGAGAAGCCGAGGGAGGCGATGGTCGGGGAGAAGAGGGAGAAGGAACCACAGGAGAGGCAGGCGAGGAAGAGAAAAATCTTCAACCTCTGTCCCCGTTAGCGACCCCATCTCCAGAGAAGAAGCCTCGCCCCCGTAAGCGATGTCACGCCCCGCTTCCCAAAATATGGGAATACGAGTCTATGACTAAGCCCTGGCAAATGATGCGAAAACACCATTTATAAGATGTATAGGTACTCAACAACAAGATAACAAAATAAACCATGCAGGCATGTAAAATCACAATATGATAATGGAAGTTCATGACATAGTCCATAATATAACAAACAACTGAAAACATACAAATAGTTACGGGTCAAACAAGCCCGAATTATAATAAAGAGTAGCATGAAATAAAACATGAACTAAAGCAACATGAAAAATAAACAAAACTAAAACACTTAATCAGCAACACCTTATGGTAACTCTTCATTTGGGCCTGCAAGTACATTATTACAAAAAGAAAGAAAAAGGAAAAACAAGACACCCGTTAATACAAGTCACGGGCCGCAAGTGGTACAAGCTAAGGGGGCATGTACAAAACTAAACAAAAGATAAACAGGAAAAGAGCAAGGAATCGAGAGTCATAAAATAGGAAAAATACAATATGTAATATGCTTATGAACAAGGCATTATGAAACAAGTGGCATGTAAATAAGTAATCAAGTAACAAATATCAAGTCAACTTGTAACATATAATTGGATCATGCAAGTGCACGTATTAATCTTATGTCTTTTATTAATTCTATCTAGGTAGCACTTTATGCATCCATCTTTTTACTACATGGTTGCTACATACAATCAGTTACGTTTATACCTAGTGGTGGATTCTATAGGTCACGTACTCGGAAAAAATATATCATTTGTATCTTATATCGAGATACGTGCAAATATATAACGTGAAATATATCGAAACAAACATGGTGTAAACAAGTAGCGTGAAACATATAAACATATAATCATGTAATGGATTCTAGAGGTGGCTCCCGTAGATTCTAGAGGTGGCCCCCGTCAATCCCTGGCATGGTACATAGTTTTACGTGGCACTTAGTTCCACATAACTCGTAATCAAGGGAAACACGACCCCCCTTCCAAGTACGCTTTTCTATATTGTCCACTACTATGGTCCTTCCCTTAAACCCCGGCTTGTTACTTTTATTAATTTTAATCAACAATAACGAGATATCATATTGAGACTACTATGACGGGTAAAACAATCTTGCACAAAATTATGTATAATCTTAAGAGTACATATGTGTGTATTAGTCGTGTTCATGTAATGCATGTGGCAATAAGGTATTCGCGATCATGTGCAAATACGGGATCGATGGATCATGTATAGCAACAGATTTCAATTCGACTTATGAATGCGAATTAGAATCAAATAATATACTTGCGGTATTTATGCAAAGAAGCTTGTACTAGAACAAACGAATTTGTACAAGAGATACTTGCCTGATTTTGCGATTCCAATGTGAACAAGAGAATAACGGGATCAGAATAATGAAGCACGAGAATACGTACAAGCTACGTGCAAGGCCAAAACAGCAAGCCCAGTACACAAAACAGGGAACAGCACACACACGATCCACACAGCAAAACAACACAATCAGCACTTCTCTCCTCTGCTCGAACAGCAAACAACATCGACTGATCCCCTCTTCCACAACACCAAACACCAAAATAATCCAATCCCTCTCTTCTTTTTCACAAAACAGCAAATACAATACCATATCCCACTCTTCTCAACCACCAAACAGCAACAATACCCACCCCTTTCTTATTATTCTCAGACATAAGAGAGAGAGAGTGTGTGCGACAGCGGAAGAGAGATCGGCGACTGCGATGACTAATCATTAGCAGAAACTAGCAGCGATGCTCGCGGCGAGGCGATGGCATCACTGGCGACTGGCGGCGCGACTGGTGACGCTGCAATGAGGCGGCGATGGTGCTGGAAAGGTTCGACAGGAGATAGGGATGGCAGAGACAAGGTCTGGGTGGGTCTCGGTGGTTGAGAGGAACAGGGAAGATCGGGGTCGCGACTGGCGATGCTGGAGCGATGGCACTGGGAAACTACGACCGCGGCGAGGAGGCTGTCGACTACGGAGCGGCGATTCGAGCGGGAAGCGCTCGAAGGTGGGGACGGCAATGGCTGGCTTGAGTTGCTGTCGAGAAGGGGCAATGTGGGGAAAAGGTTTCTTCGAAAATTAAGGAAGAGGGATGGCGACGAGGAGGACTGGGTTGACGGAGGCGGATGGCAGAGAAGGTGAGGCGAGCGGGAAGCGCTCGCGAAGCAGGGTGAGCGCAGGCGGAGGCGCGAAGGTGGAGCTGATGGCTTTGGGTTCTCAAAAGTGGAGAAGGAGAATGGAAGAGGAAGGAGAAATGGGCTTCACTGTTTGGGTTTCAATCAGAGAAAACGAGAGAGAGCGGGAGAAGAAGGGAGACGGGTTGATTTGGGTTTTCTGATTTTTGGTTAGGAACCAGATGAGAAAGAGTACGGGAGAGAGAAAACATATCCCAATAACGCATAATAATAATATAATAATAAAGAGGGGAGAGATTATAGGGAGGAGGGGGTTACGGAATTCAAATGGCTGATTGTGTGGAGGAGATTAAAAGGAAATAAAATTGTTATAACAGACATATAAATAAGGAGGGATTATAGGGCTGAAAACTTGGGATTCAAATTTCAAATTTTTGGGGGTGACTGGATGAGAGATTTTGGAAATTTGAATGTGGAGTAGAATTGATCTGGTCAATATAGATTAAGGAGAAATTGGGTCAATGGGTTAGTGGATCAAGATCCAATAGGAGGTGGGCTTGGTTAATGGGCTCAAAACAATTTAATAAGTTGATTATAGAATTGGGCTTAAATTAAACAATTGAGCTTAAATCTATTTGATAAAACAATTATGGGATTGGGCTTCAAAACATTTAATTAAATATGGGGCTTCATAAAAAAATAGTTTGAATAAAATATGATCCATTAAAAGATAATTGTTAAGAATTTAAAATACGGGAAAATACTTAAAAATACATATTAACGGGAACAGGGGTTACAAACGAAAAAGAAAGTTGACTCGCCCTGATAGCCCGGGCTCGCCAGACAAGTACGGACCCGAGCCGGGGTTCGAGTTTCCTCCTGTGTCCCACAGAAACCCAGGGTCGATCAGGATGTACCCTAACGACGTGGAAGGGCTTCTCGCGTTCACTTCGTTGCTGCGGGACACGGGTGGGCCTATGATCAAGATGGATAGCGTCCAATGTGTTTTGAGGGCGGACTACCTGCATGTCTTAAGGGCGGCTTACTTCATTTCGAAGGAATTTGAACCCCTGATGCCGAACCCTGGAATCCGTCTGACCACAGCGCTAGAGCCGAGCTTCTGCATGTTCCCAGAGGATGCCATCATCTCGGGCTTGAGACTGCCGTTACATCCGTTCATCGTGAGGGTTCTGAAGTGGGAGGGGGGCTGAGCCTAATGCAGTATTGTCCCAACTCGTGGAAGTACCTGGTTTGCTTCGTTCTGAAGTGCCAGGAGAAGGGTGTTAAACCGAGGCTCACGTACTTCCGTGCCATCCTAGGGATGAGCTCGCTCGGCGACGTGAAGGGAAATTTTTACCTTTCGCCACGCCCCCACAAGAAGGTGATGCACGGTCATCCGAACTCCATCAAAGAATGTAAGGAAAAGTATTTCGTTGTCCGAAGTGAGAAACCTTGGAAGATTCAACTGTTTGGAATTTTAGTAAGCCAAACCACAAGCACCAGAAGCATAGTGAGTTGACTGAGAAAGAGTGGACGACTGTGGAGAAAATTATGGGAGGGCACAGCATAGGGTCGCCGCGCGTCACGGAGTTGCATCTGGCCCGAGCCGGACTGAGCCCAGCCGACCCAAGTATGTTTTTGTTTTGAGTTTGTTTATCTTCCTACCTTCGTGTTAATATTTTTTCATGCTATCTTTTTTGTAGAGATGTCTGCCAAGCAGCTCGACGACTGATAGGCCCTGCTGTCCCTAGTCGCCAAGAGAAGGGCCGATCAGGAGAAAAAGGCCGATCAGGAGAAGAAGGGCACCTCGACCGCGGGTTCCAGTAAAGGGCCGGTGCCGATGCCAGTGCGAGTGGAGCCATCCTCGAAGAGGATGAAGAAGCACCACCACACATCGAGGTCGACGAAGGAACCAGGGGCGAGCTCCGGCAGTAAGAAGGGGGTCGATGTTCTGGAGCAGCGGCTCCCGCCACTTTGACCCGATGCCGGGGAGATGGTGGGCCGGCAGGGGATGAGGCCGCATGCCCCGGATTGGGGGTCAAGGTAGGGGATACCCTGCTCGAGGGCCCGGTGGCAATGGATGTGGTGGAGCATCTCATCACGGAGTGAGATCGGATGGCTTTGGCAACGGAGACGTCCGCGATGGCCTACATGAGGTGGGCTCAGGTGCAGCTCTCGGTAAGTGTTTGTTATTTTCTATGTGCATAGAACTTAGGAATTTCTCTAACTTGTTCTTCCTCGGCCAGGCGTTGCTTCATGGGCAGCACTTCCACACGTGCTTGGAGAAGGAGATCCTTGTCAAGAGGAAGAACGCCGACAAGTATTTCTGTGAGCTCACTCGTCTGCAGGGCGAGCTGAAGGAGGCCCTGAACGTCAAGGCGGTCGTCCAAGCTCAGATGACCTCGCTGCAAGACCATCACAAGAACGAGCTAGCGCACTTCCGGGCTGAGGCCCAGGCGGAGGCTGAGAAGGCACAGATCGCCATGGCGGAGATGCAGATCACCATGGCGGACACTCTGATCGTGGCCCAGGATGAGGCCTACGCCAAGGCCAAGGATCACTTTCTATAGATCTACCCGGACGCTCGGGTCAACCACCTCCACTACAACTAGCGGCTTCTCGTGCATCCGTCGACGCTCAGCGGCAAGGAGGAGGAAGAGAGGGGGGACCCTCATCAAGAGGAGGCCGGGGGTGACCATGTTGATGAAGATGTGTCGTCCCCCCTAAACAATAGTTTAGGATTTTTGCTCTTCACTTTGTATTTGACTTACGCGGACTGGCCACCGCCTTTTGTAACCATTTTTTGAATTTATAAAAAGAAAAAAATTTTGGCCGACCCTCCATGCTTGTAGTTTTTTACCAGTCTCTTTTGTGACCAGTTGTTTTTCCCATCTTCTTGATAGATGCAAGAGGCCCTCGGTGTTGACCTTTGTTCTGCCGAGGTCTCCTGGCTCCGAACTAAGTGGGGGTTTAAGGATAGTGTGCTGGCTCGCCATCGTAAGCTGGCTCGTGATTGAGAAGCTGCGGTGAATTATTTCATGAACAAGTCTAAGGAGCTCAACCTAGAGGTTGCTCGCCTGAAGAAGGCCATAGCCGACCGGGACTGGTGGAGAGTTGAGACTAACTGGTCCATCTCGGATGCCTCCACAGGGTGATCGGCTTCGGAGTCCTTTCTTTGTGAGGCTGTTGTAGAGAAGGAGTTGAAGATTCGGAGGCTGAATCTCATGCTAGGCACTGGCCTGCAAGAGGGAGCAAGTCATTTCGTATCGGGTCTTTCTCCGACCTTTTATTTGGAAGCGACGAGGCCTGCCAACGTGCAGAGCTCTGTTGCCGAGACGTCCCTATTAGTCGTACAGGCAGAGCACGTGTAGGGTCCCGTGGGAAGCACTGAGTTTGCATTTTAAGCCGAGTGATTTGTAATATCTTTATTGTATTGTGTTGTCATTTCTGGCACTCCATGAGTAGTAAAACTTCGATATCTTTACTTTGATAATTTGTTAAGCGAGACCGGTAGGGACGTAGCTCGAGACCCTTGCCGAGTATGGCTTTGTTTGAGGTCGCCGCCGAGGCAGAAAGAGTCGTCGGGTTGTGGCTTCGCTCGGAAGCCGAACCGTTACGGCTCGCAGGTAGCATTTAATAAGGGATGTTTCGCCTTCCCATAATAATTAATGGAGATGCTTCATCTTCTGCCGTTTGGACTCTCCGATGTTATAAATGCGCCCTTCCGGGGGGCTATATAATCTTCATCCCCTCATCACTTTTTCACCAAGAAATGCCAGTAACTTAACTGCCACTCGCTGGCAATTCGGGGTTTTGGTCCAGAGGGTCGTTTACCCCGAGCTGTCAGCAGGTGAGAGGTGGGTCAATCCCGGGGTGAGATTCGGGGTGCCGCTGAAGGCAGGCGCCCACAAGTTGGAATTTTTGGCCGAGAGTCCCGGACAAGTGCCTCTCCTGCCATTCTCTAGCAATTTTGGGTGGACGGATCTGAGGATAGTTTACCGATAGTTTCCAGTGAGTGAGAGGTGTTTCGACCAAGGTCCGGGAGATCGGGGAGCTTTTTTCGGCGAGAGTCCTGGGTCGGTGGCTCCCTTGCCACCCTCGAGCAATTCGGGGTTTTGGCTTTGAGGGCTGTTAATCCCGAGTTGTCCGCGGGTGAGAAGCGGGTCAACCAACGGTCCGGGGCTCGGAGAGTTTGCCGAAGACGAGCGCCCTAAATCTTCAATGAAAACTTTTGAGTTGGGTGTGGCTGAAGGTCGTTGGGCTTGACAAAGCTAGGGCCCTGCCGGAAGTCGATACCGAGCCCCCATACCTGTTCTCGGGTAAGTTGTACGTGTGTAACTGGAGGTCATCGCCGAGTGCATTGGTCGCAGTGCTTGAAAAAGTCCAGGCCCTGCTCGAGGTCAATGCCGAGCCCCCATACCTTAACAGAAGCTGTTATGAGTGTAGCTGGAGGTCATCGCCGAGCGTAAAGGTCGCATAGCTTGAAAAAACCACGACCATGCTCGAGGTCGATGCCGAGCCCTCATACCTGTTCTCGGGTAGATAATACGAGTGTAAATGGAGGTCATCGGCGAGCACATAGGTCGCAGTGCTTGAAAAAGCCCAAGCCCTGCTCGAGGTTGATGCCAAGCCCCCATACTTAAGGAGTGAATTTTTATGGCTCGCAGTGACATCCGAACGCCGAGCCACAAGCTTGTAGGAGAATATTTTGTGGCTCGCGGTGACATCTGAGTGCCAAGCCTCAAGATTGTAGGAGAAGCTTTTGTAGCTCGCGGTTCCATCCGAATGCTGAGCTTCAAGCTTGTAGGAGAAGCTTTTGTAGCTCGTGGTTCCATCCGAATGCCGAGCTTCAAGCTTGTAGGAGAAGCTTTTGTGGCTCGTGGTTCCATCCGAACGCCGAGCCCAAAACTTATTTTAAGAAAGCTGGCATGAGGCCAAGAGGGGTAAATGGTTACATTATATTGATTTTACAAAATAAGGCACGAGGTGCCGATTACATCTTGGAATTTACAGATGGGTAACTACAAGGGCTAATCCTCCCCTTCGAGGAATTTGATAAGGTGCTCCGCATTCCAGGGTCTCTTCACCGCTTTGCCCTCTAGGTCAGTAAGGCGGTATGTGCCGGGGCGCACAACTTCAGAAACTTTGTATGGGTCCTTCCAGTTGGGAGCCAGCTTCCTCTTTTGGCTGAGGTTAGATACCGCCAGCTTCCGGAGGACGAGGTCCCCTAGCTTGATGTTGGTGGAACGCACCCTTTTGTTGTAGAACATCTCGATCCTATGCTGGTAAGTGTTCCTCCTGATGGCGAATTTTTTCCTGACCTCGTCTATGAGGTCCAGATTGGCACGCAGTTGCGCCGAGTTGCTTTCTTCATCAAATGCCATAATTCGGGGCGAAGGGATCCCGATCTCGAGGAGAATTACTGCCTCAGCGCCGTAAGTCAAATTGAATGGCGACTCTCCCGTGGGGATTCTCTTCGTTGTCCGGTGGGCCCAGAGAACGCTTGGCAACTAGTCTACCCATAATCCCTTAGAAGAATTATCAAGTCGTTTCTTCAGACCGTCGAGGATCTGGCGATTTGCGTTCACAGCCTGACCGTTCGACTGCGGGTGGCACATCGAAGAGAAGCGCTGCTGGATTCCAAGATCCTCGCAGAACTTTCAGAAATTCTTATCCGTAAACTGGGTCCCATTATTCGTGATGAGAATGTGCAAAATTCTGAACCGGCAAATGATGTGTTTTCAGAAGAATTGCTGAATCTGCTGCTCGGTGATCGTGGCCAGTGGCTCGGCCTCGATCAACTTTGTGAAGTAGTCGATGGCCACTATCAGGAACTTCTTTTGACCCGTCGGTTTCGGGAAGGGGCTTACCAAGTCCATCCCCTACATAGCAAAGGGGGTCGGACTGGCCAGGGAGTGGAGATTTGCTTGTGGAACCATTCTCATCGAGGAGAATCTTTGGCAAGGACCACACTTTTTGACCAGGGCCAGAGTATCTTGCAACATCGCGAACCAGTAATACCCGTGGTTCAGAACCTTTCGAGCGAGCGATTGGCTCCCATGTGGCACCCACCAATTCTTTCGTGGAGCTCCTTGAGAGCGTACTTTGCTTCGTCAGGGGTTAAGCAGTGGAGGTAGGGTCTTCCGTCCGTCGTGATGTATGCGCGTTTGAAAAGAGTTTCGCTAATCATGGCGAACCTCTCCTAGTGGACCCTGATCTGCCTTACCTCGGCTCGGTCTTCGGGGAGCTCTCCTTTAATTAAAAACTTTCGGATGGAAGTGGTCCAATCGTCAAGTTGAGCTCCGTCGTCTATACATAGGGTCTTGGGGAGGTCAATACTCGGCTTCAGGAGTACTTCGATCAGAATGGTGCGGTCGAAGGACGAGGAGGCTAACTTTGACAAGGAATCGGCCTAGGCGTTCTGCTCTCTTGGGATCCTTACGACTACGGAATCGTCAAAGGATGCCAAGAGCTGCTGGTCCACGTCCAAATACTGAATCATCTGATCGTCATGAACCTCATACTCTTCGGTGATCTGATTGACCACGAGCTGAGAGTCACTGAAGGCCCTGATCTTTCTAGTGCCTGCCTAGTGTGCCAGGGTGAGCCCTGCGATCATAGCTTCATATTCGATCTTGTTGTTAGAAGCAGGAAAACTGAGGTGGAGGGAATATTGGAGAAGGAAGTTGTCAGGTCCTCGCAAATGATGCCCGTACCACTTTTCGCTTCGCAGGAAGAGCCTTCGACGTAAACTTCCCACATCTGGTCGGCCTCCCCCCCCCCACTTTCGAGTTGCTTGGAGATAGTGCATTCCGTGATGAACTCGGCGAAGGCCTGTCCCTTGATTGTTGTTCTTGGTTGATAACCAATGTCGTATTGACTGAGCTCGATCGACCACTTGACCAGTCGGCCGGAGCTCTCGGACTTGTGGAGTACGACCTTCAGAGGCTGGCTCGTGAGGACCTGAATTGAATGCGCCTGGAAATAGGGGCGAAGCTTCTGTGCGGCCATGACTAGGGCGTATGCCACCTTCTCCATTTTTGCGTATCTGGTCTCGACCGAGAGCAGAACCTTGCTCACATAGTACAACAACTTTTGGACTCCGTCTTCTTCTCGAACGAGAACGGCACTGAGCACGTATTTCGAGGCCAAAAGATAAAGCCAGAGAGGCTCTTCCGGCTCGGGTTTGCTAAGGAGAGAAGGATTGGCGATGTACTCTTTCAATTGGGCGAACGCCTCCTGTTGCTGAGTGCCCCATTCAAAGCCTCCGGTTCTGTGCAGAGCCTTGAAGAATGGGAGGGACTTCTCTCCGGACTTGAAGAGAAAGTGGCCGATGGCCACCAGTCTTCCCGTGAGCCGCTGAACTTTTTTGATGTTTCTTGGAGGGGCCATGTCTATTATGGCCTGGATCTTCTCGGGGTTCACCTCGATACCGCGCTGGATGACGACGAACACGAGGAATTTTCTCGAGAAGACGCCGAATGCACACTTAGCCAAATTGAGACTCATATTATGGGTCCGAAGGACCCCAAAGGCTTCCTCCAGGTCGGCAACGTGGTCCTGCCCTTGCTGGTTTTTGACGAGCATGTCGTTGATGTACACTTTCATGTTGCGACCAATCTGGTCCTTGAGGACTCGGTTAATGAGCCTCTGATAGGTAGCACCTGCGTTCTTCAGCCCGAAGGGAATAACCCGGTAGCAGTAGAGACTTTGGTCGGTGACGAAGGACGTCTTGGCAATATCAGAGGAGAACATTCAGATCTGGTTGTAGCCCGAGAAGACATCCATGAAGGACAAGAGCTCGTGATCCGATGTTGTGTCGATCAGAGCGTCGATGCTGGAAAGAGGAAATGGATCTTTGGGGCACACCTTGTTGAGATCGGTAAAGTCTATGCAGATCCTCCAGTTTCCGCTCGCCTTTCTTACCATCATGACGTTCCCCAGCCACTCGGGGTAGCTAACCTCCTGGATGAACCGGACAGACAACAGTTTGTCTACCTCCGCTTTTACAGCCTGTTGCCTCTCCGAGGCGAACTTGTATCGCTTCTGGACGATCGACTTCGAGCCAGGGATCACGCTTTGTCTATGCATGATCAGGTCTTCGGAGATCCCGACATGTCGGATGGCTTCCAAGCGAAGAGGTCGACATTGCAGCGAATGCAGTTGATTAGGTCGAACTTCAAGTCGGGCGTGAAGAAGCAGCTCACGCGAAACCACTTTTGACTTGTCTTCCGTCTCGAACGAGACTTCATCTAGTTCATCCGCAGGTTCTGGCTCTGGTTGGTTCCTCTCGGGTTGTATTTCTACGGCGTCTAGGGGAAACACACCGCCCCCAACAACCGTTATATAGCACAATCGTGCTGCCTCTTGGTTCCCCCGAACAACCTAGACACCTGACTCGGTGGGGAACTTTAATTTCAGGTGGTAGGCCGAGGAAACAGCCTGGAAGGAGCATAGCCCTGGTCGGTCGAGGATGGAGTTGTAGGCCGCTTTGACGTTTACAATCATGAAGTTCATCCACTCGGTCCGTCTGTGGGGGGTCATACCGGCAGTGACATTCAAGGTCACGATCCTTTCTATTGGCACCAAGACGCCGAAGAACCCGTGCAAGGTGTACCCGGCTGGCTTCAGCTTATCTCAGGGGAGCTTGAGGTTCTCAAATGCTTCCAAGAAGAGGATTTTTACCGAGCTCCCGTTATCTACGAGGATCCGACGGACCTCGTAGTTCGCTATGAAGAGACTGATGACGAGCGCATCGTAGTGCGGGAGCCGGACCCCCTCCAGGTCTTCTCCTGAAAAGGAGATAGGGAGCTGCTGGACCTGGGGGGAAGGGAGGTCTCGGACGGCGTTTACCTCTTGGACGAACACCTTGCGAGAAGTGCTAGAATCCCCTCCAATATGCCCCCCATGGACGCAATGTAGAATGACTTCGCCTCCGGTCTCTTCGGGCTTTGGGTCCCGCTGGGGATGCTGTTTGGGGGCACGAGGAGGATGAGAAGGCCTCCAGTTTCTCGTATCCCGTTAGTTCTGGGCATCTTTCCGAATGAATTCTCGGAGATACCCTCGTTGGATGAGGGCCTCGATCTCATCCTTCAGGGCCCATCAGCAGTCGGTTTCGTGCCCGTTGTCCCGGTGGAAATGGCAGTAGAACCGCTGGTCCCTTCTCTTGTTGCTGGTCGGTCGAGGGGGCATCTGGACGAGGTCCCTATCTTCGATCGCTAATAGGATGGCTGACACATTTTGTGTCAGTAGCGTGTACCTCTCGAAACGCAGGATAGGAGGGACCATCTTCATGTCGGTCCCGTCTTTCGAAACCTTCTTGGCTGGCTCTGCCTCATCGGCCTTGCGCTTTTCCTTCCCCGGACATCTTTGGCATCCTCGAAATTCAGTGCCTCCTCCGTTCGAATGTACTTCTCGACCCGATTGAGCCGGTAGGGAAAATCGAGGGGAGGCTTCTTGGCCAAGGATGCCTTCAGCTGCCCGTGTCGGACATTGTGTCGGAAGGCTGCCGAGGCGACCCCGGCGTCGAGGAAGGAGACGGACCTCGCGTCCGTGGTGAACCTTCGGACAAACTGTCTGAGTGACTCTCCTTCCTTCTGCAGGAGGTCCAGTAGGGATGCGCTCATCTTTTCGGCCTTCCTGCTGGTTACAAAATGGGCCAGAAAATTGGCCTCCAGCTGGTCGAATGAGTAGATCGAGCCGGGGACGAGCTTAGAGAACCATTTCTGAGCTGGACCCCGGAGGGTGGCGAGAAAGGCACGACCTAGGAGGGGATCCGAAGCGCTGTGAATCATCATGAGGGTCTTGAACCCCTCCATATGATCAGCAGGATCACCCTCGCCGTCATAGGTCTCGAACTGGGGAGGTCAAAAATTTCGAAGTATTTCTGCTTTGCAGGATCGCGACGAAGAAAGGAGGTCGGGTCGGCCTATGAACCTGAGCCGCACTCGGACCGCCCTCGTCGAAGTAGTCGAGGCGGTCTTCCATTTTTTGCAGACGTCTTAGAATGCCCTCGTCCCGTTCCGACGGGCGGGTTAAGCCACGAGACTCGCTGGCTCCGGCGTTCGACCTCGAGTGAGAGCGGTGAAGTTTCTTTCCTGGGGGTCCCTAAGATGGCCTCCAGGATATCGTTCCGAAAGTTTTGGAACTCGAGGTGCGTGACCGAAGCTTGCCCGGTCGGGTCGCGTTGAGGTGGCGGCCTTTGGCCGGTGCGGCTGAGCTCTGGCTCCCGCTCTCGGGATGGGTGCCTGGAATGGTTTGGGGCCGAGTTGGAAGCGGCCCCTCCCCTAGTTCGGCTGGCCTGTCGGTTCTGGATGACTCGACGCAGGTCGATCGCGACCGAGCGAGAAGTGCCCGGTCCAGGTCCGCCGTTGACCCTTGGATTGTTGGATCCATGAGTGTCGGCGGGGATGTCCTGGGGAGGAGCATCTGGACGACGTGCAGAGGTACCAGCTCTTCTATCCTTGGGTGCCATATGAGCTCGGATTGAGGGGATGACGTTCCTGGCCGGGGTCGGACTGGGGTCAGTACCGAGGGTTCACACAGAGGCGCCAACCTGATGCGGTTTGTTTTTGGAGAGTGGCTTCACTAGGTGTGAGTTCTCTCAATTTATAAAGTGGAATTCGCGGTACTAGCTATACACCCGACCATCGGCTGAGAGAGCAGCTCTAGAGAAGCAGGAGTGAGGCGGAGGTCGGATGCTCGGATCGAATTCAGCAAGCTCGGCTCGGATCTGGAGGTTCGGCTCGGTCTCGTGTACCTGCACTATGCATAGGAACACCGGGAGAGATTCCGGTTGCAGGTCCTCCGACGATCTAGTCAGTTACTGAAGAGCAATAGTAGCTAGGGTTTCAGAGGGGAAAGATTGATTACCTTTAAATGGAGGGGAGAGCCTGGCATTTATAGGCGGAGTAAACATGTCTGGGACCTAAGCGGGCCGGGTCGCGCCCGTTTGCTGGTGGGCCTGAGGTGGTAACGGCCCGTTTGACTTCCGTTGACCCAATAATCAGGAGAGAGCGGATTTTGAAGAGATCTGATGGCTCATTAAGTGCCACGTCATCTGACCCATATCAGCTACTATTTTTTATAAGAGAACAAATAGAAACTCTATATATTCTAACAAAATGTGGAATAACCTCACCTTTCTCCTTTCTCATTCATGCAAGTTGCAAGCCACGGCCAGTAGTATCTGTTCAGATGAATATTGTTCCAACAAGCAAAGCTCTAATCACCTTTAAACCTAGCTACAATTCCTAGGGTTGGTACTAACATGATGAAAACCCTAATTCTTGGCCTCATGCTGCATGCATTTGAAAAACTCAAAACTAGCCGTTCTCATTGTCACTTCCAAAAATCGAATCATTATCATCTTCCTACAATGCCCTCATTACTGTCTTACTCATAATAGGAATGTTTCCAAAAATGACCCACCGCTTGAAAATATTTAACAAACTGACCCACTTTCAAAATAATTACTAAATTGACCAACTCGCTATTTCAAACCGCTAGGGATGGACAATTATTATCCGAACCGACCAATCCAAACCAACCAAACCCGAACGGACCTGTTTTTAACCAAACCAATTGGGGATATGGGTTGACCAGGTTCTTGATCTTCAATAACCAACTGGACCAGTTCGATTGTTGAATGAGGTTTTCAAATAACTGATGAAACTGAACCAATCGTACATCTATGTATTAGTCCAGAAAAAATCTAGTTCTCCTTTAGTTTATTGAATATATAAATAGTGATTTCACATTTTTTTGACGATAAACAACAACATTTAATTTATTTAATACAAACCGAGCAATTGTTCTACCTATATTTTTATTCTCCATATTCCTGTACGTTATGTTGTTGAAAAATACTTGATTTATAGTGTGGCCCAGCTTAATAGAACATGAAGTTGATGTAACATTAGTAGTTACTTTAATAAAGTCAAGCATAAATTGTTTTCTAATTCTTATTTATTATACAAGAGATTCAATTAGCTATGGTTATTAATGTTCCTTTAATGAGAATAAACTAGGATTACAGAAGTATATAGGTGAAAAAGCAGTGTATATCACCAATTTAAACGTCATCATCTCAAACAATTAGTGTAAAATTCATTAGCAACTTGTGATTTTATGAATCTTTATTTTAAATTTATTTTCTGAACAACAATTAACATGTTGCTAGCAGGTTATTTCTTAAAATTGATTAAAGTTGATTTGTTCAACTTCATCAAAATTGTGAATGATGTTGGATATGAAAAGTAGCACGTCAAACTGATTATCCAATTCAATCCAAAACGAGCGTAATTGACTTGGATGGAAGCCGATCCAATTAATGCTCAGATTGGTTGCGGATGAAAAAATTAAAAAAACCGATATTCTTTGGATCGGTGGCGGATGGTCCATATTAGGACGGATACTGATCGTTGTCCACCCCTACAAATAGCGAGTTATTTGATAATTAGCTCGTTATTTAAAACAACGCGTTTAGTTGTAAGAATTTCTCCCACACTTGAAATCTCGTCAAGTCTTAAAATATTAAAGCTAAACACGCCATTTCAAACAGCGAGCTTAGTTGAACTAAACTTGTTGTTCGAAACAGCGAGTTTAGTTTGAAGCTTTTTTCTTTTAAAATCAAGTCTTTTTTCTCTCACCCATTCACCTCTAGTTGATATGTTCAAATCTAGACACGCTATCATGAACATCGAGTTTAGTTCAGCTACACTCACTATTTTAAATAACGAGTCTACTTGTAAGCTGATTTCCAGAGTTAGTTGAATTCTCTGAAAAAATTTGACATGTACAATCGCTATTCGAAATTGCGAGTTTAGTTTAACTGAACTCACAATCCTGAACAACGGGTATAGTTGTGAGCTATTTTTCAGAGATGACGTGAAGGGGTGAGAGAAGAGGGACTTGGTTTTAGAAGAAAAAAAAACCCAAATTGAATTCCTTTTTTTAGAACAGCGAGTCTAGTTTAACTAGGCTCGCTGTTTAAAACATCGAGTCTAACTTTATTGTTTTTAAGACTTTGCAAGGTTTCTCCAAGTGTAGGATAAAGTCATATAGTTAAACTCGTCGTTTCAAATAGCGAGCTCATTATCAAAAAACCAGCAGTGTGAAACTGCGAGTGAGTCAGTTTGATAATTATTTTTGAAAGTGGGTCGATTTGGTTTTTATTTTCATAAAGTGGGTTAGTTTAGAAAAAAAATCTCATAAAGAGTACATGACCAAGTCCACTTAGGAATCAAATCACAGGTCTCATCAAATATCCATTTAACACACAAAACTCTAAATAACCAGACACGGAATATCAGGGTTCCTTGGAAAATGGAATGGTGCCTTGGAGGACTTGGGACCGGCTTTTGGAACCGTGTGTGTGGGACCCATCAAAACCTAACCCTAGCGTGGTGTGTAATTGTCACAGGCCAATTAAGCTTGTTTCTTTTTGTCTCTCATGTTTTGGTGTTGGATTCTTTTGTCGATGATTTCTGAAGCATATTATTCCCCTAACAAATCTTATATTATGTGTAAGTGCATTTTCAATCGATTTTTGCTATTTTGACAATTCGACAAAATAGCAAATAGTAAAAGGAGTATTTCTATTTGTTTTACGCTTTGTAAGACTTTGCTATTGATATTTTAATGATTATATATTATGGCTGGAGTCGTTTGACTCTATCCGTTTCATCAAAAAAAAAGTAAAAGGAGTATTTCGCTATTTGCTATAATTTGATAAATACATAAAAAAATAATGATGGACGAATATGTTGTTTCGTTTGATTTTAAAAAAAAATATTTATAAGATGACTAAATTAAATATTAGTTATTAAATTAGCTAAATTAATTAAATTAAATACTAAATTAGACCCTAAATGGCAAAGATTAAGACATTAATCATGAGATTAATGTCTTAAAACCCACTTTTGGACTAGGACGGGACAATCCAAGGCAAAAAAAATTTAAGACGAGACAACATGTTGTGTACCGTCTGATCATTTTTAATAAAAAAAAATAAAATTATAAGACGGAACAACATGATGCGTCCGATCGATGAAAATTTATAAAAATATTAAGACAAAACATCCTATTCTGTTTGCTATTTTTAACAATTGCCAAATTTGTTTTTCAAATTTGAAAAGCTATTGTTCCTTATTTGCTAAAATTTGACAAAATAGCAAATGATTACAGTGCTATTTTGTCTTTTTTTTAAAAAAAAAAATTTATTTTATAAGCCAAAATGGCAAAATAGCAACCGATTGGAGATCTCTATGTATTTCAGACTACTTTGAAGGATTACCTTTTTGGGACCGTGTGTGTGAGACCCATCAAACCCTAAACCTAGTGTGGTGTATTACTGTCACGGGCCAATTAAGCTTGTTTCTTTTTTGTCTCATGTTTTGTTGTTGGATTCTTTTGTCAGAGCATTCACAGTGGTGTTTTTCATTTTGTAAAAATAGATACTACAGTAATAGCAAATAGCGATGAAGGCTGCGGTGGTTGTTTGCTATATTCTGCGATTTTTTTAAAAAAATTGCGTGACATATACCGTCTCGCACTTTTTTTTTAAAAAATTGTGTGGGAATGTATATGTTATACCGTCTCTCTCGTGTTAAAAAAAAATTAAAAATTTAACTATTAATTAACTATTAAAATATATTAATTAAATAAAATAAATAATATTATAATACCTGAACCTAATTAATTAACTAACTATACCTAACTAATACCCCCTAAACCTACCCACTACCTAATAATACCATATTTCAAGACGGGATAACATATCTCGTCCGAGGAATGTTATCCCGTCCGAGAAATAATTTTTTTTTTTTCCGATTGGAGGAATCTTGGCCGTTCATTTAAATAAAAAAATTAAGAAAAAAATAAAAATCTCCTGGGACGGGATAAGTTCTCCCGTCCGATTCAGATGGGATAACATATCCCGTCTGAGGAGTTTTTTTATAAAAAAAAATAAAAAATCGGAGGGACGATATATGTTTTCCCGTTTGACGGGATTAAAATATTATAAAATCGGAGCGACAGTATATGATATCCCGTCCTTTACAATTTGAGAATGGGTATTTCATTTCTCATATATGAGAAACAGATATAGAAGGTTTGCTAAAAAATGGGAAAATAGAAAACCACTGCAGACGATCGTTTCTTATAAAATGGCAAATTGCCAATTATAAGAAACCGCTGTGGATGCTCTTAATGAGTTCTTAAGCATATCATTCCCCTACCAAATCTGAATATTATGTGTACCAGTATCTCACAATATTTTGAGGGACTACCATATAAAATAATTATTTAGGTCTTTCGCCTTGGCCCCAGAAACTTGGAGTCGGTCCTGATTACACTGACGATAGATATATCAAAAAGCCTCAATGTGAGTTTCCGCAAGCAACAAATTAGCATTCCCCAAGTTCAGATCTCCGGCCAGGGCCATGACTCCAAGATATATAGTTATATATCTTAATTTGAATGCCATTTTACATGCATACTAGATTTTCCCGTGGGCACGTGCCTACGGCACGTGTTCAACACGATACATTATATGGAAAACCTTGTAAACAGTAAATCAACAATTATATAGCTCAAGTTTGAATAGTATGACAATAATTAGTTGTAAATAAAAGTCCATGTTTTCATTAGTATATGTTGAAAAATAATTATAAATTGGAGTATAAAAGTCCATGTTTAAGTCCATGTTTCCATAAGTGTGTGTGTGTGTGTGTGTGTGTGTCTATATATATATAAAATCTCTAATCTCTAATATTATAACGGGAGAAGGCCTTAATGTCATTTGTCATTCTACCAACATGTGCAACGCACGTACATAACTAATATAAAGGAGGTTTCCGGTTCAAATCCTCACTACGTCAGAGTTTTTGTTTTTATTTTTTGAAATTATTAAAACGTGCATCGCACGTGTGTATATATATATATAGAGAGAGAGAGAGAGGGGGAGGGGGGGGTAAAGATAATTAAATAAATAAATGAGTTGTTTTGGGGATTTGAATTTGAGTTTTGGGAGAAAAATGTGTTTTGTGATGTTAGAGCTGGGCCTTTAATTTTGGGGAGATTGAAGGAAAGCCATTTGATAGCTTTCTTTGTGTTTTATTATATAGTCTAGATTTGCCCGTGGGCACGTGCCTACGGCACGTCTTTGGAACGATACAGCATATGAAAGTCTTATAAACAGTAAATCGACAATTATGTAGCTTAAGTTTGAATAGTAAAATAATAATTAGTTGTAAATAAAAGTCCATATTTCCATTAGTATATGATAAAAAATAATTATAAATTTAAGTGTAAAATCCAACTTCTTAGAACTTTGAGTGTGGAAAATGATGAAATTTAACTGTTGATGCGATATTTGCTATTTTGAATGTAACATGAGCAATAAAAAAAATGCATAAAAAATCTAAAAATTTACCTGAAATCTGAAAATATAAATTTCTGAATAAATAGAGAGAGAATGAAATAAATAAATAAATAAAAGATTTGTTTTGAGGGATTTGATTTGAGTTTTGGAAGGAAACTTTTGGGCGGTAAATTATGTTTTGTGAAGTTGGATCTGGACCGTTGATTTCGACCCTATTGAACAAGAGCCACTTAATAGCTTTCTTTGTGTTTTATTATATAGATGAAAGACTTTCTGTATCCTTGTACTAGTATATAATAGTATAACCCCATATCAAGAATCTAATAGAACCATTAGTTACAGCTGTCATATGACATGAAATCTCAAACTCCAACTCTACGCTGAACAATTGGCAAGCAAACATCATGGCCATGATGAAACCAAGCCATGCACACAAATTAAAATCAAAAGAGAAAACAAGAGCGCCCAAACAAGCACAACCCAAACAAACAAAGTTGATGGCAGCAGAAACCACTATTGATCCCAACGTGAAGTCCCTATCATCATCAACCCTCATCCCCTTCCCTTTGTTCCCCCATGCAATCTCATCATCTTGCCACCCATTTCCCCTTTGGTTGTATTCTTCCACTCATTTGTGCAGTGTACTTGCTGAGTCCGAACCCTAAAACTGATAAATAATTAAGAAGTTGTCTGGTATAACAGCTAGCTCTTTACAAGTCGACTATTTTGCCGAACTGACCCACTTGTTTAAAATATTTGGCACTCTGACCCACTTCCAAAAACAATTAGCGAACGGACTCAATTTTGGACACATCAGCAACAAACGTTCTTGAGAAAAACGGCATAGGTTATTTCGATGCCGTTTTTCCCAATAACGAAATATGTTTTAAAACGAACTTTTATGCCGTTATTTAGAATAACGACATCTGTTACTTTTAATCGAAAGAGCAAACAGTCTCAATTGTGAGTTGAGAGACAAGTGTGAAAATAAAGTAAAGGGTGTTGTTCTCTGAGAGAATGACATGATTTATACTGATGCCGTTATTTTAAATAACGGTATCAGTTACTTTTTATTTTGCACTCCAATACTTGGGATTTTTTCTAGAAAATATTTTGAAGTATTGAAGTGCAAAATAAAAAGTAACTGATGCCGTTATTCAAAATAACGACATCAGTGTAAAGAATGTCGTTTTCTCAGAGAACGGCATCCTTTACTTTATTTTCACACTTGTCTCTCAGCTCACAATTCAGATTGTTTGCTCCTTCGACCAAAAGTAAAAGATGCAATGATTCCAAATAATGGCATGAAAGTTTTTTTTAAAAACAGATGCCGTTATTGAGAAAAAATGCATCAAAATAATTTATGCCGTTTTCTCCAAGAACGTTTGTTACTGACGTGTCCAAAACTGCGTCAGTTCACTAATTGTTTCTGAAAGTGAGTAAGAGCACCAAATATTTTTAAAAAGTGGGCAAAATTTTCTTACAAGTCTCATTTTTTGCATGCGTGCGAGTTGGTACCAATAAGTGGGCTTGGTTTTATGAGTTCGTGCACATATGAGATTTATCGGGGACTAATGTGTAATACATTATAGATTACATAACCATGAGATGAAGACTTGCTCTATTTGAGTTTGTCTTTGTTTTAGGTATTGATTTGGTTTTGATTTAGCTGCTTGAGGCTGATTCTCGTAATGTAGAAGTAGACGTTAAAAAGTATGCTAGCTACCTAACAGTTGAATATAATTTCTTGACAAGAATGTTAGATTGTTAGACCATGAAGAAAATTGAATGCAATTTGAGACTTCCAAGTCTTGTGTTGCAAATCATTCCATGTGCAACCATACAAACACCCCATACACACCTTTCGTAGGATATATGATAGTATTTCTGTTATATTAATTTAGATTATGTATTTTATTTTTTTTTGGGCTACAACTGCAGCAACAGGGAGGGGTACCACAGCTTTCGAGATGGATGAGTATGATGACGAGGAGATAGAGGTCAGACCGACAATTGAGTGAAAACCTCTCCATCATCTAGGGATGTTGTTGGAGGGATCTCCAATTTGTTTTCATGTACAATAGATGTTGCTTTTCTTTCACATATTTGTCCCACTCTTCCAAAACTGTTGGAGACTGTCGTATTTTATGTATATTTTCTTTATAGTGGATTTGTTTGGTTACCATCTTATTAAAAAACTAGATTTGCCTGTGGGGCCGTGGGCACGCGCCTACGGCACGTCTTTAGAACGATACATCATATGAAAAGCTTTGTAAACAGTAAATCAACAATTATGTAGTTCAAATTTGAATAGTATGACAATAATTAGTTGTAAATAAAAGTTCATGTTTCCATATATCTATATAATAAAACACGAAGAAAGCTATCCAGTGGCTCTCCTTCAATTCCTCTAAAATCAAAGGCCCAGATCTAACATTACAAAACACATTTTCCTTCAAAAGTTTTTCCCTAAAATTCAAATTCAAATCCCGAGTAAGAGAGAAAAATAATTAAATAAATAAAGGAACTGTTCTGGGGAATTTGAATTTGAATTTTAGGAGAAAACTTTTGAAGGAAAAATGTGTTTTATGAGGTTAGATCTGGACCTTTGATTTTAGGAAGATTGAAGGAGAGGCACTTGATAGCTTTCTTTGTGTTTTATTATATAGATATGGGTATGCTCCACATTTTTTTCCTGAAAACCTACAAATATGCAAAGCACCGTACTGTAAATCTTGTTATACATTTTATTTACTAGATTTCCATCTCTAAGTTAATTTAATTGATTGTCACAGGGAGCATGCATGTGATATAAAAAACAAAAGGAGGTAAAAGCCTAGAAGATGATTATAAAAACAGAAGCAACCAATTAATTGCCACATTTTAGAATCATGTTCTTCCCCAAATATAGATTCCTCTCCCTAGAACCACATCAATTGAGGATTCCAAAACTCAACCTCGCCATTAAAGCTAAACACAACACAAGTCAACAACATCCATTCTTAAACTAATATTCAAATGGCTAATTAATGCTACATCTACTATCGAATCTACTATTTTTCTCTTTATTATCTTAGGCGGTATACTATTATTGTACTCCTTCCGTTTCATTTTAAGTAATATTTAGGGATTTTTTCTTGTTTCATTTTAAGTAATATTATCCCATTTTTTTCATTTTTTTTTTTCAAGAAGACCCTTATTTATGTTGAAATTTTATCTTAATTACTCATCTTAATCCTACCAAACATTTTTAGAAAATTGTAGTTTCAACTTTCTAGATTTTATTTTCTCCAAATGTGTATGCAAAACATTAATTACAATGTCTAGAAATCAGAATATGTATTGAGAAAACATTAATTACAATTTACTGAAATCAGAATTTGTATTGAAAAAAGAATTAGTAATTAAATCATGGAGACCTATTAATAAGGATGTAGAGAGAAAAAAATGTTTATCTCATCATTGCTTAATCTGTGTGCAGAACTCCTGAATATCACTTAAAGTGAAACGGAGGGAGTATATTTTAAACACATACTCTACAATAACCTTTAATAGTGTACTACCTAAGGTAGTAAAGAGAAAAGTAGTATATTTGATAGTAGGTGTAGCATTACCCTATTCAAATCCCTTATTTTAAGTTTCGGGTTTTTTTTTTCCCACACAGATCCCCAACAATTCCATATTAGTCTCGCACAAATCACTAATTTCATATTCGTCGATCGACCAATTTCAAAAGTGATTATGAGATCCAAGTGAAATATTATGAAAAATTTGATCCGATTTAACCAATTTTGGTAAAAATATCTTAAGTATAGGTCTAGAACAGAACTAAATTGCAAGAGTAGAAAGACTATATTCAAATAAGACCACTCTACGTAAATTTATTTTTCCCAGTAAGTTAGTTGAATGGATCATAATTTTCATGATGTTGCATTTAAGATTTTAACCGATCACTTCTAGCGTTGATCGAGAGATCACTAATGATAAAATAGTTACTTGTAGGAAACTGATATGAAATTTTCAATATTTGTTGGGGACCTGTGTGGGAAAAAAAAACCTTTAATGTTTTACACACAAATGGCCTAGGTACATAGATGTATAGCCATCCTTGTTGGATTTCTTACAATTTCGAGAAAGAAAAAAAAGGGGGGAAAAATAAAATGAAAAACACTTCAAGGACACAAGCAAAGTCAAGATCAAACCTTGGGAAAATGAAGGACTAGTGATGCCCTAGGGGTTAAGACAAATTTAGAAATGTGTTGGTACACAAGACTACAAGGAAACAAACAAACAAGAAGGTAGGGAGAGCAAAGGGAGGCGTGAGCATTTGGATACAAACACACATGATGGTTGTGAAGAAAGAGATGAGTGGGTGAGGAGGGAATCCAAAGCTGAGCTCTTTCAATTGTTCTCTTAGAAGAGAGTCATGGGATTTTTGCTTGTGGTTGTTCTCTCAAAACTTAGTAATGAGTCTGAAACCATTTTGTTAGGTGGGTTTTTGAGGTGCAAGTGGAAGTGGGTCTGGGTTTGTTTCAGGCTTGAACCATTTTCGACTCAGTTTGGGCTGGTTCTGGCGGTATTCATTCTTTGAGTCGAAATACATGCATACATACATACATACGCTTAAAAAGGCAAAACTAGTTGAGATAAATGAATGTATTTTATTTTGAAATCATAGCCTTGAAGTATCTTAACAACCTACAGCTGTTCTTATACTTTGTTTCTTCATCACTCATTAATAAGATATGCCAGTTCCATCCCTAATTAAAGAGAACAACCTCCCTATATATAAATTATAAAGAAAGACACACGCGGCAACCCATGGTTTTTACATACAGAAATACAAAGTAAAGTACTCATAAAGTAAATACAAGAAGCAATTAAGTACACAAAGGCTAAGTACTTTCAAGTTTGATATAATTGTCTGGAGTTCTTTTTTTTTTATCGAGATGCCTAGATTGATGTTGGTCGAAGTAGAGACATGAAGACAGCTTCAATGTTGCAAATATTTGCCTTGCCCAATTCAAGAAGACCCAATGGGCCTCATGGGCCTAACATTTGTTAATTAGGATCAGTTTGAAAGTACGTACATTTAGTCCATCATGAATACGTCGGCCCAAAAATGTGGACATACAACTAACCTTATTAACCATTAAGGAGCGTTTGGTATAAGGTATAAGTTTTTTTTTTTTTTTTTTTTTTTTTTTTTTTTTTTTTTTTTTTTTTTTTTTTGGGCTCCTAGGAATCATAAATCCTGCAATTTATGTTTCCTAGGATTTATGATTCCAGTAAATGTTTAAAACATGTTTGGCAAACATATCGGAGAATGTTAGTTGGAAACTTAATTTCTTATGTTTGGTTGAGCTACATATTTCCTGGAAATATTAATCTTATTATCTAAAATACTCTTCTCATCCTCAAATAATGGAAAATAATGCAAAACAAAACAGCAAGCAAGATCAAGCGATCAACGGCCGAGATCAAAGATCAAAATGAAGCTCTGATGTTGATGATTGGGGGTTGTTGGCTTCGGCGGCGTTCAACGGCAGCAATGGGAAACCTCGGTCGATCGATAGAGCAATGGAGGATGGCAGTGGCGGTGAGTCGAGAGGTGGTTGTCGAAGGCGAAGGTACAACGAGGTCAGAGTCGACTGGCGGTTGGAGGGGTTGCGGGACGAAGGCAATGGCGCTCGATGGAGCAAAGGATGGAGGAGCAATCGCAGTTGTGGAGACGATAGACCTCGGCAATGGTGGAGACGAGCGGTTGGCTTCGGCAGTCGACGGGGAAGACGAGGGGGTGAGAGCAGACGACAGTCGAGGGCATGCTCGACGCAGGCAGGGTGAGGGGTTCGGCCAAGGAAGAGGATGAACAGGGGTGAGGAGTCGATTGAGAAAGATGATGAGGGGGCATACTTGTCTTTTCAACTGACTAACATTTTTTTTCAGGTACTTGGGAATCTAAAAATCCCACCCCTCCCCATGGGAAAAAATTTGTGGGAATTGTTGCAAACAAATGTCCTATAAATCTTAATTTCTTGGAAATCTGAATTTAAAAATTAACACACCAAATACGGAAACTAAAGTTTTAAGTTAAGATTCTCAGGAAACAAAAAATAATCCCCTACCAACCACCCCCAAGAGAATATATAATAAATAAGATTTTTAATCATTATTGTTAGAAAAATTACACGAGTATTGTATGTGCCAATAATTTCAGTGTGCAATAAATCTTCCATAATGTACTATAAATATTTTTTTTATATATCGGATAGAGCCAAGAGGCTCCAGCCATCAAAAAATATATATTAATCAATAAAAACAGTATAGTTACAAATAAAATTACAATGGTTTTACAAGCTGTAAAACAGAAAAAAGAAAACAACAAAGAAATCAAAAAAACGACTGACTAGCACGCAAATAAGAGATCTGCGATACAAAAGTAGAACAACTCCGACAAAGGTGACTCTGCCAGAAGCCAAGATTACTGAGCATGAAAAGGAGCACCCTGCCGCACCCAAGAGGAGTGCAAACTCCCACTAATGCTCGCTTCCGTAAGGCACAAGGAACTGTCACGAGCATGAAGTGAAGTCCTGGAGCACCGACGACTCGACGACATGCGCGAATAAGGTGAAATCAGAACCAACAGACAGATCCAAGAAAATAGAAGGCTAAACATCCCCACACGGAAACACCAATCTCCACCTGACACTCCACAAAATAGGAGAAGGCTGGACTAACAGAGCAGAAATCGAATCAACAGCTCAAAGGAACTCTAGAAGCACAAAAAAGAAAAGCCCGACTGCCTACACCGAGGATGGCCTAGAGAAGCCGAAACTCAACTGTGCACAAGCTGAATAGCCGACACAGCAGCTGCTTTCCTAGCTAGAATACGAGCACTGACACGATTCTGCAAATTATTAAAGACTTTCTTATTGTATTTCCGTTTAACGGTGGGAGGGATGACCTTCACCAATGGGAGCGAATATGTAGCAGGGTCAGACATGCTAGCTTCATCATTGAAGATGCAAGAAGAGGGAAAGAGCAGACTGGAATCAACTGATGAGGATATTGGGATGAAGTTAGTAAGATAGGAAAAACGGGAGAAAGAGGAGTTAACAAGGATCGGAGAAAGCTTGAGGGGAAAAGAGTGAAGGCTGTGCAGGACCTCCATTAGGAGGTGATAGAGCCAAGCTTGAACCCCTAAATCTTGATATAACGAGAAGATGCATCCCGGAAAATGAAAAGAGAACGTAGAGAGTTTGGGAGAAGAAATCATCATTGCACAAGGAAAATTATAAGATAAAGAAGGTGTCTTAGAATAAATATTAGCCTTGGCAGTATGCATCTGAGGGCCTGAAATGCGGTGATGCAGAGCGAGCCCTATCACACTTTTAGACCAAGAAAGACAAGAGACAAAGGATTTAAACAAACCTTCATTTTTATCCAGACTCAAACTCAACGAAGGCACCACTGAAAAAAAATGGGGACGAGCCCTGTAATAACCCAACTGAGGGAAGGAGACCAGTTTTGTATACACCTTACGATCCTTAAAAAGGTTAGCAATATTAGGAGGCTGAAGAATAACAATAGAATCCCAATAGGCAGTAGAAGAATTAGTGGAGTTCATAACTGGTAAAGGCACAACTGCCAAGGAGTTGAGATCCTTTCCAGATTCGAGACTAAACTTCCTTGCCAAGCTAGCATGGAGCTTGCGGTTTAAAAGAGGGTAGTTAAGAAAGGTGAGAAATTTGGCCGGTAAGAAATGTTCTCTGGGAAATCCAAGGAGTTTTTGAAAGGAAAAGCATCGACTGCGCGAGTGACCAAACTTATCACATAAAAAGCACATCATTTTATTCCCACACTCACGTTTAAAATGCCCAGGAAGGAGGCACCTGAAACAAACAGATGAGGGTCGGACCTACAGAAAGAAGAGGAAATAGTGAAGATTGGAGAGCACCGAGAAAGATAGGAGTTATCAAAAGGAGGAGAAGACAAGTCACTCTTCAATTTTTGAACCGCCACCACACTGTTAGTCCTAACATCATGCTCGGAGAGATTCATGGCTGAAACCAGACCAAGACAGCCTTAAAAAATTTCACCAACAAAGAGAAGGCACTGTACAGTATTACTAGAGACAGTACAGCTCCAAACTCACCAAAACACCACCACCAAAGAAACAAACCAGAACAGCACAAGGGGGACAACAACTCCCTCAAAATAGAGAGAAAAGGGAAGGAGATAAAAATGAATAAGAGAAGAATAACAGAACTAACAGAACTTGAGCTAATTGTTGCTTAGGGCACAGCGAACAGCTGAAAACAACTACTGACGGAACGGAGCCGCAGGGGGAAGGGAAGAACAGTTTCAAGAAATTACAATAAATCCACTAGAAGTACCTCGGCACAGGAAACCGAGACCTCACACACTAGAAATAGTAATGCACTAGCAAAGTCCCAACAACACACCCGAAGGAACACTACCAGAATACTCAGCACCCAATTAAAGCAGTAATACTCACAGTGGTGGGCTGAAAAGTTAGTTCCTAGCTAGCAGTTGGGGACTAGGCGGCACCACCGGAAAAAAAAACTCACAGTGAAAAGATGAACTGGAGAGCGGCCGGAGTGGGATCGCCACCAGAGGGAGGCGCAAATAAAGGAGGTCTACGGAAAGTGGTGCACGACAGTGATCGGCTAGGAAGATAGCGAAGCAATCGGCCACACTAGACAACTTGGAACCTACCCCTTGAAACAAATCATGACCTCGGGAACCACAGGAGACAACGGGTGCACCCACACTTCACCACACGAGAGATCCACCCAACCACTACGCCAGCACCAACATAAGACGCGCCCAGCAACCCCCAAAGCAAACACACACAGAGGATCCTCACTCACACAGGAAACTTGCGAGGAAAAAGCGCAGTCTCCTCCGGGGAAGGGGGGAGCCACACCGCGCGAGCCGAAGACTGGGAAACGGAGGAGGGACGTGGGTGGAAAGGGTCGCCAACCGAAGCGAATGAGAGAGGAGAAAACAAGGAGATGGGTCGAGAGAGGAGAGAGACCTGACCAAGTTTAATGAAGGGGAGGAGGGCTGAAATGGTGAGGATCAGCCGAATCTGAAAGATGAAGGACGGAGAAGAGCTATAGATGCTGTTTTGAAAAATCGCCTCTCAATCGCCTTACTGTTGGTTGGTTGCTGAATGTACTATAAATATTAATAAGCATTAGATATTTAAAGGTGCTTATTAATTAAATACCAAAATTAAATTTTCACCTCACTGAAACTAGTAAGATCTTACCTGCCCCAGTCCAATCCCATTGGCCTGGCCCATTTGAGATCCGACCCGTTACAGTCAAACCGGATCTGAACCCAGTCACAATTTCATCATCATCTCCAAATCCAAAATCGAAATTAGGGTATTAAGCTCCACCACCATTTCCGTTGCCACCAAAAACCCCACCTTTCTTCAACCTCCCAATCCCAAATCCTCCATGGTGGCAAACCCTAAGAAGCTCCCTATTCCCGGCAAGCGCAACATCCTCATGTCAGGGATGCAAGAGCTCCGGCGATTACCTGAGTAGCTCCAGGCATCTGCAGGTTCCATAAGGATTAGCTTCAGAGTCTGTTTCAGTATCTGTGTGTTTGTATCAGTGTCTGTATGCTTGTATCAGTGTCTGTGTCAGTGTTTCAGGAGTTTACGTATGATGCACGTGTATTTTGATTTGAATAGAGGCGGGTGAGAGGAAGTGCGCAGCGCACGGGCTGTTGAGCTTTGTCGTTTAGCGTAACAAACTCAATCACCTAGCCTATAAAAACAGGTGTAAAGTGTTCTTGATGAATAAAAAGAATTGATTGATTTCTTGATCTTCCCTAATCTTCCTTCTCCTCTATAGTCTCAGATCCCCTTCTTCCCCCATTTCTCTTACCCTTTCTCCATTAATGGCAAGGTCTAGAGCTGGTCAGAATCCAAATTCCTGACAATTGGTATCAGAGCTAACCATCACCGGAAGCATGTCGACGGTGAGGATGGGAATCCGATCCATGAACGAGGGGATGCGAGCAATGAATCTGCAATCGAAATTGATGGAGAAACAACTCGATTCACTCCAGGAAAAATTTGAGGCGTCGGCGACCAAAGCGGAAGAGAGACTTGAGGCAATGTTAACAAGAATGGAGGTGATGTTGTTCTCAGTGCAGCAACCATTTTCTCATCAAAGTCAGCAATTGATCTCTCAATCCAAGAAAACCCTAGATTTCAACCCCAAAGTCGAACCTCTAAAGACGACGACGGCCGCCGCCGTGCCGTTGAGCGTCTCCGATCTGCGAGATCTGGTCGCTTCTCAGATCGATCGGCTCCAGAAGTCGGTCAGTGCTTCCCACTTCGGGTTTCTCAAGGAGGCTGATGCGTCCAAGACGAGGGTATCCAAGGTGACCATTCCAGAGCTGGAACAATTGACTCCTCATCTAAACCCATCGATTAAGGTATCAAACCCTAATTTCACTCCTTTCAATTCTAGAGCTTTGAGTGATAAGAGGATTCGAAGAAGTGAGAAGTCGGAGGAAGCTCAAAAGATTGATAATTTGGGAGATGGCGTTGAAGACAATGACAGTGATGATGAGTACCACTGCAATTGGTGTTGGAGTTTTTGCTCTTGTAAAAGATACCATTGCAACAAGTTGTTTGATTACGATTTGTGTTGCGATTGTTTTGCTAACAATAGATTTGAAGTGGGATTGATTCCATTAGATTTCATCTTTATAGAAGATAATGGAAGAGCTAACAAATCGATTGTTGTAGATGAAGTAAATGTGATTGATGTTGTTTCTTGTGGAAAGAATAGGGATGGAGTAGTTTTTGATAGTTTGATGAATCTTGAAGTGGAAGATTATAGTGGAGTGAAGTCGTCGATTGTGTTTGATGAAATGCATGAACAAGAAAATGAGGAGAAGCTTATGGTTGAAGTTTCTACAATCTTCACTTCAATTCATGAGCATCAACCAAATGTTTGTGGTAATGTCTCAAAGGCATTTGTCCCTTATCTTGAGCCCCGATTGAGTTTTCAACGAAATGTCAAGAGGACGGAGTTTGAATCTCTCAAGTGTGTAGTTGGCAGTGACAAGATAGTGCTCGATGGATGGCCCCCACCTATATGTAAAAATGTTGCTGGGGTGTTCTTGTTGCATGGGGAGTCTCAAAGGGATTTTGTTGCTGATAGGGTTCTTCGATTGCTTTGTAGAGGGAAGGGTGAAAACAGAACAGTCAGAACAAGCTTGCTGTCTGTTAGTCAAGGAAATGCTGAGGACACTTTGAAATTGGTAACTGGTGCAGTTACATTTGTTGAAGGATCAGATGACTATCCAAATGCATACGGGAATTCAGATAAGTATGATGTTGATAGTCATTCTCTTATTGAGAGGTTACTGAGCAACATGCAGCAAGGAACTCCAGAATCTTTGAAACAAGCAACTTTAGAGTCTTTGGGTTATGTCTGTGAAGAAGTTTCTGATAGGGATTTGGAGCAAGCTCAAGTAAATGCTGTTCTCACTGCTGTGGTACAAGGAATTACTCAGGCAGAACACAGCTTTGAAGTACGTCTAGCTGCTGTGAAGTCCTTATATAATGCCCTTGATTGTGCGCAAAGTAACTTTGAGAACGATATGGAGAGGAATTATATAATGAAAGTTGTGTGTGAGGCTGCTGTATCGAAAGAGGTGGAGATTAGACAAGCTGCATTCGAGTGCCTTGCTTCCATATCTTCAATGTATTATGAAAACATAGAGCAGTATATGGAAACACTCTTTAACTTGATCTCGAATGCTGTCAAGACAGATGAAGAGCCTGTGGCCCTGCAAGCTTTAGAATTCTGGAGCTCTATATGTGATGAGGAGATTGATATACAAGAGGAATATTCTGGGGGTGATACAGGGTGTTCGGAAGGGGCCCCACATTCGCATTTTATTGAAAGGGCTCTGCCTTTACTCGTACCCATTTTACTGGAAACATTACTGAAACAAGAGGAAGATCAAGATCAAGATGATGGAACTTGGAACTTGTCAATGGCTGGCGGTACTTGTCTTGGGCTTGTTGCTAGGACTATTGGGGATTCTATCTTGCCCCATGTGATGTCTTTTGTGGAAGGCAACATAATAAAGCCCGAGTGGCGAAACAGGGAGGCAGCAACTCTTGCACTCGGATCTATTATTGAAGGCCCATCCATTGAAAAGCTATCACCTTTGGTTCATTCTGGACTTGGGTTTCTACTGAATGCAATGAAAGACCAAAACAGTCACGTGAAAGATACAACAGCATGGACTCTTGGTAGGATATTCGAGATTCTTCATTCTTCAAACAACTCTAATCCAATTGTAACATCTGGACTGAGTGTGAGCTTGGGGACAAGCTCATTTTTATGGGGGGTGGAGTTGTCAGGGATGCAAGAGCTCCGGCGATTACCTGAGTAGCTCCAGGCGTCTGCAGGTTCCATGAGGATTAGCTTCAGAGTCTGTTTCAGTATCTGTGTGTTTGTATCAGTGTCTGTATGCTTGTATCAGTGTCTGTGTCAGTGTTTCAGTAGTTTACGTATGATGCACGTGTATTTTGATTTGAATAGAGGTGGGTGAGAGGAAGTGCGCAGCGCACGAGCTGTTGAGCTTTGTCGTTTAGCGTAACAAACTCAATCACCTAGCATATAAAAACAGGTGTAAAGTGTTCTTGATGAATAAAAAGAATTGATTGATTTCTTGATCTTCCCTAATCTTCCTTCTCCTCTATAGTCTCAGATCCCCTTCTTCCCCCATTTCTCTTACCCTTTCTCCATTAATGGCAAGGTCTAGAGCTGGTCGGAATCCATATTCCTGACACCTCATCACCAGCGCCTTGCCCTCCGTCAACAACGTCCCCCATATCGGCAACATCATCGGATGTCCGTACAATTTTGCCCCCTTTTGATTTTTGATTTGATTTGTTTTTGAGTGCGGATGTTGTTATGTTGCAGGTGTGTTGAGTGCGGATGAGGTACTGCAGATTGAGTGGATACAATGCGATCTACGTGTGTGGAATGGATGAGTACGAGACGGCGTCGGAGACGAAGGCGATGGAGGAGAAGTGCTCGCCCAAGGAGATTTGCGATAAGTAATGTCTTGTTTTTCTTCTTCTTCTTCTCTTGTTGAAAACAGATAGACTTTTTGAGTTGTGGACATGCAGATATGTCGTTAGAATGCGTAGAGTGAACAGAGTACAACATACATGATTACTGTATTTGCTTAATTTGAATTTTGTTAGAGGATACGTTAAGGAGATAGGAGATATAGGGGGAGTTTATGATGTTGTAGTTTGGTTGAATTGTGTGTGCATGTGTGTGTGGTGTTGTTTTTACCTACTAATTTACTATGAAGATATTTGTGATCATGCCATTAAAGAAGTTAAAATACATAGTAAAGGTAGTCGCTTGGAAGGATTGTGTTCGTATATATAAGCGGTGTTTGGTTTACAACTGTGCATAAACTTTGGTACGGCGTGTTATAGGGCACAGTTACAGACGCGCAGGAATTTCTCTCAAGGTGGGCAGAATAAAACAATACTTTTATATTTATAAATTCAATAATTATCAAACATTACAACAACAACAATTTTACATGAAATACACATTATTTTTACCTTTTTCAAGTGATTTAGAAATTTGTTACAATTATTTATTGATGTTGTTCGCTGTTTCACAATACATTAGTTGAAAAGAGAGAAACAAATGTATTTGTAAGTCGACCTCTCATACCTAAAAATTTTGAAATTTTTAGACAGTATAATGCTAATAAAATTTGAAAGAGAAAAACTTCAACTTATAAAGCTATATATTTTTTTTCAACAACAAATAAAAAGTATATATTTAAATATGCTGAAAGACATTAAAAAAGAAAGTAGAAGTATAAGGCTACATAATTTATTTTTCAACAACAAATAAAAATAATATAATATAAATACGTTGAAAGACTTCCAAAAAAACAAAATAGAAATGGAAAATAAACGAAGAAGAGGATTTCAAACCTTGGACATACTTAAGATCCCGAAGTGAACAACAATACCTACCAACCAACTAACCTAAGCACACTTAGTGATACATACTTACGAAAATTATATTTTTATCTAAACCACATATACCTAGGTTCTTCAGGAATTTCGGAAACTCAGGGTAGGTGGCAGCCTACCCTCGGCCCAAGGTAGGTCCGCCACTGTGTGATACAGTTTCCACTGCGTTGCATGGATTCATAGAAATTCATGGATGGGTGGAGATCGTTCCGCATCATTTAGTTAGTGAAGTTTGCGCATAAATGTTATGCACACATCATGGCGACTGAGATATCGTTTATGGTTGGTAAAATCTAATATTTTGTGTCAAATGTAGAATGTAATGAGATTTTGCATAACCTCATTGTTGATGCTGGTCCATACTTACCAGCCTGATTTATATGTAATGTATTTTACGGAGTAATGCTGTGGACCTTCATTTTTTTTAACAATTCATTATGCTTATGAGAATTAATATCATGTGGATTTATTAAGTTTCCTTTTTTTTAAAAATGGTAGATACCATGCCATTCACAAGGAGGTGTATGATTGGTTTGACATAAGTTTTGATGAGTTTGGTCGTACTTCATCCCCACAGCAGACTGCCAAACAATATTTCATAAATTGTAATGGCTTTTTGAAGAAACCATGCAACAGGTAGGATACATAGAATATTTTTAATGAATAGTCAAGTGAATTTTGTATGTTTTTTGTAGATGCTTTTCTTAGCTTATACTGCATGCAGTTTCCCGTTGGCCTCTGCACTAATATTCAGGTCCCTTATTTTGATTTAAATGTCAATGACAGCATTACTGTAATACATGCAAACGCTTCTTAGCTGATCGACTAGTGGAGGGTACATGCCCAACTTTGGACTGCAATTACGGTTCTGCCCGTGGTGACCAGTGTGAAAAATGCGGGAAATTGTTAAATCCTACTGAACTCAAAGATAAGTGTAAGGTAAAACTGTACTTCACAAATATTATGAATATTTCATTTTTAATTAAGTTAGTAATGCATTTGACTATCAATTTTTTTATAGAATATCAAGTTTATTTGAAACATATATCTTTGTGCTAGGTTTGTCGAAGCACTCCAATTCTCAAGGAAACAAACCACTTGTTTTTGGATCTCCCTTCACTTAAAGATAAGTTAGAAGAATATATCAGTAAAACATCAGTGGCTGGGTCTTGGAGTCAAAATGCTATTCAAACAACACATGCGTGGTTGAAGGAAGGTTTGAGATCTCGTTGTATCACAAGAGATCTTAAATGGGGTGTTCCCGTTCCACATGAGAACTATAAAGATAAGGTCAGTATTGGTACATCTTGGTATGGTGATTATAATGCAGATATGTAGAATGCGTATGGAATTTAACTTCGTATGTGATAGTTACAAAATAATGCAATATCACGATTCAGATTTGTATATTGATTATTTTAATAAGTTGCCTACTGATATTGACTTCCAGGTATTTTACGTTTGGTTTGATGCTCCAATTGGATATGTTTCTATCACAGCATGCTACACGCCTGAATGGGAAAAGTGGTGGAAGGATCCAAAAAATGTGGAGTTATATCAGTTCATGGGCAAAGATAATGTTCCATTTCATACGGTAAGATATGTTGTTGTGCTTGGCATCATGATGTCTACAATGTGCTATTCTCACCACGGGTGTAGCCATTGTTCTTTGTGGCAGCTGACCCCTACTAATTAAATCCCTAATGCTAACTCCTTTATTTTGGATCAAGAACTAATTTAATGGTTTTACTTATAAATAGTTTGAACATTTGAATTTCATTAAATTTATAAGCGTAATGAGCTTTTTGCATCTATGTTTTTCATGTGTAGAACAGAATCTGTCAATTTGTAATGAATAAACAATTATATTGACACCGAGTCAATATTACTGAGCTTATTGTTCAAAATGTCAATTTCAGGTTATGTTTCCTTCTACACTTCTTGGAACTGGTGAAAGCTGGACTTTGATGAAGACTATAAGTGTCACAAAGTATTTAAACTATGAATCAGGTTTCATTAACTTATTAGGTTCCATCTGGTGTACTACAAAATCAGCTTTTGCTTTGATCATTAATTCTTAGTATAGGTAGATGGTTTGTTGAATGGCAGTTCTAGAAGGGGAATCTTCGTTCTTGCCATAAATATACTTGTGAGTTGCGTGGGTTCTACGTGATTAAGTAAATCCACAATTTACCAAGGGTTTTTGCAAGAAAGGTTATTACCGATGTTTTGGTATTTTCAATTTTAAATCTAATGAGTGAAGCTGGGTGTGAGTACAGTGGTCGGGAACCTGAGGATCTTATAATTCCTGTTTGGCTTGTTCTAGTTAAGGAAAGGCTCTTATGATATATATTTCATGTTGGCTTTTTTTCATTCAGCTTCTGTATATATTTAGGTCTAACTGCATCAGTACAACTAAGTTAGATTTGTAGGTCTTATCTACAGTGGTTGGGAACTGATTTAAATTATGGGAGGATCTTATAATTCCTGTTTCACTTGTTCTAGTTAAGGAAAGGCTCTTATATGATTTCTATTTCATGATGGTTCTTTCATTCAACTTCTCTTAATAGTAAATATGCATGTCTAACTGCATCAGTACTGTTAAAATTAGGAATAGGAAAAATATTCTTTTATTGATTGATTGAATTGAGTACAATACGTCTCCTATATATATAGGAGAGAAGAGAATACTAAACCAATACATTATTTAATGTGGGACTAAACTAATCTATCATCTAACATCCCGTCTCAAACTCAAGTTGGTTCAAGCAACAAGAGTTTGGAATACTGACGATGTTGTTGTAGAAGAAACAGCAAAATGTGATGCAGAAACAGCGCTTGATGGTGCATGTGACGGAACTGAGAAGTAGACTGATGGGATCTCACCCCTGACTTGAGACGTAGTCGATGCTGGGATCTCACCCCTGAACTGAGAAGTAGACTGATGGGATCTCACCCCTGACCTGAGAATGGTCGATGATAGGATCTCACCCCAGACTTGAGAATTGTCGATAACTGAGAACTGGATGCTGATAACACCCCCTCTCAAACTCACGATCGATCAACCAGAGTGAGTTGACGACCTCTTTTTTTTTTATAAAAAAAAGAGAAAATCAAATCAAAAGAGACTAAGATCTGTTGACAATTACATCCAATAATCAAATCCAGATCTGAGACGAAGAAGATCTCTTGAAGGCGTCCAGATCTAAGACGAAGAAGAAGAAAATGAAGGTCGACGCCGTTTGAAATCAAAGAACACCAAATTCGCCAGTGGAAGAGCCATGGGTTTGGAGCCAGAGGACGCGAAAGTGGGTTCCCTCACCGACGGTTTGGTCGAGGACACCTCGGAAGCGGTCGAAGAGGACGGCGCGTTGGCCGCCGTCGACGGTGTAGAGGGAGGAGGGTGGCACCGAAGCCGAGGGAGGCCGATTTTGACTGAGTGGGCGTCGACGGGTGTGCTAGGAGGGGGGGTCGTCGGAGATGAAGAATCTGACGAAGAGGAGGAGGAAAAGGTGGATCAAGAGCCCCGAAAGGGGCACCACAAACCCTAGCTTCGCCGGCGCCAGAGGCGGATCCGAGTTCGGATCCAAAGCGGGTATCGGATCTTGTTGGGGCTGAGATCCGTTTGGAGGTTGGCTGGGTCTCCGACGAGTTGCCATGGTGAGTGCGTTAGTGGAGAGCAAGAGAAAGAGGGTGAGGGTTTGGGTTTTTTTTTTTTTTTTTGGTAGATTTGATTGGGAGAGGAAGAGGGATGACGGCTATGGTTTTGAGGGAGATTAGGGTTTTGGTAATTGATCCGGAGCGGAAGAGAGATATCGGGAGGTGGAGTGATTCTGAAGACGAGAATCACTCCACCTCGACGACGAGGATAAAATTAGTATAGGCCTTATAGAACGATATGATACCATGTTAAAATTAGGAATAGGAAAAATATTTTTTTATTGATTGATTGAATTGAGTACAATACGTCTCCTATATATAGGAGAGAAGAGAATACTAAACCAATACATTATTCAATGTGGGACTAAACTAATCTATCATCTAACAAGCACAACTAAATTAGATTTGTAGGTCTTATCTGTAGTTATAACGTGCAGGGAAATTTTCCAAAAGTAAGGGTATTGGAGTTTTCGGTAATGATGCAAAGGAGACCAAAATTCCACAGAAGTATGGCGATACTATTTGCTAAGTAACCGACCTGAAGTAAGTTTGAAAGTGAAATTTGATTTCAATAGCAGTTACAGTCTAATTATTCCTCAACGCCATTCTTTCCTTTGTTTAGGTATCAGACACATTGCTTACATGGGCAGATTTGCATGCAAAGCTAAATACTGAGTTGCTGGATAACTTGGGCAATTTTATTAATCGTGTTCTGAGCTTCATTGCTAAACCGACAGGTAAGTAAATGGAATTTGTTGTTATATATGCAAGCCCGTAGAATATTATATTTAACCTTTCTTATCTTAGTCACGCTCATTGTATTTGTGGTGTTTCTTTATTCCTATTATTCTTTAATATTCTAATATCCAAGGGTGACCATGGGTTGGTTCGGCTACTGAACTGACTAGATTTTGCAAACCGAACCTGGCCTTCTATAAGTGAAGACCCAATCTAACCTGGCAAAGCTCAGTTTGATTCAGTCAGTGGACAATTGTTCGTAAAGTAAAAAGAAATAAAGAAAAGAGTAGAGGATTTTCAAGGAAAAAAAAACTTAAGTACACTAAAATATACATTTCTAAATGAATTGAAGAAGGAAATGTAGATCTAGCCCAGATATAATTCCGTCATCCCAAAACTTTTTGTGATCCGTTGGTAAATACGTGAAAAGTGCATCATTTTTAAAGGGTGAAAGGAGATATAGTAATTGGATTTAGGGTTTTAGATGAGATTATGAGTGATCCTTTTTATTTTTTCAGCAAGGGGATGTTAGAGGGAGAGGATTTTGGAAACACTCTTTTAGAATCACGATGTTTTCAAAGTTTGGTGTCAGTAGAAGAGGATTCCAAAATGGGATTTCAAAGTGGGGTGTTAGTCAAACATGTTTTTAGAAAAACGGTGATTTTATTGAAATCCCAGTTACTTTGACTTTAAAATCCTACTATACTATAAATGACCTCAAATCCTTGCAATAAAATCACCTCTTACCATGTGATTCTCAAATCATAGTAAAATGATAAATATGGTAACTTTCATATTTCTACAACAATAAAACAATGAAAATAAATTACCATAAATTTGTGTTGGGCTATTTCAGAATCATACTATGAGTGTAATTTAAAGTCACATGCATTGTCTTACCTTGACTTAAAAATCATCACGCGTTTTCAAAGTTCCATTTGTCTAATCATTTTTAAGAGGCAACAGATGAGAAATCTGATTTAGGGTTTCGGATGAAATTATCTTTTCGTGATCCCAAAACTTTCATTATCTTTATTTCAGTAATAATTCTTTTTCGTGAAGGAGTTCTTTGCTGATAAATATTACATTTGGTTATGAAGAGAAAATTACTAGTACTTTCTTTCTTGGGCCATTTCATATTTTCTTTGGAAGATCATCCATCCCCATTATTCTTTGCATGCAATTTCTAAAAGAAACAAAAAGTGGCATATGGGATAAGAATTTGTCTAGAATCTATCTAGGTTCTTACTGATTCATTTTTCCATCTATAGGATCAGGATATGGTTCCATCCTTCCTGATGTCCAGGATGCAGAATCACATCAACTAACAAATACTTTAGCTGAGAGAGTCGGGAAATTGGTTGATCAATATCTCGAGGCAGTGGAAAAGGTAATGTGAATGTTTCGCAGTTAGATTTGTTCCTCTATTTGCTGCCAGCACTGTTGTTAACATTAATGATGAACTTCCTGTGACGAAGTTGTCAGGTATATGTTCCACATATTAAATGCTACTAGACAATTTTGTTGTAATTTATATTGATCAAAATGTGGAGGAAAATATGGTAAACGAGTACTATATTTTGTAGCTTGTTTAACTGTGTTAATTTGCATTTTTCTAACTTTTTAATTTTTTTCAGAGCTGGCGGTCTTATTTTAATCATAATGAGAAAGTACATTTTTTCTCACTATGTAAATTAAATACTCAGGTGGAAGTTTATTATATTAGAAACTATTATATTAGAAACAATTTGGTGAATACAGTTTCCTTGAAGATATCCACCCCTCTGATTATCTTTAACTAGATTTTAGCATGTTAATACACATTGCTAGTCAGGAGTAGTTTTATTTATTCTCATAATGTAGAATGATGATCATCAATTTCCACTGATCTTTTATAGTTAGATAAAAATGCACATGGAGTGTACATGCTAGAGTCCTAAAGAGAGCCCAACCAAACGCACTCTTCTCCCATTACATAGCAGTATATGAACTAAGAAGAGCAAACACTTGCATTTCCTGAACTCGATACAGAGCAGTCACGTAATTTTAAAATGCTATCCACGTGACAGGAATGTTGAATTTCCAGATTATGCATCCACAGCAGTTTGCTTTTTCTTCTTCTTTTTTTGAAACATTAGTTTTTACTTGTCTAATCATTTTTTTCTCTTTCGAGAGCATTATCATGAAAAAATATTTTAGTTAATGATTTCCATTATTTTTCTTCTTTTTTCGCTGAATTAATGATTTCCAGTTGGTATGCAAATTGTGACCATATGGCCAAGCTATGCACACTTGCCTAAATTAACATCTCTGGCTCTCTAGAGTTGTAGTACAGTTTTTCATTATTACAGTAGATAGTTACAGTTAGGTGCATTAAAACTTTAGCTTCTAGAGAGAGAAACTCTGGAACCTCATTATTGCAGATGCAAAGAAACAAAAAGCCAAGTCCAGTGGAACCTCAAAACCAAAGGCCGCAGAAGCAGAAATTTCCATTTCCAGATTAGACATTCGTGTGGGTGTCATCAAGAAAGTTCTGAAGCACCCTGATACTGATTCTCTTTATGTTGAAGAGATTGATGTAGGTGAAGAGTCAAATAGGACCGTTGTGAGTGGTCTTGTCAAATACATCCCTCTAGAAGAAATGCAGGTATTCTCCTCTTCCCTTGTTACTGTCATCTTTGTTATATTAGGCCATCATTTATTTAATTCTTCACTTACCACGTAAAATTTTACAAGATCGAAAAGTTTGGGTTCTTTGTAATCTGAAGCCAGTGACCATGAGGGGTATTAAGTCGCATGCAATGGTATTGGCTGCATCTAATGATGACCACACCAAAGTAAGCTATGGCACTTAGTCATCACAGTTCATTTTTTTGAAGCCCTTTTAACAATATGTGTTGGTTATAAATGCAGCAACAACAACAAACTCACTAATTTTCAGCTTACCATGTTTATTTTGTCCACCCTAGTCCTACATGCTCTACCTATGATATTTTTTGGACTAAAATGCTATAGATTAACACTCAGTCAGTACCCTTCAGCCTCTTCTTTCTCTTGTCCTTGACAGTGGAGAAATTGTGGTAGTTATTTGCAGAATACAACATTCTTGGAAGTAGCTCACAAAAAAGCAAGTTTATGTTAGTTTTGTTTGCAATTCGTTAAAGTTGATGGTAGTTTTATGCAATTTAATCATTCATATAGTAATGAATCACATAACTATGCTTAGTTTCTCTTAACTCCGTGCTATGACATGTAACTTTCTTTGGGATCTGGAATCGTTAGGTTGAGCTGGTAGACCCGCCTGCGTCTTCCAAGGTGGGGGAGCCTGTAACTTTTCCTGGATTCTCAGGCAAGTCTGACAATATCTTGAACCCGAAGCACAAGGTTTGGGAACAGGTGCAGATAGATTGACACACAAATTCGGAGCAGGTTGCTCTTTATAAAGATATCCCATTTACAACCAGGGGCGTATCTGAAATTTAGGAGGCCCTAAGCAAATTTTCAAATGGGACATTTTGCAAGTTGACAAAATAATAATGACAATTAGTTAAAGGCAAACAAATTTGGAGCATTGGAGACCAAACTATATAAATGAAAACAAATTTATATATATGCTTCCAAAAAAAAGTTAATTGATAACGTACGTTTTTTATATGAAATGCCTCGTGGCCAAAAAGAACCCGGACAAATTCCAACAACAAAAACGAAATATGTTATCTCAAAGAGCTAATTATGATATATTAGAGCACACGATCAGAATGAAATGTGATGATTATATGTATATGAGAATACTAGTTAGAAGCTTAAAAATGTAGAATAACCATATGCACTTGCCATTTTGGTTTGAAATTTATCATAAACAAATAAATATGATATACCATAAAACATTGAAAAAATATCATAGAGTGACATACATGGACTAAGTGAAAAATAACATAAAATTCATAAAATTGTAAAATGCATGTATGGTTATGTGAAAAATAATTACTTTTAAAAATAAAAATGATTGAAAAATTAATTGGCTCATGCAAGTTTTGAACCTGCAACTTTCACATTACTAACACAACACTCTAACTAACTAAGCTAATAAGACAACTATTAATACAATGTAATTATATCACAAAATATTACATTTTACTTTTTTAACATTGTAAATACTCAAAAAATATGAGGCCCTGTAAAATTGGGGGCCCAAAGCAGTTGCTTGGGCTGCTTGGGCCCAGATCTGCCCATGTTTACAACATCCGCAGGGATTTGCAAGGTCTCATCCTTTGCTAATGGGGCCATTAGGTAGAATGTTCACATCCGATGTGCACGAACTAATCCAAAAGATTTTGTCTAAACTTATTACTGTCATAATTTATAGTTTTTATTTGAAGGAAAAGGTGGAATATGGCTACCCTGTTTCATCAATAAGAAATTAACGAAACAAACCCAGAGAACTGGGCCAGAGTACAACCTACAGACTGAAAATAAAACATACATGAAGCAACATGACCCGTACAAACAACAAATCCTTCCAACAGCCCTGGAGGGTGGGCCAACAAAAAGCTCGGACCCACAAAATTGTATGTACGTCAGTTTAGCTTCGTACACTGCCTCCAAGACACATGCACACCCACCTGAAACTAGTTTGGTAGGATTTTATTACCCGCCGATTTCTACCTTCTCCTTGCTAGGGGGACCCCATCTTTCGGCCCAAGCCCCGCAGGCCGACATATGACACAACGACACATGCACAGCAACCGCACCCTCCCACCATCTTCATCACTCATCCTACAAACGCGCCAGCAGCTCCCACAACCGCTACCAAAGAGATAGCCGTGAAGAGGATACCTTCACCTCTCTCACGATAGTGCTTTCTCAGGCGATTTCTCACCAAACAACTATTTCGCTCATCCCAACAAAAAAGACCACGCTCCAGGAGAGAGCCGTGGAGAGGATACCTTCACCTCTCTCGCTCTTGCTCTCTCAGGCGATTTCTCACCATACAGACTCATCTTGACTCTTACTCCCAAATCGAAGGAAGAGGCGACGCTGTTACGAAACAGTGGCCTAAGCTGGAGTAAGCTGAATAGCCTGATAGTAGGCGCTGTCAAGACTGCACCGGCGACATCGTTGGACACCCCAGAATTTGAATGGGTGCACATCATGGAGGGTACCCCATCTTCGGGTCCAAGCCCTACAATCATGCAATACAACGTACTTCACACTCCCCACCTCCCACAGCAAAACAACCACCAGTCGCCGTCGCCGTCTGGGGGTGCGATCGCGACCAAAGGCACGGGAGGATGCTCTGGCGCGACGAAGGCGTCACTCCGCGACCTGAGGAGGCGAGACGCACTCAGCATCGACGGCCTCATGATCTGGCGGTCGGCTTCGGGCGTTGCTCTGGTGGCGACGACGACGGATCACTTGCGCTATGGCGGAGGAGGTCATCCAAACAGGCGCCGCACATCATTGAGGGACCCCATCTCGGGCCCAAGCCCCACAATCGTGCAATACAACACACTCCACTACAGCCCCCGCCTATCAAGATCTCGCCCCAACAGAGCGTGGAACAAACTTAGCCTCTATCAATCGCTCTGCTATCAACAAATCCCGACTACTTCGCCGACTACACCAACCCTGGTGGCCCAAATCACCGCTGCAGATCACCGTAATCGGGCCCGAGAGCGTGGACATGGTGGTGGCGGCGAAGGAACCGTTCCGGCACCGGTGATGGAGACGGACGACGGCGTCGGTAGAAGGCAAGGTGCACTGAAGGCGCTGCCCCTGATATGAAGGCGAAGCCGCTGGATCTGACGTCGCTAGCTCCGCACCATGGTTCTCCGACCATCCACTTCGGTCCCGACTTCGACGTGAGCACAGAGGAGCGAAGGGGGGCAGTTGGGAGCCACTGGATCTGACGGGGCGATGGAGGAAGCATCGCGTCGTCGTCGTCGTGGGGCGAGGGGAGGAGCGTCGTGGAGCGAGGAAAGAGCGACGGATGGAGCGTCGCTACTTCGACTTCGTGGAGCGGAGGGAGGAGGGGACCCGGCGGAAGTGGAGGAACGGGAGGGGGGGCAGAGGGAGCCGCCGCCGCCCCTAGGGTTTTGTTGGTTTTTTTTTCTTTTTTTCTTTTTTTTTTCAGATTTAGTTTCTCTCTCTAAAATTTTCTAGAGAGAGAAACTCTGGAAGATCATAATTTATAGTTGATATTGAACTTCCTCATTGCAGTAATTGAAAATATCGTTAAATAAGAACTTAATTGTGTATGGTTTTCAAACTTCATAAATCTACCATTTTAACATTGTTCAGTGAACTTGCCTCCTTTGTTCCCTGTGAATTCGTTCGTGTTGAGTTCTTTGTGCAGTTCTGGTTTTGAACTAGCTGGTTGCTTCGTTTGTACTCTTTCGCTTTATATGGATTAAGGAGATGATTTAATTGTTCCTATTACATGAATTTGTTCTTGGTTCAAGTATCAGAAATAACGGTTTTTTCCCGTCATTTATACAATGTCTTTGCGGTTATTAGAAAGCATGGTTAAGTATCTGTTTCAAAAGCTTGAAATGGAATTGGTCATAGCATTGTTATTTGATTACCACCTGAAGCAAAGAATTTAGAGAACATGTGTAGTTCTGTGACAAGCAATAGAGACGAGTTTTTCCCCACTTACAACTAGAGGCCAATTTCGTTTGAAACAAGAGTCTAGTTAATGGCCCTGTTTCACCTACCCCTTATCATGCTTCATTGCATGATTAAAATGATTACAATAAGTTCGGAGAGGGGGGAGGGGGGATTGATTACAAGAAGACAGATATGTTCTTCTCGCATGTACCTTCAAAGCAAACATCTAAAAATCATGATTATTCCTATGGCAACATATCTAATACTAGGGTTGGCAAACGGGTAGAACCCATCCGGGGTAGGTTCGGGTCGGGGCTAAGTGTTAATCGGACCGGGTTGGATTGGCAAAATCTCGACCCGGTGAACTCGCGAACCTATTCGGGTTCAATCCGGGTTGGGTCGGGTTGCGGGTTGACCCGTCTATATAAACATTTTTTTTAACTTAAAAAAATTTTATTTTAATAATAATAAAAAAATGCAATAAAAATAATAAAAATCAAAGAGTGAAATTGCCAAAAAAAATAAAAATGTATATATTATTAATATGATTTCAACTCATATAATTTTTCCAATTTTTTTATAAGAAACAAAGATTTTCTACAAATTTGTTCTATACAGTAACAAATTTTTTCAATTATCCAACTTTTTTATAAGAAACAAAAATTTTATACAATTTTTTTTTTTATACATTTACAATTTGCTTTAATTTGTTGGCCTTCAATTTGTTGTTGTTGTTGTTGTTGGTCTTCAATTTTTCATGTTGGTTGCTATTGTTGTTGTTGTTCTTCCGGCGAGTTGCTTCCACTTGTAGACGTATCGACCTGGACCCGAACAGTTACTCAACGAGCTAGGTTGTAGCAAGCGGGTCGCGGGTCAGCCCGGCCCGGTTGCATCCTTATATAATACTATATGGAAACATCTGTGAATTTATCAACGCTAACAACGCATGTACAATTAAAATCCCCAAACATAAATCCATCAAATATGTAAACTACCCGTACAAACATGTAAATTGTTCATCTTCCCCTCTCTCTCTCTCTCAAACCTCCGACAAACCTCCGACTGTTCCTCTCCCTCTCTCTCCCCCGAACCATCAATGCCACTGCACTGTAGCGTCGTCCCTCTAACGTGTCGTCGCTACACTGCACCATTTATCTGCCACACCATCGTTCCACCGTGCCATTGGTCTGCCATGTCGTCCCTCCATTACGCTGTCGCTCCACTGCATCGCTGGTTTGCCACGCCGTCCCTTCATAGTACGGTCGCTCCACCGCGATCGACGTCGACGTCCCTTCACAGCGGTAGCGCCGTCGCTCCACTGTTGGCCTGCCGCGCCGTTCCTTCACCCAGTAAATAATCAACTCAGATAAACACAACTCAGATAAACACGAAGGTATTAAGTTTGGGATTTTTTTAAAAGTTTGAAATATAGAGATATAGAGATATAGATATAGAGTTCTACCCTGTCTCTACTATTTCAATGACCGTCAGGAGCAACAGTCATTGAATAATTAGAAAATGACCATTGCTCTGCCGTGGTCGATGTCTTTGACTCCATTCCCCACTTGAAAGTGTCAGAAATCGTTCTCCCCTTTTGTTGGTATTTTTTATGTAAATTATTTGATATTATCAAATTAGTATTTTACCCAAAAATATGTTCATGTTGTAATTATTTTGATTAGTGGTATGCAGTCACAATTTCATTTGTCACATATGTTGATGTTTTACCCTTGGTTAGGCTTTTTCTTTCCCGATTGACTATGAATTACTTGCCTCTGCCGTGGTCGATGTCTTTTGACTCCATTCCACTTGAAAGTGTCAGAAATCGTTCTCCCCTTTTGTTGGTATTTTTTATGTAAATTATTTGATATTTTCAAATTAGTATTTTACCCGAAAATATGTTCATGTTGTAATTATTTTGATTAGTGGCATGCAGTCACAATTTCATTTGTGTCACATATGTTGATGTTTTACCCTTGGTTAGGCTTTTTCATTCCCGATTGACTATGAATTACTTGGTGGCATGTTGATTGATTTGTTTAGGTGTCTAAATCAAATTTAATGGAGTTAGTATAGTGATGCGGTTTGTTTTTGGTAGGCGTGTGGATGCACCAGGTGTGAGTTCTTACTCGATTTGTATTGGTGGAGGAAGCTCCGGTGCGGACGAACCTCAGCCGGACGAACGGTACAGAAGTAGGCGGTAGTGAGGTGGAGGCTGGATGCTCGGCTCAGATCCGAGGTCTCGTGTACCTACAGACGGTCTAGGAACACCGGGGTTGGTCCCGGTGGCAGACCCTCCGACGATCTAGTCAGCTACTGAGAGAGAGTAACAGTAACTAGGGTTTTGAGTGGAAATGATTGATTACCTGGATAAGGGGTAGGGGTCTGGTATTTATAGGAGAAGCTAACCGGGTCTGGACCCGGTTGCCTGTGGGGTTGAAGCGGTGGAAACCCGGGCGGTATAGGGCTGACGTGGCAAAGGCCCGGACGGTTTTCAGGCTGACGTGGTAGAGGCCCAGGTGGTTTTCTGATGCTGACGTGGTGGATCTGGATAATCTGGGGGTGCGCGTTGTGGCCCAGGAGGGGCCACGTCATCCAACCCATATCACAAGCCCTACACTCCTAAAGGACTGGGTGAACCAGCCGTGTAGGAGTGGTTCTTTGCCTCTGTAGGAAGAGCAGGGTGGAGGGTGCAGTGAGAAAGTAGGATCGGCTACTTCCAGAAGAGGCCAGGGGGTAGGAGGAAGGGATCCCTCGTCGGAGTTTGCGCAGGATGCTGTGTAGGAGGGTCGGAGGGACGCTTGCCGAGCCTGTGGGTCGGCAGACGAGCCTTGGGGATCAGCGGACGACCCTCTCGCTAGTTGGAAGAGCGAGGGGACGTTACGATCTGTCCGATTGAAGCTCGGTTCGCCGAGCGTCTGGGGTCGGTAGGCAAGCGCCGAGGGTCGGCAGACGATCCTCTCGCTAGTTGAAAGAGCGAGGGGGCATCGAGGTCGATCTTGTTGGAGCTCGGTTCGCCGAGCGTCTGGGGTCGGTAGACGAGCGCCGAGGGTCGGCAGACGATCCTCTCGCTAGTTGGAAGAGCGAGGGGGCGTTGAGGTCGATCTTGTTGGAGCTGGTTCGCCGAGTCGTCCGGGATCGATAGAGGAAATACACCGCTCCATGGGTCGGCAAACGAGCTCTTTCCTGAGGAATGTTGATGGTCGGTGGGCGAGCTCCGAGGGTCGGCGGACGAGGCTCTCGCTAGTTGGAAGAGCGAGGGAGTCGAGGTCGATCTGGTTGGAGCTCGGTTCGCCGAGGTAGATGAGCCCCCATTTGTGGGACAAAAGAGGGTTTTGGGGCTCGCGATTCCATCCGAGCTCCGAGCCTCTTGTGAAATAGAGGAGGGCTCATGGGGCTCGCGATGTTTTCCCGAGCTCCGAGCCCCTTTGGATGGAGGAGGGTTTTTGGGGCCCGCGATGCCATCTGAGCTCCGAGCCCCTTGTGAGTGGAGTGTGCTTGGGGCTCACGGTCTCATTCGAGCTCCGAGCCCCTTGTGAATAGGGGATGGCTCTGTGGCTCGCGCTTTTATCCGAGCTCCGAGCCCCCTGTGAATAGGGGATGGCTCAGGGTTCGCGCTTTCATCCGAGCTCCGAGTCCCCTGTGAATAGGGGATGGCTCCGGGGCTCGCGCTTTCATCCGAGGTCCGAGCCCTTACACTTGGTAGCAACGACGTGAGATATGGGATGATGTTTGTGGCTCGCGATGCCATCCAGGCTTTTAGCTTCCTGAACAATAGAGAAGGGAGTCGTGGCTCGCGATACCATCCGAGCGTCGACCCTTCTGTGAAATAAAGGAGGAATTGTGGCTCGCGATGCCATCCGAGCTCTGAGCTTCCTGAATAATAGAGAAGGGAGTTGTGGCTCGCGATACCATCCGAACGTCGACCCTTCTGTGAAATAGAAGAGGAATTGTGGCTCGCGATGCCATCCGAACTCCGAGCTTCTTGAACAATAGAGAAGGGAGTGGTGGCTCGCGATACCATCCGAGCGTCGACCCTTCTGTGAAATAGAAGAGGAATTGTGGCTCGCGATGCCATCCGAGCTCCGAGCTTCTTGTGAGTGGCTTGGGGCTCGCGGTGTCATCCGAGCTCCGAGCCCCCTGTGAATAGGGGATGGCTCTGGGGCTCGTGCTTTCATCCGAGCTCCGAGCCCCCTGTGAATAGGGGATGGCTTCTGGGGCTCGCGCTTTTATCCGAGCTCCGAGCCCCCTGTGAATAGGGGATGGCTCCGGGGCTCGCGCTTTCATCCGAGCTCCGAGCCCCTACACTTGGTAGCAACGACGTGAGATATGGGATGATGTTTGTGGCTCGCGATGCCATCCGGGCTCTGAGCTTCCTGAACAATAGAGTTCATCCGGGCTCTGAGCTTCCTGAACAATAGAGAAGGGAGTTGTGGCTTGCGATACCATCCGAGCGTCGACCCTTCTGTGAAATAGAGGAAGAATTGTGGCTCGCGATGCCATCCGAGCTCCGAGCTTCCTGAACAATAGAGAAGGGGGAGTGGTGGCTCGCGATCCCTTCCGAGCGTCGACCCTCCTGTGAAATAGAAGAGGAATTATGGCTTGCGATGCCATCCGAGCTCTGAGCTTCCTGAATAATAGAGAAGGGAGTTGTGGCTGGCGATACCATCCGAGCGTTGACCCTTCTGTGAAATAGAAGAGGAATTGTGACTCGCGATGCCATCCGAGCTCCAAGCTACCAGAATAATAGAGAAGGGAGTGGTGGCTCGCGATACCATCCGAGCATCGACCCTTCTATGAAATAGAATAGGAATTGTGGCTCGTGATGCCATCCGAGCTACGAGCTTCCTGAACAATAGAGAAGGGAGTGGTGGCTCGCGATCCCTTCCGAGCGTCGACCCTCCTGTGAAATAGAAGAGGAATTGTGGCTCGCGATGCCATCCTGTGAAATAGAAGTGGTGGCTGCGAGTCCTTGCTTCGTGAGGCCGTTGTTGAGAAAGAATTGGAGATCCGCAGGCTGAAACTGGTGTTAGGCCCGGGTTTGATCGAAGAGGCTAGCAACTCGATCCGGGGGCGGTCTCCGACATTTTTATTGGAGGGTGCCCAACCTGACGATGCGGAAAGCTCGGTGGCAGGGGTTTCTTCCCTGGTTGGTCTCGCCGAGCTTGAAAGGAGCCCCGTAGGGAGCGCCGAGTTTGAGTTTCGAGCCGAGTGCGAGTGAGTTGTGAGCTGGACTTTGTATTTGTACCGACATTCATTGAGTTGTAAGCAATGAGTAATAATAAGAACATTTGACTTTCTGAACCTTTGATTGTTTCGGTTGCCGGGGATGGTCGCAGAGCTTGTTGCAGAAGAGGTCGCCGCCGAGGCGACTTGTCACAACGGGCGCATATGTCGCGGCGTTTTGCCTTTTGATAAGTCATTAATGGCGACGTTTAGCCTCCCTCTGAGCATTTATGGCGAAGTTTCGCCTTCCGCCGTTTCGCATTTCCAGACGCAATAACTGCGTGCCTCAGGGGGCTATATAATCCCCACTCCCCCTTGGTGGTTGTTAAGAAGTGAGAGTGACTGATCTGTCGCTCGACTTGGGTGCCTGCCGAGGGCGGGCGCCCTGAAATTAATATTTTTCCGAAGGCTCCGGATCGGAGGCACACCAATCACCCTCGAACAATTCGGGGTTCGGGCCTTGGGGGCCGCAAAACTCCGGGTTATTTGTTGGTGAGTGGTGGGCCAACCGATCGGTTCGGAGGTTCAAAGAGAGCCGAGGGACGGTGGCTCTCCTGCCATCCTCGAACAATTCAGGATTTTGGCTTGTGAAAGCGGTAAACCCCGAGTTGTTCGAGGGCGAGAGGAGGGTCTACCAATCAACTCAAAGTTCGGGGCGTCCGCGGAAGGCGGACGCCCTAAACCTTAATGAAAAATTTTGTTGAAGCACTCGTGGGGGTAGGACGTCGCCGAGCGTATGGGTCGAGGCGCTTTGAAGAAAGCCTCGACCATGCTCGAGGTCGACACCGGGCTCCCGCACTTGTTCTCAGGAAAGACGGCACGGGTGTAGCCGGCGGTTGTCGCCTCGTACATAGGTTGATGGACTTGAAGAAGCCCAAACCATGCTTGCCGAACCCCCACACCGGTGAGAAAGTCAAAAGCAGGCGTAGGTGAGGGTCGTCGCCCAGCGTTACGGTCGAGGTGCTTTGAAGAAAGCCCCGGCCTTGCTCGAGGTCGACGCCGAGCTCCCGCACTTGTTCTCAGGAAGATATGTAAGTGAAGTTATCCGGGTGCCGAGCCTCAAGCTTGTAGGAGAAGCTTTTCTGGCTCGAGATGCTATCCGAGTGCCGAGCCTCAAGCTTGTAGGAGAAGCTTTTCTGGCTCGAGACGCTATCCGAGCGCCGAGCCTCAAGCTTGTAAGAGAAGCTTTTCTGGCTCGAGATGCTATCCGAGCGCCGAGCCTCAAGCTTGTAAGAGAAGCTTTTCTGGCTCGAGACGCTATCCGAGTGCCGAGCCTCAAGCTTGTAAGAGAAGCTTTTCTGGCTCGAGATGCTATCCGAATGCCGAGCCTCATGCTTGTAGGAGAAGCTTTTCTGGCTCGAGATGCTATCCGAGCGCCGAGCCTCAAGCTTGTAGGAGAAGCTTTTCTGGCTCGAGATGCTATCCGAGCGCCGAGCCTCAAGCTTGTAGGAGAAACTTTTTCTGGCTCGAGATGCTATCCGAGTGCCGAGCCTCAAGCTTGTAGGAGAAGCTTTTCTGGCTCGAGATGTTATCCGAGTGCTGAGCCTCAAGCTTTAAGAGGAGCTTTTCTGGCTCGAGATGCTATCCGAGCGCCAAGCCTCAAGTTTGTAGGAGAAGCTTTTCTGGCTCGAGATGCTATCCGAGTGCCGAGCCCCAAGCATGTAGGAGAAGCTTTTCTGGCTCGAGATGCTATCCGAGCGTCGAGCCTCAAGCTTGTAGGAGAAGCTTTTCTGGCTCGAGATGCTATCCGAGCGCCGAGCCTCAAGCTTGTAGGAGAAGCTTTTCTGGCTCGAGATGCTATCCGAATGCCGCACCTCAAGCTTGTAGGAGAAGCTTTTCTGGCTCGAGATGCTATCCGAGCGCCGAGCCTCAAGCTTGTAGGAGAAGCTTTTCTGGCTCGAGATGCTATCCGAATGCCGAGCCTCAAGCTTGTAAGAGAAGCTTTTCTGGCTCGAGATGGTATCCGAGCGCCGAGCCTCAAGCTTGTAGGAGAAGCTTTTCTGGCTCGAGATGGTATCCGAGCGCCGAGTCTCAAACTTGTACGGGAAGCTTTTCTGACTCGAGATGCTATCCGAGGGCCGAGCCTCGTCGAAAGCCATGATCCGGGGTGAAGGGATCCCGATCTCCAAGGGAATGACGGCCTCCGCGCCGTATGTCAGATTGAAAGGCGATTCTCCCGTGGGGATTCTCTTTGTTGTCCGGTGGGCCCAGAGAACGCTTGGCAGCTCGTCGACTCATAACCCCTTAGAAGAGTTATCGAGTCGTTTCTTGAGGCCGCCGAGGATTTGGCAGTTCGCGTTCTCGGCCTAACCGTTGGACTGGGGGTGGCATACTGAGAAGAAGCGCTGCTGGATCCCGAGATCTTCGCAGAACTTGCGGAAATGCTTACCCGTAAATTGAGTCCCATTGTCCGTGATGAGCACCTACGGAATTTCGAACCGACAGGCAATGTGTTTCCAGAAAAACTGCTGTGTCTGTTACTCGGTGATCGTTGCTAATGGCTCTGCCTCGATCCACTTCGTGAAATAGTCGATCGCCACAATGAGGAACTTTCGTTGGTCCGTTGCTTTTGGAAATGGGCCCACCAGATCCATCCCCCACATTGCAAAGGGGGTCGGACTGGCCATTGAACGGAGGTTCGCCTGAGGAGCCTTTTTCACGGGGAGAACTGTTGACAGGGACCGCACTTCTTCACTAGGGCGAGGGTGTCTTGCAGCATAGTGGGCCAGTAGTACCAGTGATTTAACACTTTCCGTGCTAGCGAACGGCTTCCCATGTGGCATCCGCTGATCCCCTCGTGCAGCTCCTTAAGGGCATAACTGGCTTCGTCGGGGGTCAGGCAACGGAGGTAGGGTCTGCCATCTGTTGTGGTGTAGGACTTTTTGAAGAGGGTGGCGTTGATTACCGCGAATCTTTCTGATCGGACCCTGACCCGCCTCGCTTCAGCCCGGTCTTCGGGGAGCTCTCCCTTGACTAGAAATTTCTTGATAAAAGTGGTCCAGTCGTTGGGAAGGGCTCCGTCTTCAACGCATAGAACCGCCGGGAAGTCTGTACTTGGCTTCAACAGGACTTCAATCAGGACCGTGCGGTCGAGGCCTTCAAAGAATGAGGAAGCCAACTTTGACAGGGCGTCGGTCTGGGCGTTTAGCTCCCAGGGGATCCTCAAGACAGCCGATTCGTCGAAGGACGTTAATAGGCATTGGACCACGGCCAGGTACCTGATCATCCGATCGTCACGGGCCTCGTACTCCCCGGTGATCTGGTTGACCACAAGCTGATAGTCGCTAAAGGCCCTTATCTGTCTGGCGCCGGCCTGATGAGCCAGGGTCGTTTCCCACGTCTGGTCAGCTTCCTTGCTTGCGGGTTGCTTGGAGATGGTGCATTCTGTGATGAACTCGGCGAGGGCCGGCCTTTTGATGGTCGTCCTTGGCTGGTAGCCGATGTCGTACTGACTGAGCTCGATCGACCACTTGACTAGTCGCCCCGAGCTCTCGGGCTTATAGAGCACCGCCTTTAGGGGTTGATCCGTGAGTTCCTGGACCGAATGTGCCTGAAAATATGGACGGAGCTTTCGCGCGGCCATGACCAAGGCGTATGCTACTTTCTTCATCCTGGAATATCTGGTCTCGGCGTCGAGCAGGACCTTGCTCACATAGTACAGGGGCTTTTGGACCCCTTTCTCTTCTCGAACGAGGACGGCGCTAAGCACGTTCTCCGACGCCGAGAGGTAGAGCCAGAGTGGCTCGCCTGGTTCGGGCTTGCCGAGGAGAGGAAGGTTGGTGAGGTACTCTTTTAATTGGGAGAAGGCCTCCTGTTGTTGAGTACCCCATTCGAACCCTCCGGTTTCGCGAAGCGCTTTAAAGAACGGAAGGGACTTCTCTCCAGACTTGGAGAGGAAACGACCGATGGCCGCCAGTTTTCCCGTTAGCCTCTGGACTTCTTTGATGTTCCTGGGAGGGGCCATGTCTATTATGGCCTGGATTTTTTCGGGGTTCGCCTTGATACCGCGCTGGCTGACGATGAAACCGAGGAACTTTTCCGAGGAGACGCCGAATGCACACTTCGCCGGATTGAGCATCATGTTGTGGGTTCGAAGTACCCCAAAGGCCTCTTCCAGGTCGGCAACGTGATTCTGACCCTGTTGGCTTTTGACGAGCATGTCGTCGACGTACACCTCCATGTTACGCCCGATTTGATCTTTGAAGACACGGTTAACGAGCCTCTGGTAAGTAGCACCGGCGTTCTTCAGCCCAAAGGGCATAACTCGGTAGCAGTAAAGTCTTCTGTCTGTGACGAAGGACGTCTTGGCGATGTCGGGAGGAAACATTCGGATCTGGTTGTAGTCTGAGAAGGCATCCATGAAGGATAAGAGCTCGTGACTCGATGTGGTGATTCTGACCCTGTTGGCTTTTGACGAGCATGTCGTCGACGTACACCTCCATGTTACGCCCGATTTGATCTTTGAAGACACGGTTAACGAGCCTCTGGTAAGTAGCACCGGCGTTCTTCAGCCCAAAGGGCATAACTCGGTAGCAGTAAAGTCTTCTGTCTGTGACGAAGGACGTCTTGGCGATGTCGGGAGGAAACATTCGGATCTGGTTGTAGTCTGAGAAGGCATCCATGAAGGATAAGAGCTCGTGACTCGATGTGGCGTCGATAAGGGCATCGATGCTGGGGAGGGGGAACGGATCCTTGGGGCATGCCTTGTTGAGGTCGGTGAAATCTATGCAGATCCTCTAGCTCCCGCTCGCCTTCTTGACCATGACGAAGTTTGCCAGCCACTCAGGGTAGCTGACCTCTTGTACGAAACACGCAGACAAGAGCTTGTCTACTTTCGCGTTTACCGCCTGCTGTCGCTCTGGAGCGAACTTACGTGGATTTTGGACAACCGGCTTCGACCCGGGGATCACGGTGAGTTTGTGCATGATGAGATCCTCGGAGATATCGGGCATGTCAGAGGGCTTCCAGGCAAAGAGGTCGACATTGCGGCGAATGCAGGCGATCAGGGCGGACTTGAGGTCGGGCGCGAGGGAGTAGCTCACTCGGAAGTGCTTCGACACGTCCCCTGTCTCGAATGAGACATCCTCTAGCTCGTCAGCCGACTCTGGTTCTGGCTGGGTCCTCTCGGGCTCTAGTTCGAGGGCATCGAGGGGAAATACACCGCTCCCGATGGCCGTCATGTTGCACGAGCGTGCTGCTTCTTGATTTCCTCGGACAACACCGACACCCGTGTTGGTAGGGAAGTTCATCTTCTGGTGGTAGGTCGAGGGAACCGCCTGGAGCGAACAGAGCCCGGGGCGCCGAGTATGGCGTTGTAGGCTGCCTTGACGTTCACAACCATAAAATCCATAGACTCGGTTCTTCTGTTCGGGGTCGTACCCGCCGTGACGTCTAGGGTGACGATCCCCTCTATTGTCACTGGGACGCCAGAAAATCCGTGCAAGGTATATCCGGCTGGCTTTAGCCTCTCACGGGAGAGCTTCAAGTTCTTGAATGCTTCCAGGAACAAGATGTTGACTGAGCTCCCGTTGTCCACGAGGATTCGCCAGGCCTCGAAGTTTGCCATGCTGAGGCTGATGGCGAGTGCGTCACAATGAGGGAGCCGAACCCCCTCCAGATCCTCCCCTGAGAAGGAGACAGGAAGTTGCTGGACCTGGGGGGAGAGAGGGCCCTGGACGGTGTTGACATCCCGGACAAACGCCTTGCGGGAAGTGTTGGATTCTCCTCCCATGGGCCCTCCGTGGACGCAATGCAAGATTGCCTGACCTTCGGGCTCCTCGGGCTTTGGATCCCACTCGGGACGCTGTCGGGGTGCTCGAGGAGGAGGGGAATCCCTCCTGTTTCTGGTATCCCTCTGTTCCCGGGCGCCTTCTCTTTTGAATTTCCGGAGGTACCCTCGTTGGATGAGGGCCTCAATTTCGTCCTTCAGGGCACGGCAACGATCTGTGTCGTGCCCGTTGTTCCGGTGGAAGCGGCAGCAGAACCGTTGATCCCTCTTCTTGCTGGTGTTATTGGACGATCGAGGGGGGAACTGCACGAGGTCGCTGTCTTCGATCGCTAAGAGAATTGTCGACACGTTCCGTGTCAGCGGAGTGTACCTCTCGAAGCGAGGGACCGGCGGAACCTTCTTCGTGGCGCCCCCATCTCTCGGAGCTTTCTTCGCTGGCTCGACCTCGTCGGCCCTACGCTTCCCCTTCCCGGGAACTTCTTTCGAGTCCTCTGGATTCAGGGCCTCTTCAGCTCGGATGTACTTTTCGACCCTATTGAGGAGGTCGGAAAAATCTATCGGGGGCCTCTTCGCCAGGGATGCCTTCAGTTGTCCGTGATGGACGTTGTGCCGGAATGCTGCCGAGGCGACCCCTGGGTCGAGGGAGGAGACCGATCTCGCCTCAGCGGTGAATCTTCGGACGAACACCCGGAGCGACTCTCCTTCCTTCTACCGGAGGCCAAGTAGGGACGTACTTGTCCTTTCAGCCTTTCGGCTTGTCACAAAGTGGGCGAGGAAGTTGCCCTCCAATTGGTCGAAGGAATGGATGGAGCCGGGGGTGAGCTTCGAGAACCACTCCCGAGCCGGACCCCGGTGGGTGACAGGGAAGGCGCGGCACAAGAGGGGATCCGATGCGCTGTGAATCATCATGAGGGTTTTGAAGCCCTCCATGTGATCAGCAGGATCACCCTCCCCGTCATACGTCTCGAACTGAGGCGGGCGGAAGTTCTGAGGTATTTCCGCCCGCAAGATGGTTGTGGAAAAAGGAGGTCGGATGGGCCTGTATACCTGGGCCGGCCTCGGCTCACCGTCCCCGAAGCGGTCGAGGCGATCCTCCATTTCCTGGAGGCGCTTCAAGATGTCGTCGTCATTCTCCGGTTGACGGTCGGGACGCGGGACAGCTGGCCTAGGCATTCGAGCGGGAGCGAGAGCGGCGAACGCTGCCATCGACGGGGGGTCCCTGGAGGGCCTCCATGATCTCTTTCCGGAAGTCTTGAAACTCCTGGTGGGTGATTGGAGCTCGTTCAGCTCTATTTTGCTGAGCCGGTGGGTGCCGGCCGGCGCGGCTGAGTGCGGGCCCTCGCCCTTGGGACGGAGGTTTGGGATGGTTCGGGGCCGAGTTGGAAGCGGCCCCTCCCCTACTTCGGCTTGCCTGTCTATTCTGGATTAACCCCCCGCAGGTCGGGCTGGATTACCCGGTTGGAGTCTGTGACTGACCCCCAGGTTGTTGGATGCCTGAGTGTCGGCGCCGACACCCTGTGGAGGCACGTCCTGCCGACGCGCTGAGGTAACAGCTCTCGTGGCTTTGGGCGTCATGTGAGCTCGGGTTGACGGGGTACCGTTGACGGCTGAGCTTGGGCCAGCGTCTGCAATAGAGTTTCCCACATACGGCGCCAACCTGATGCGGTTTGTTTTTTATAGGCGTGTGGATGCACCAGATGTGGGTTCTTACTCGATTTGTATTGGTGGAGGAAGCTCCAGTGCGGACGACCCTCAACCGGACGAACGGTACGGAAGTAGGCGGTAGTGAGGTGGAGGCTGGATGCTCGGCTCGGATCCGAGGTCTCGTGTACTTGCAGATGGTCTAGGAATACCGGGGTTGGTTCCGGTGGCAGACCCTACGATGATCTAGTCAGCTACTGAGAGAGAGTAACAGTAACTAGGGTTTTGAGTGGGAAAGATTGATTACCTGGATAAGGGGTAGGGGTCTGATATTTATAGGAGAAGCCAACCGGGTCTGGACCCGTTTGGGGCCGGGTCTGGACCCGGTTGCCCGTGGGGTTGAAGCGGTGGAAACCCGGGCGGTATAGGGCTGACGTGGCAAAGGCCCGGGCGGTTTCCAGGTTGACGTGGCAGAGGCCGGGCGGTTTTCCGATGCTGACGTGGCGAATCTGGATAATCTGGGGGTGCGCGTATTCTGAGGGGATCCTGTGGCCCAGGAAGGGCCACGTCATCCAACCCATATCATATAGTTGTCAATTACACAAGATATGTTTTTTCAAATTAGTATTTTACCCGAAAATATGTTAATGTTGCAATTAGTATGACGATTGCGATGCAGTCACACTTTCATCCGTGTCGCATATCGTGTTGCATATGTTTAGGTTTCACCCAGGGTTTGGCTTTTTCAATAGTTAAGGGATTGGTTCAGTTTTGAAAGATAGAATCAGATTATAGATTAATTTTTTGGGTTTCATGGATTTATATTGGGCAATTTATGGATTTCATGGAATTATATTGGGGAGTTCAATTGTACATTCTAAATGGTTTATTTAATTAGAGATTAAATATTTGAGATTATAAATTAATTTTTACATTCTAAAAGTTCTATTTATACCAACCTATTTTTATTTCTTTTGATAATAAAGCTATCTTCTATATTCACATTGTTCCGATCAAGAAAAATGGATAGAGAATCGCAATATAACCGAGAAATGGAATCATCAACTGAAATACTTCAACGATCAGAAACTCAGCAACTTGATGAACGTAGAGAGAGATGTAGACAATATGACATAAATAGAATAGATAATATAACTAGAACACAATTGGAAGAAATCAGACGAAGACAACGAGAATATGTTAGAAATCGACAATTATCGATGTCTGAAGATTAATTAGCTGAACAAAGAGAGAGGCATAGGCAGTATACAAGAAACCGACGCTCTAATATGAATGCGCAACAGTTGGCTGATGAAAGATCAAGAAATCAACAAAACATGCAGAATCAAATGTTAAGAATGGATGAACAGCAACTAGCTGAACGTAGGGAGAGACTTCGCCAATATCGAAGGGATCGACGAGCCAGTGTCACTGAAAACTATATTAAGCGAAAGTATCAATTATCGAAACATTTTCGATATTTCACTTAACCTTCTCAGCACATGTCTTTATTCATAACATTATTTTTCTTAGGTGTTTGTGGCTAATACAGAAAACAATGAAGAAACTTCTATCATGAATAAGGGTATGAATTAATACCGCATTTTATTTTACTACTATTTTTTCTCCTTCTTAATTATGACGTATTTCTAAAAATTAACATAGGAACAACTGAAATAATCAAGTGCCAAGAAGAGTTCGAACTATTGTGAGGCATTATAATTCTGCAAGAAACCATGTAGACTCATGTCACTGTCGCCAATTTCATCTACCACCTACAAGAAGGTGCCCACACGGTGCGGGAAACTTATTTTTTCATGAATCGGCTGATTTGTGTTGTCAAAAAGGCAAAGTGCAATTGCCGAGAATATCAGTTCCTCCTGAATTGATAAACATTTATCTTGATCAGTCTGAAGAAGGAAGAACTTTTAGACAACACATGCGTACTTACAACCATATATTTGCATTTACTTCCATCAGGGTAAACCTTGATGATGGATTTTCTAATAATATATGGTGCTTACACTTTTCGTGTTCACAGTGCCATATACCATAAGATTGGTAAGCCTTCTTCATTTTTTGGTGTAAGTACGTATGAGCTTCTTGAGTGCCCGGTTTGTACAAACTCTATGTTTCCTCTTATACACCAGGTTTGCTCCCTTTCCCCAGTCTTAGATATGCGTTGTTCATGGATTATTGAGGTTACGATAAATAATTTTATACAATGCTTTTTAGTTAATCTGTGCTATATGTTATTCATGAATTGGGGATGTGTTTGCTGGAAATAGTTACCGGTGCACTTAAACCGTATGTTTTTTTTTTTGTTTTTTGTTTTTGTTTTTTGGTTTGCGAAAGTTCAATGAGTTTGTAAATTTCATGTCAGGGAACAAAGAAAAATATTGAACTGTATTTGAAGTTTCAAATACAGATCAATATTTGAAACGTCAATTTTGGGGAGTATTCAACTTTATTGTAATCAGATTTTTGACTGCCACCTCTGCCACAACGAACAACACTACGTATTCAACTTCTTTTTTTTTTTTTTTTTTTTTTTTTTGTTGGAGAGGACGAGCCGTCCGAATCAGTCTGTGGCCGAAGGTTGGAGAAGGGGAGGATGGAATCCGGCGATCCGAGGAACGCTCACCCCGTTTTTACAGCAGCAATTGCTTGATATGCAAGCTCTCATTAATCGGGCTGGCACCAGGTGTACTCTAGGTCCCGACCAGAAGCGATGGGGACTCGAGAGCAAGGGGGTGTTTTCGGTAAGATCTCTGTACCATAGGATCCATTTCCGAGGATGCAGACCCAGCTGGGCACAGGTGTTGTGGAAGGCGAAAACTCCCCTTAAAGTCAGAGTATTCTTATGGCTAGTGCTTAATGATGCCATTCTTACGAGGCAAAATCTCGCCAAGAGACAACCACAGGTGGAGACCAACTGTGGTTTTTGCGATCTTCATACGGAAGATCTAAATCACCTCTTCATCCACTGCCCCAGAAGTAAGGCAACCATGATCGAGGTTCTTCGAGCCTTAGGAACAGGCGTCTACCCCTTAGTATATGAAGACTTGTGGATAGGTCCCAAATTTGCAACGATTCGCCATGATATGAAGGATGCGTGGTACATCGCAATTGCGGCAACAACTTGGGTGTTATGGCTTGACAGAAATAATTTTTATTTCCGTGCTAAATGTAATACTATCTCTGGTAACCTGTCTCACATTATGCATCTTATATCTTTTTGGGCTACAGCTGCGGCCACAGGGGCGAGAGGAAGGATAGCCAGAGTTTTCCAGGTTGAGGAGTTCGATGATGAGGAGGTTGAGATCGGCCCGACGCTGGACTGAGGGGCTGGCTCCACCGGTCATGACTGTGCTTGTCCAGCTGGTGTTGTTGTTTCCGCCCCTGTTCTTTCGGGTAGATTGACGTTTGAGTAATATGACCCATCCCTCAGGGCTTGTTGGGGGTTTATGTGTTTTTTTCCTGCATTTTCTTTCTGCATTGCTCTTTTTTGTACTGTACTGTTGTATTCTCCCGGTACGCCGGGGTTGTTTTATTAACTGCTTATTAATGAAACAGGGTGGCCTTATTCCACCTTTTCCTCAAAAAAAAAAAAAAAAAAAAAAATCTTTCTTTTTTCTTGCAAGAAAAGTTTTGGTTTTGTTGGTACTCAAATTTTATTTTCTTAAAAAATTTGGTCGGAACCGCTCAAATTCATGGATGTAGCGATGGTGAAATTTCAAATCTTGATGTATTGTTTTTTTATTTATTTATGATCATAAAAAATTTATTTATTGAATTTATTTATGATTATTGTAGGTGATTTACTTTTTATGCAAAACCGAGCAGCCGATAATGTATTTTCTTTTTCTGCATGAGTTTATGTTTTGAGGTGACTTGATCTTTGAGTGTGTTTTTAATCTAAAAATTTAAGGTTGGCCAAATTTGTACAAATTGCGGGGTCAAGTTTGGGGAGTATTTTTTGCTTGATTTGCAAAAAATGTGTTGAAAATATGTCGAATATGTACCATTGCAATGATTGCGAACACTGTAGGTGCTATGTGCCTGGGTAGTCATGACATTGGTATGTTTCATTGAAAATAATAATTAAGCAAGACAGTTTTATGGCATAATTTTGTTGGAATAAAATTTGTGTTTATCATGAACAAACTTCTATGGCATACTTTTGTTGTCAATTTATTGAAAATTTTAGTTTTCATAGTGTCAAATACGCTAATAGAATGAATATTGTTTCCTTTTTTTGGGAAATACTTCATTGTTAATTATTCTTATCTCTTTCGGTCTAATATAGATTATGCAATGGTTTAGATTATTGACCATGAAGTCTAACTCAGTTTCAGATCTTAGAATGTAACATTTTCTTAACTATGCTGTAAGTATTTGGATTTTCTTTTTCCTACATCACTGCCGAAGAGAGCACTCTGTCATGCACATTATATCTAAATCAACGCTAAATTTATTGCAAATGCATACTGACCTCAGTAAATGTGCACATATATATTGAGCTAAGTATGTTGTTCATGTTTATTCAGTCTTTGGTTAAAAGTCATTCGTATGAATCGACTAAAGAATAGTGGTTACCTAATCATTTTTAATTTTTCATCTTTATTGAAGTTTGATTCTATAATTGTTCACACTGATTCTATTATTGAAGCTTACTATTTTGGCGGTTAAATGCTTTACTATTTCTTTTCTTATTCGATATGCAAATTTATTTAATTTAATAACTAAATTTTTTTTATAGACATACATGTGCATTATACTACTATGAAGTTTTTTTTTGATGAAAATACTACTATGAAGTTAAAGACAATGTACTTCACCATTTTCACAGAAGTTCTTTCCCTGTGAATTCTTTGGTTGCTTTCCTTGTCTTTATTATTTTCAAAACATACAATTTGATATCCCCTGTGAATTCTTTGGTTGACAGGTGAGTGAAGTGAAATGGGGCGGCCGGCCCTTTGCCAAGAGGTTTGAGAATTTTTTCCCAAACTGCCCCACTTTTTGAAAGTTTTTTCCAAACCGTCTTATTTTTTTTTTTAATTCCCAAACCATCCCACTCGGTCTTTGAAAGACCGAGTTTAGTTAAAATTAACTCGGTTTTTCAAAGACCGAATGTTAGTCTTGGATTTCGAATTCTAACACTCGGTCTTTGAAAAACCGAGTTATTTTTGCCTAAACTCGGTCTTTCAAAAACCGCACAGCCATTTTGGTAAATACTTTCGAAAGTGGGTTAGTTTGGTAAATACTTTCAAAAAGTGGATCATTTTGGTAATAAGTTCTGTTTGTAGAAGGAAAAAACACCAATTAAGAACTAGAGACCATTTATTGTAACAAGTGTTACATAATACTAGCAAACCACAAGCACCAACTTGATTATTTGGAAACTATGTCTAATATTAAACTATTTTAAACTATTAGTGTATAATCAAATTAAACTTTAACGTAATTTAACTAATAGTAATAACACTTTACACTAGTTAAAACACAAAATGAACAGAAAAATAAGAAATAAATAAAAATAGTGAATATTATAGTTAACTATGAATGTCAATAATAATTACTTAACAACCACATTTTAATATTAAACATAGAAAATGGAGTTCCTGACCAAGGCCACCATCTTTTTCGAAAAGTAATCTTTTCCTTCCATAGACTTTGCGTCTTAAATTTTATGAACCTAAAAAAATATTGTAATTTGTTAAGTGTTTGTACCTTTAACTTTAGTACTGCAACCATTTATAGTATGTTTCCTTTCAAAATTTAAATTTCTTTAGTGTTGCACAGTCAGTAGAAAAATTCTGGGCCAAAAGATGGAAGCCAAAAGATGGAAGTCCCGTCAGGATCCAGTTCAAATTGTAAGTCTCCATCTGAACAAACACAGAGACTAAATTATTACATAATTCTACAACTGGACACAGAGAATGTTAACAACTGGACATTTATAGGTTGTTACTTTATGTAGCTTAAGCATGGAGGAGATTCTCTTGTTAGGTGACAGAATCAAAACCATTGGTTGACCATCAAAACATATTCTGTGGCTATCTGTTGAACTTATTGTCTTTCTATTTGAACATAATATACTAGGATGCTGTTAACCAGTACTTATGGTTGGGCCAGCATACATAAAAATCATTATATAAGGAATATTAATGTGGAATTTTGTCATAATATATATGGAGTTTGTGTGTATAACATTTTTGAGTTCTAGATCCAAGCTGGATTCAAATTTTCTTTAATCTTACCTATTTCTGACAAAGATCTATCTCTGTAAGCATGTGTCGCCAACTCAAGTTGAGTCCACTAACATATATGTTTGTGGAACATAAAAACATGTATGCACAAGTAGGTTGATAAGTAATTATTATTGATATTAAAATATTAAAAACATGTATACACAAGTTGAGTCCCTTTTTTATGTTTAATATTAAATGTGGTTGTTAAGTAATTGTTATTGATATTCATAGTTAACTATAATATTCATTATTTTCATTTATTTCATATTTCTCTGTTCATATTGTGTTTTAATTAGTGTAAAGTGTTATTACTATTAGTTAGATTCCGATAAAGTTTAATTTGATTATACAATAATAGTTTAAAATAGTTTAATATTAGACATAGTTTCCAAATAATCAAGCTGGTGCTTGTGGTTTGCTAATATTATGTAACACTTGTTACAACCTTAAATGGTCTCTAGTTCTTAATTGATATTTTTTCCTTCTACAAACCGAACTTGTTACCAAAATAACCCACTTTTTGAAAGTATTTATCAAACTGACCCACTTTCGAAAGTATTTACCAAAATGATTGCGCGGTCTTTGAAAGACCGAGTTTAGGCAAAAATAATTCGGTTTTTCAAAAACCGAATGTTAGAATTCGAAAAATCGTAGTTTTAACTAAACTCGGTCTTTCAAAGACCGAGTGGGATAGTTTGAAATTTTAAAAACAAAGTAGGGCAATTTCGAAAAAACTTTCAAAAAGTGGGGCAGTTTGGGAAAAAAATCGAGGTTTGATTGAATGTGAAGTCAAATCAAGAAGACTAAGAAAAGGGTAGAGGGCCCACTGCCCACATGGGGTGGGGGGTTATTTATTGTGCCAACAACTATTGCAAAAAAAAAAAAAAAAAAAACCAATCAATCAATATCAATCACATCTAAAAATATAAAATATAAAATAAAACATTGGAAGAAAAAAAAACTCTCAGACGACAATAGGAAACCATCTATCTATCTATCTTCTACTATTTTAATATGAGAGTTTGTCACTAAACAAATTTCATTTATAACCAAACAAATACGTGCAATGTATATGCATAACTAATATAAAGGATGTCATAGGTTCGATGCCAGACAACATCGGAATTTTTAAAATATGTATATATATATACATATTTATACTATTTTAATGGGAGAGTTTGTCACCAGACAAACTCTATTTGTAACTAAACAAACACGTGAAATGCACATGCATAATTAATATAAATGAGATCTTAGAATCGATCCCAGACAACGTCGGAATTTTTAAAATATATATCTCTACTACTATAATGGGAGAAGGCCCTAGTGTAATTTGTCCATATCCCAACCCGTGCAACACACGTTTAATTAAACTCTACAATATAAACTAATAAAATACGTACAGTACACGTTCAAATTTATTACCCTCTCCCTCTCTCTCAAAAAAAACCAAAAACCCTACCCTCTTCGTCTCCCTCTCTCTCAAAAAAATTGAATGTCAATATATTATTTTACGTGTTCCGTACGTGCTAATTATAAAAAAAATATTGTTCAGACGTGCATTGTACGTGTATTTACTAGTATATATATATATTTATGAAGACGTACATCGCACGTGTAAATTACTAGTTATTTATAAAATTGACACTCGTATAAAAATCCACATTTGAGGCATATTACATCTTATTATATACTCCCTCCGTTTCACTTTAAGTGATATTCACAAGTTTTGCACACATATTAAGAAAGAGTGAGATAAACATTTGTTTCCCTTTACACCCTTATTAATAAGTCTTCATGATTTAATTACTAATTCTCTTTCTAATACAAATTCTGATTTCAAGAAATTGTAATTAATGTTTTCTCAATTTCAAGACATTCTTTTTACACCAACTCTTTGAGATGGTGAGTTGACATTAATTTTTTGGAGAAAATAAAATCTAGAAAGTTGAAAGTACAATTTTCTAAGAATATTTGGTAGGATTAAGATGAGTAATTAAGATAAAATTTCAACATAAATAAGGGCTTTCTTGGAAAAAAGTTGGAAAAAATTGGATAATATCACTTAAAGTGAAACAAGAAAAAAATTTCTAAATATCACTTAAAGTGAAACGGAGGGAGTACTATTTAAAAAAAACATTAGAACGTGCTTGGCAATAAAAGCTGACTCTCTCCCCAGCCCAAGCAAGAAGAGGACAAGAAAACCATGGCCAATATCGCTACAGAATCTTTATCAGGATCTTTCTAAAGACGATCCCAGGTCAAAATCATGCACCCAGCCAAGCAAGCAGAGGACAAGAAAACCATGACAATATCGCTGTAGAATCTTTACCAGGATCATTCTAAAGACCATTCGAGGTTAAGCACTTGGCACTATATATATACATATTCTGAAGCAGACCACTTAACTAAATCTTAGCTTATGCACAATATGCTTTCAACAAAAGCCGTAGTTGCCATTTTGGCTTTCTTACTATACATAGCCAAACTGATCCTCAAACAATCTGGAAGATCTAAACTACTACCCCCTGGACCTGCAAAACTTCCTATTATTGGTAACATGAACCAACTCCTAACTCCCTTGCCACACCACACTCTCAAGGACTTGGCCCAGAAACACGGGCCAGTCATGTATCTGAAGCTCGGCCAAGTTGAAACGATCGTGATATCCTCAGCCGAGGCCTGCAGAGAGATCGTGAAAAGTCACGACCTTGTTTTTTCCAACAGACCAAAAGTTTTATCAGCAGAAATCCTGGGCTACAATTACACCGATGTTGGATACGCTCCTTATGGCCCATATTGGCGCCAAATGAGAAAAATCTGTGTTCTGCAGCTTCTCAGCACTGCAAGAGTCCAATCCTTCAGGCCAGTGAGGGAAGAGGAAGTCTCGGTGTTGGTGAACTCCGTTGCATTAATGGAAGAGGAGGGTTTGGCAGTGAATTTGACCGAGAAACTCTTTCTTTTGGTGCATGACATAACGTCGAGGATAGCATTTGGACGGAGGAATCCTAACTCTGCGAGGTTTAGAGATGCACTAAGGGAAGGAGTTGCGCTTGCAGGAGGATTTGATGTTGGGGACTTCTTTCCATCGCTTGTTTTCGTTAGAGCGCTAAGTGGAATGAAGTCGAGGTTGGAAAAGGCGTTCCATGAATTCGATTCTATAGTAGACGAAATCATTGATCACCACATAAAGGACGACAAGTCAGAGGAGGAGTATGAAGATCTGGTTGATATTCTTCTCAAGATAAAGAACAATGGTGACCTCGAAATGCCACTGACAAACGCCAACATAAAAGCTGTAATCTTGGTACGTATCAAGTGTTGTTTTACTACGTACGAAAGCACCAACACTTTAATCATTCACACATATCTGTGTACACTTATTTTCAGTTCATTATTGCACACATAATTAATTTTGTATGAACAATGAAACTACAACTTTATGTCATGAACGACTAGAGATTTCTTTACTTGATTATGTAACAAAAACCTTTCTTTTTTCTTTCTACTTCTGACCACTGGGCTAAAACCTCGAAGTTGTACGAGAGTTGAGAGAATTACACTTGTATTCGAACACTTCCTTTTGGAATAATACATACTGTAGCTACATACACACGGTCTCACTCGTCCCAAATTAAGGGATAGGTGCAAGCGGGAGCTCAATCCCCCAACCTCTTGGGGCTTACCGATAAACCCTTATGGCACTTGCATAGATAACAAAAACTATATCGATAGATATCATTTACAATAGATTTATGCATTATCATAAGAAGTAAGATTAGGGTTGCATTTCCGTGTCCTCTTTCTTAAACTTGATGTCTCATACACACATACCTATTTTGTTTCCAATGCCCATATGTCCATGTTGTGTGTCCAGTACCCATACCGGTATGTGCTTCCTAGGTGCATATATAGTGATTAAGTAAGGTTACTCATGGTTGTTCTACATTCATTTCAGGACGTATTTGTAGGCGGTTCGGAGACGACATCTATAACCTTGGAATGGGCAATGGTGGAGTTGATAAAGAACCCAAGAATTATGAAGAAAGCACAAGAAGAAATCCGACAGAAGATGAACGGAAAAGTCGAGATGGAAGAAAGCGATGTACACCAAATGGAATACCTAAAGTTAGTGGTCGCAGAGGCTCTAAGGTTGCACCCTTCACTGCCTCTACTGATACCCAGAGAAACAACTGAGCCATGTATCATTAGTGGATACGAGATACCGGCGAAAACAAGGGTTATAATCAATAACTGGGCAATCAGTAGGGATGCAAACTCGTGGGATCAACCTGAAACCTTTTACCCCGAGAGATACACCGGCAAAGATATTGACTACAAAGGATTGAGTCTCGGCTTTATACCATTTGGTGCAGGGAGGAGGGGGTGTCCCGGGATCTCATTTGGAATGGCTAACATTGAACTTGCACTGGCAAGTCTGTTATATTATTTTGACTGGAAGCTCCCAAAGGGAGAGAAGGCAGAGGATTTAGATATGGCTGAAAGCTTTGGAGTCACGGTAACAAGAAAAGCAAATCTGTACCTAGTCCCTACACTGCATATCAAACCACCAAAGTTACCAACAAACTCTACTACTAATAAGTCTTAATGAAAGGGAAGGGGAAATGTTGTTGTAAGTTTAGCACGCTACTCGATGAAAGGCGGCAACTGGTGTTTGAAGGAATAACTGCAATTTGATCTATATATGTGATGTACTGCATAATAGTAAAGTGTAAACCTCTATGTATTGTCAAATTACAAATTAGTCGGCTACTTTGTCCAAAGAAACTTGCCAATGTTCATTCTATTTCACTGCAAATGTGTATCGACTTTAACAACAGAATGAACAACTCAACTTGTTCCACTGAGTAACAAACCATACGCGAATCCAACTGAACCCAATAGCTTATGAAAATCATCTGAATGCTTGTAAAGTTACCATCAAAAGAAGTGGAGTGCTAGGGACACTAAAATTGAGCATTTCAGGGAGGGGAACTTTTGAGACAACTCCGGTAATCTCTATTTGTTATTACTTATTACAGCTTTTCTCAAAAGAGTTAGCTGGTGAAGCCCACAAGCAATTAATGTTGGTGACCATAGAGGCGAAGGTTTAATAGTATTAGTAAATAATATTGTGAAAATGGAATTCACCCTGAGAATGAATTGGCTTGTTTTAACCTCTCCACCCCTTCTTCCCTTTTTATACAGAAGTGATAGGGTGCAACATGTATTGTAACTTATGCAACACAAAAATTTACAAATAAGTTCTGGTAGAAATCTGCTAAATAAATTTATGAACAAATATGTTGGCCCTAATAGATCCCAAACACTTGTGACAATTTTTATTTATTTTCTTTCGTTATTCTTCATATTTAAAAAATTATGATACTTCCAAAAAATAATCCTATCATTTGGTTTCCATCCGAAAACAATGTGAAAAATGTGAATGTGATTACTAAATGTGTTATTGAATTGGTGTGTTACACTCCAAGTCAAGCATACTAAAAGATTCGACGAACATGTTTCAAAATAGAAATTCATCAAACGAACAGATTCAGATGAATCTTCTCCTCTACAAAAGAGAGGTAAGAGATACATACCCACATTATTATTATTATTATTATTCATTCCCGGAACAAAAGCTAAACAAGATGAGTTAACATTAACACCAAGTGTTGCGCTCTAAATTCAAAAGATAGCGCTGACAAGTTAGGCAGTCCCAGTACATGATGGGTTAGTTACGGTTGCATCATAAGAGATACAACAAGTGCAAAGTTGAAGAACATAGCACCATGATTGGCCATCTTTCTCAGAATGTACAGTAAGCTCTATTTTCTCTTAAGTTGGCCGTCATCAAACACTATTTAACATTTGATCTATATTTACATAAAATTAAGAGGAGAGGGACAAAGTTACAGGGTGATCTTTTATTGGAGAACACAACTAAGAGTTCGGTAATTTCGGAACGTTTCTCCGTTAACATAAGATTTTACTGGCTTTTAGCTTTTAACATAAGATTTTACTGGCTTTTAGCTAGCGTTGGACGGGCTAACCCAAGTTATCATAAACATTTACTTGTTTGCATTTTGGATTGTCTTGGTTGTTTGATTCTTTGTTTGGAATGTCAAACAACAGCAGATACGGAACTTTATGCGCCGGAAATCTAGTTTCATTAACTGACACTCTGGTTGTGTGCTGCTACGTTGGACCGTGCATTGAAGTAGAAGTGTAACGGATACAGTACCTTTCATGAGCAGTGCACAGAATCAATCTCAAGGAAATCAACATAGATGAACAAGATTTATGACCCAAAATGAAAATGTGAACACAGTATCTGAATCTGAATCCATACTGAGTATTTTGCAGTATAAAGATCATACTGGGCTGAACCGATACTTGTGAACTGAAATATATGGTCCATATACCAGAATACAATTCACCCTTGAAAGATGTATACATGCAGCTACTACAACAGATACAAAGATTAATCCAGTTCTAAAGATGAACAAATTTTGTTCCTTCTTCTCCGAATGGTTCCTGTTACATAAAACAATTATAGCTACGGAACACATCAGAAATACATGCCATTGCATCCACAAAAAAGGTCGACAATTTTTCTATGTTATCAGAGCTTGACTTCCACATCTACACCTGCAGGAAGGTCGAGCTGCATCAGTGAGTCGATCGTCTGAGCAGTAGGGTACAGAATATCAATTAATCGCTGGTGGGTCCGGATCTCAAAGTGGAACCGAGCATCTTTGTGGACGTGAGGGGACTTGAGGACACAGTAGATTCGCTTCTTTGTGGGCAGGGGAACAGGGCCCATGGTTTTGGCGTTAGTGGTTCGAGCAGCATCCATGATTTGTTTGCATGAATCCTCAATCAATGGCACCCAAAAGGACCTAAGCTTTATTCTTATCTTCTGCTTTGGTGCCATCTGTTGAGGAAAAGTTTAGATTTAAGAAGCTTTGTGTGAGATGTGAAATCTGGCAAGAGGATCGGAAATTTAATTTGAACCAGAACATAAATGGAGTTTCAATAAGCATCATCAAGAGAAGTTCGTGAATAGCTTATTAAATCTGAAAATTGGTGAAAATCTACAACGTTTCACTTTGGTCTTTTCCCAGTCAAAGGCGCTAGTCCGAGCTACTTCAAATATGTTCTTTCACTATGCACTTACCATAACACATATCAAAACCATCTTAAATAATTCCTCTGATCTTGTCCTCGATTTAACAATCTCCATGAAACATATCAAAAGCTGGAAGCTTATAAGGTGTCCTCAACAACAAGAAGAAGCCTTTCTCCCTTATTTTTGGGGTTGGCTAGCTAATAAGGTGTCCTAAAATGCAAACGATGATAACTGTACATCTGTAACAGTCTTTCTCCGCATATAAAAGTGCACTATGAACATCAGAACCAACTATAAAGATGCTCCCTTCATATTTACGCACAAGTACTCTAATCCAAGTATTCGTTTATAATTTAAGTTTTATTACAAAATCTTAAACTACAACACGTAGTATTAAAGTTTAATTTCAAGTAGAGTGCTGCATGTAAATGACATCCAAGTTTATACACAACTCAGTATTCACGTTACAAAACCAATTACTACTGGACAAAAGAAAAAAAAAAGGGTGCTCATTAATTAATCACAACAGTGATATGGAAGAATATGAAGTGAACTGAACATGATGATATAGAAATGCCTGAGAAACACTAGAAGATGGTATGGTGATGTAACAGTGTCCTGCCAAAAGTTAATATACTACATTTCCTATATTTATCTAAAATGTGAGTAGCAAATCCTGTGTATGATCACTTCCATCACACCATTGAGATGTTCTGCCTCCTAAGTCAACGGAACAAGTATACAGACACAAGATATTATTAATGATAAGGATCCATTTTGTACAACATAATGTAATGATACGTATCCAACTTGTACAAATAATCATCGCAAAACTATACAGATTCACTCTTTTACTATCACTATGAGAAAAAGTGTAGGAAGGCATCTATTGCTATAATGGATCATGAGCCCCAGAAATTAAACACCATATTTACTTTCTATGCTATTTGATAGCAAAATGAAATCCTATTATCTAATATAATCTCGCAAGGTCAAAATGTCAAATTTATCAATCACTCCTTTGATTTGAATATATAACCATATAAATAGTTGCACTCAGTGGAGCATCCGCATATCCAAGAATCAAATTCATCTCTCCCAAATTCCCAATAAAACTAAGTATTCACCCACTTCATTATTTCTTCTTATAGTAGCAAGCAACAAAAACAATGAACTAATAGACCTACAAGAATAATAAAATTGTCTACTGAGAAAATAAACAATAATAAATTGGTTACATGGGAAAATTACTGCATCTACTGACAAACAATTTTGAACTATCTACAAATTCCAAATCGGTGGACTACACCCACGAAATTAGGCAAAAGTGTGTAAATTTCATAATCTCTCAAAATCGTCTAAATTTGTGGGCTATTATAAGCCACAAAATTAGGCGAAAATGCTAAAACTTCAAAACCTCTTAAAATCATCCAAAGTTGGTGGACTATAACACATGAATGCAGAAATTTCAAAATCTCTCGAAATTGTCCAAAATCAGTGGATAAACCCACATAATCAGGCAAAAATGCTGAAACTTCGGAATCTCGTTGTCCACGATCGATGGACTATATAACCCACTAAATAAGCCAAAATTGCGGAAATTTTGGAATCCCTCGAAATCATCCCAAATCTGTGGATCATAATGCGTGAAATAGGGCAAAATTGCGGATTCTCTCGAAATCGTCCTAAATCAATGGGTCATAACCCCCGAAATGGGATGAAAATGTTCATAACCCACGAAATGGGGCGAAAATGTTGAAAGTTCAGAATCGCTCGAAAACATATTAACTCTTTTACTAATGAGTATGATAACACCATATTAAACACCAGAAATTAAACACCATATTAACTTCGTATGCTATAATTGATAGCCAAAAAAAAAAAAACCTGTTACCTAATAAAACTGGCTAGGTCAAATTGTCAAATTTAACAATCACTCCTTTATTTGAATATATAACCATACGGAATAATACAATTGTGATGAGGAAAAAAAAAACAAAACTATATAGTAAACATAGTAAAGTTATCTGCATCCAGTGCCAAACAATTTTGAGCTACCTATAAATTTCAATAGATGACTATTTTTCTAGACTTCTATAAGAAGAAAATGCAACACCCCTTAGCTTCAATGAAGAAACCAATTACACCTAACTAGCAAAGGGAGGGAATTTTTGCCCAAGTAAACTGCACGCTTACATACATACACGTGCATGTGATCTGCAAAGTTCTAAAGTTCAGAGGATACTCTATGCAATGTAGAGTAGTGCTAAGATGGGAGATTATCTATAAGAGTAAAGAAGAAGCATATCTGAAAAACTCAGCTATGCATATGTCTAGATGTGATAATGTCATCTTGAAACACATTCTACGACCAAACTTCCAATCTTCAAATTGTATTTTCAGACACACTACCAATCAACTCATAAACGGTTGAGCTCATAATGGTTAGTCATGAAGATGACAAATGCCAGATAGTTGCTCAAAATGTGAAAAACCCATACATATTCTATAAACTACAATGCATTGCATGTTATTTTCTACTCCAAACACATGGCTTACAAAAATTCTCTTCCACATCAACCAGGGACAGCCCTGGAGCAGGGCCCCAAGGGCGACCACTCCAGGCCCCCAAATTTTAAGGCCTCATATGGCCCATTATCTATACTTATCCAAAAAAAAATTAAGTTCAAATTTTTTAAAAAAATCTCAAGAGATTCCAAGAGTCACAAACTGTCCAAGTCTTCAAGTTCAACACTTGAACGGTCAGTAATGCATTAGGTTGCCAGGTTGTGACTTGGAAATTGGTATTTGGTAGTGATAATAATTGATAATTATGGTTCTTGGTTCTTGATAAGTTTTTGGAATCATTGTTAATTTTTTATTTTTAACTTTTCTTTTCAAATTGTTTTTTTTTCATTTCAAATCTAACTCTAATGCTCATCCAAGAAAGAAGGACCTCATCCCTCTTCGGCTCTTCCTTGTCCTAATTTCCGAACTGGTTTGTCATTTGTGTACTCTTCATCAGTTCATTGCATTTATATTTGTGCACGTATTATTATTTGTGATCTTGATTAGTTGATCATTTCCAAGCCTTCAGCTTTGAAAAGGCCTGAAAATGGTTGAAATGGTCGTTGATTTTGAGTATTCATTGTGATCTGATTCATCTTTATCTTCACCATTTTTTGCTTCCATTTCATTCTTCCAAACAAACATGTGTATTTCGAGTATTCATTGTCACTAGTAAGGTACAAAAACTTACAATGGTATTTAGCATTGCATAAAAGAAGGAAAGGAAAAGGATGTGTCTCACTTATGTGCCCGTGCACATACACCAAGAAAAAAACCAGATATGGAAAGAAGAAGAATTTAAGATTCGATACAGAAAGAAAAAATGGAGTGATTTCTAAGTTTTCATGCTTCAAAAGAAATAGAATTCCTTATGTTTTACTTTGATGTTGTTGAGGCCTATTATTTAACTGCATTTTGGAGATATGTAGGGTAATTTTTAAAACTACTTACGGTCATGATTAAGCACAACATCTTAATCAGCAAATCATGTAACTCCATTTTAGCTTATGGTAAAAGCATCAAGTATGAGGATAATCTTTATATATTGTTGTCTAGTCTCTTAGTCTTGGAAGGGTTATTTCATTTGTTTTCATCTCATTGTCTTTTAAAGTATCTCACTGTCTCTAATTTGCAACACATCTCAAATTCTTTCTTTTTCTCATCGCTGGGACGGACAACCCTTTACATGACTATATTTCTGTGGTAATTTTGGACATGTAAAGTATTTTTATATATTAATGTATTAAATTACTAAAAGAAGGGCCTCCAAATTGTCAGGCTATGAACTCGGATCCCCATTAGCCCTTCTAAACCATATTTTACATAACACACAAATTCATCAAAATGTCACAACCCACAGCCCAACATGCTGCAATTCAATTAAACATACATACGCATTTACATATCTACTATAAAAATCATAAGCCAAATTAAAAATAAAAAAAGAACACCTTTTCCGCATCGCCACCAACCGAGAGAGGAGAAGTCTCAGAACCCTACATTTTATTTTTTTCAACGAAACATGCCATTAACTCACCCAATAGAAATGAAAGGAGAATAAATGATTAAACAAAAAGGGTAGCAAAAACTTACATCCAGGGTTTCGGGCGGGGGCTCGAGGGTTTGCTGGGCCTCCAAGGTCTCCGGAGAGGCGAAGATTCTTCTAGAAGGTCTTCGGAAATGGAGGGAGGATGGGGGTTTGGAGCTGAGGAGAGAGAAAGAGAGAGAGGGTCTGAGTTTAGGGGAGGATGAGAAGGAGGAGGAGGAGTGAGAGAGGAGAGAAAGTGTTGACGAAAGAGAAGATGAGACCGCCATGGCCGGAGAGAGAGAGATAAGAGGAGAGAGAAATGCAGTCAAAAGCTCGAAAAGAAAAGTGAGGGTTATCTTATATTTGAATTTTTTTGCCGTAATAGGCAACTTTGTGAAAATATTTGCAATTATGGGTCAGTTTCGAAACTATTGCGTTCATGGACTACTTTGTGCCACGTCAGCAGCGACCGCTATTTTAATTTGCGATCTCTTCATTTTGAAAATCGCTAATAAGAATAGCGGCATATGTTTTAAAATATTTGATTTTTTTTGTTTATTGTCGCTATTATTATTAACAACCAAAGCATATATGAAGTCGTTATTCCTATTAGCGACCAAAGTATATATGAGATTAGCAACCGTTAATGAACTGTATTATAATACTTAGCAAAATCTAGAGAGCTTTTACTCTCTGAAAAAATAACAACCAATTTGTTTTTGAAACTGAGGTCGCTATTCGAAATAGCGACCTGAGTTGTACAAAGGTCGGTATTCGGAATAGAGACATTTATTTTACTAAGGTTGTTATTCTGAATATATGTTTTAGTTGTGTGACTATTTTGCAATGAACAAAGAGATTGAGTTTTGATGCGGTTTATTTCTGGGAGACGTGTGGATGCACCAGGTGTGAGTTCGGACTCAATTTGTATTTGAAGGAGAAAGCTGCTCGTCTGACGACCCTCGGCTGACCGGGCGGAACCTGCGGCAACCTCGGAATGAGGCGGAGATCTGGGCTCGGATCAGAGGGTTCGGATCCGAGGTCTTGTGTACCTGCAGACGGTCCTGAAACACCGGGGTTTATCCCGGTGGCGGACCCTCCGACGATCTAGTCAGTCTCTGTGAGAGAGTAGCAATAACTAGGTGAATTTTAGTGGTCAAAGATTGATTACCTCAAAAGGTGGGTGAGGGTCTAGTATTTATAGAGAATCCCAACCTGGTTTGGTTCCGCTTGGGGGCCGGGTCTGGATCCGAAAGCCCATGGGCCTGACGTGGCAGAAGGCCCAGGGGGTTTAGGGCAGACGTGGCCATACCAGGAGCGGTATAGGGCTGACGTGGCAAAACCCTTGGTGGTATTTGGAGCTGACATGGCTGATCGTGGGTCTCCTGTGCTTCTGGGAGAATCGGAGGGCTTAGGCTGCGCCAGGTCATCCCCATGCTTCGCCAGAAAGGGGGGACGGCCCATGGGGCTGTCACGGATCGGAGGCCGAGGACCACTGAGGCTCGTCGGATACGAGGAGGCCAGTTCTGTGGGGGTGAACTTGAGGTTCGGCGCCGACCCTGCAGTGGTTCGAAGCCGAACTAGATTGCTGTTTCTACCAATTTTTGAATGAGAGTTGTATTGGGCCCTGGTTGGGCCCTAAGCCATTTTTACCCTACCACACAAGCCCCCCACTCCTACAGGGGGCGGGAGCTAGCCGTGGAGGAGTGACTACGGTTGTAGAAATTGGATGGCGAGCCGTTGTGCCTTCGTGAGGGGGTTGTCCTGATTGTTTTTTAGAGCGATCCTCGAGCCGCCGAGAGTCCATGGGTCGGCAAAGGTGATGGCGGATTGTCTGAGACTTCCTGGGAAGATTGCCTTGGTGCCAGACCTAACCTCGAGCAGGCGAGGGATTCTGGGTCGGCAAGGTTGAAGGCGAGTCGTTGAGCCTTCCTGAGAAGACTACCCTGGTGCTAGACCCGACCTCGAGCAGGCGAGGGACTTATGGGCCAACAAGGGGGATGGCGAGCCGTTGAGCCTTCCTGAGAAGACTACCCTGGTGCCAGACCTGACCTCGAGCTTGGCGAGGGATTACAGGTCGGCAAGGGCAATGGCGAGCCGTGGAGCCTTCCTGAGAAGACTACCCTGGTGCTAGACCCGACCTCGAGCAGGCGAGGGACTTATGGGCCAACAAGGGGGGTGGCGAGCCGTTGAGCCTTCCTGAGAAGACTACCCTGGTGCCAGACCTGACATCGAGCTTGGCGAGGGATTACGGGTCAGCAAGGGCGATGGCGAGCCGTGGAGCCTTCCTGAGAAGACTACCCTGGTGCTAGACCCGACCTCGAGCAGGCGAGGGACTTATGGGCCAACAAGGGGGGTGGCGAGCCATTGAGCCTTCCTGAGAAGACTACCCTGGTGCCAGACCTGACCTCGAGCTTGGCGAGGGATTACGGGTCGGCAAGGGCGATGGCGAGCCGTGGAGCCTTCCTGAGAAGACTATGTAGCGCCCCGAATTCTAGATGAATAACATAGAAAATACGTGGCACTTTTCCAGCGATCCACTTCAATGTAATAATATACATAGACCAAAAACTCAAGTCATTTTATTCCAAAATCTTTATTACAATAATCTTTTACAATGCAGCGGAAATACAAAACACCTTAAAATACATTTAACTATTACAACTCTTTCTCTTTACAAATTACCCAAGGCTCTATTATATCACTCATGAAATTCAAAGCTAACCCAAGCATCCAAGCTCCCAACTCTAAGCAGCTACCTGTAACACATGAGGCTAGAGTTGAACCCTAACCTCCAAACTAAAGGGGTCAGCCATAAATGGTGTGAGTGATATAAAACAATAAACATAAACAAACAAATAATCAAAAGCAACATGTACTGAACAAAAATACATAAACTGAACATGTAATCTGAAACAAGAACGATAGGCCAGTACATGAGTGAAGCCGAGTCAAGAAACAATACCAACGATCAAGTATCAATCAATCAATCACTCTCAAAGTAGTACAGCTCATCTGCACTGTACAGTCGACTGTTTAACGAACCAGTCGACTGTTCAGAACAAACAGTAATCCCCACACTCAGAATATGTCCAACTGTCAACAATTCTCAGTACCACAATGTATGTCCAACAATCGATCACCAATAATGCCATAGATCGGATAACGATATATCCATCTACAAAACTAAAGATAATATAGATCGAATACGAACCCGGTATGCCAAGACACCGACGAACATATCCATCTACAAACAAACTAAGAGGGTATAGATCGAATACGAACCCGGTATGCCAAGACACCGACGAACATATCCATCTACAAACAAACTAAGAAGGTATAGATCGAATACGAACCCGGTATGCCAAGACACCGACGAACATATCCATCTACAAACAAACTAAGAAGGTATAGATCGAATACGAACCCGGTATGCCAAGACACCGACGAACATATCCATCTACAAACAAACTAAAGATAACAAGAACCCTCAAGGTCATGAAACTCATCAGCACCGGTCGACTTATTCTATAGTAAGTCGACTGCCAAGAACCAATATCCAAGATTTTAACAAGTGCAGTAAGTCGACTCAAGAAAACCATCAGTCGACTTACCCGAGACAATTATCAATAATTCTCAAGAAACATTCCAAACACTATAGTCGACTTAAAGAAATCATCAGTCGTCTGTCCCGACGAGAAACTGAGACACTTTACAAACCAAATATTCAGCAGACCAGTCGACTGAATAGGGTCTCAGTCGACTGTCCTGAACGAATCCTCAAAAGACTGAAGGTACAATATTAGGGTCGTACCAGTCGACTGATACATAGTCCCAGTCGACTGTCGGCCTACAGATCTCACAAATTAGGTCTGAAATCAATAATCAATACAGGAGTCTATCTCAATACCAAATCTATTCCTCAACTCAAATCTAATCCGATTCGTAATCCCCAGATCCAAAGATTCATCCATCCAATTTCTTATTTTCATAATCATAATCAAATCTTAACATGTTTCAAGTAATCAAGAATAGTCAATCGAGATCTACTAATCTATCATGGATTTCACATGTATATTACGAATAACAACCATGGCATCGAATTCATACAAGATGCGAAAACATCAAACAAAACAACATGCAATCATACATATAAACAAACAAGTCTATATCACTCACCTTTTGAATCGAGAAGAATCCACAAAAGCCTTCCTTTGCTAGATCCAAAACTCCTTCTCCAAATCACCAAGAAAATAATATAATAAGATCTGAGTTATGCAGCGAATGATGGCTGCGACTCTCTTTATATAGGCCGGAAATCAAGTTTAGGGTTTCCAAATACATTTTGCAAAACCATCCCTTCAAATATAATTATATATATATATATATATATATATATATATATATATATATATATATACATATCTACTCTTAGAAATTCATCTAAAATTCATTTAAATTAGGATTTAATAGTAAAATATACTTCTAAATCTGAACCAATACTTTCAAAACGTCCAGAATGCCAATTTTTCATTTTAGCCCTTAAAGATGTCAATTTTACAAAAAGGTCCTTCTTTTCTTAGAATTTGAAAATAGTACTAATTTAATTCAGAAAAATCCGGAAAAATACTACATAATTCCAAAATAATAAATAATGATTTTTCATAAATAAATCTTAATTTTCCAAACTTCTCAAGAGTCATTTGCACGTGTTTTGCACGTGTACAAAAGATAAATTTCTTAGAAAAATATCAATTAAATCCTCAGAAAATCATTTAAATTCATTTTCAAATAATTAAAATAATATTTGAAAATACGGGGTTCTACAGACTACCCTGGTGCTAGACCCGACCTCGTGCAGGCGAGGGACTTATGGGCCAACAAGGGGGGTGGCAAGCCGTTGAGCCTTCCTGAGAAGACTACCCTGGTGCCAGACCTGACCTCGAGCTTGGCGAGGGATTACGGGTCGGCAAGGGCGATGGTGAGCCGTGGAGCCTTCCTGAGAAGACTACCCTGGTGCTAGACCCGACCTCGAGCAAGCGAGGGACTTATGGGCCAACAAGGGTGGGGGGCGAACCGTTGTGCCTTAGGAATGTTGGGCAGGGTAGCCTGCTGTCTTTTGCGGAGTATTGAAGGCGCCCCGGGATCTGTGCGATGTTCCAATTTCCCAGGGGCCTTAATGGCGCCGCCTAATAAATGTATGGCGCATGGTCTTCCGTCGTTTGGTTTTCCCCATGTCATAAAAGCTGGCCTATGGGGGAGGCTATAAGTACCCCTCTCCGCAGTGGGTTGGATCACAGCAAGGGTGGTCTACTGGCCATCAAAGGTGTCTGCTCCGGCGGACGTCTGTCTCTTGCAAAAATTTTCCCCCGGTCGTGTCGGAGAGGTGGTTTCTCTGCCGCCCGGATCTTCTCTTGGATCTGATGGCTCTGATACGGCAGCCAGATCCAGGGGGGATCAGGTCGAGAGGGGTAACGACCGAAATTCGGACCGGTAGATGAGGAGCCTCGGATTGGTGGTGCCTCTGTGTAGGCAGAAGATCTTGGTGGGAGAGGTGATGATCCATGTCCGAATCCGAGGGGTGAGCTGTTTGCCACTGAAGGTTCTGTCTTCTGGAGGAAATGAAGGGCGTTCCGGGCAAGTTGTTTGCAACTGTGAAGGTTCTGTTGCCAGAGCAGGTCGAACCTTTGCAGTTGCAATCAACTGGCTCAGAATGGTGCGCTTCTCTCGATCTCTGAGTGTTGATCTGCTTTCGACCGGGGCCCGTGGGTCGGCAGAATACCGACCGAAACACGGGGTAGTTCGGGGTTTCGGCCGTCGAAGCCGTACGCCCCGAGCTGCTCACGGGTGAAAGGGGAACCGACCGAGCCTCGGAGCCCGGGGCATCTGTCTAAGACGGCGCCTTAAATCTTAAGTAAAATGTTCCCTCCGCCGAATACTCCCTCCGAACTGACCCCCGCGTCTGGCTGCCAGCGTGGCATTGGATGACGTCAACAGCGCACATTTCGAGGACGTGGTGCGATTTCCCAGGCGGCAGTTGCACGTCAATAGGTGAACAGTACTTGCGGAAATCGAAGAGTCGCTTTTATCTTCTATAAATATTCCCCCCTCTCCCCCTTCATCCCACTCCTTTCTTGCTGCTTTCTTTTTCAAAAATTTTCCAACACTTCAGTGCTCGCCCCTGCATTTTGCTGTACTAGAGTCGCCCTTCCGAAGTGACCCCAGGTGAGTTTGTACGTCTGTTTAGTTTTAGGCACAGATGGATAGGGCTCAGTCTGGCTCGTCAGCGTCGACATCTAGGGGGGAAGTGAAACCTGTCTCCAACTCGACGTCGTAGGAGGAGCCCATACTTGAGGGGGAGTCAGTACACGTTGAGGAGTCTTCCGATTCGGTTTCGTGGGAGGAACCAGTAAGTGAGGAGGAGGAGGTACATGGTGTGAGGCCGTTACGCTCCCGACATCCCTTCGTGGTGGAGAGTAGTGAGTCGGAGGAAACGAATGATGGCTCGGACGGCGTCCGTGTTTTGGAGTTGACTTTCGAGGAGGAGGGAGGCGAGGGTGGCACCGTAAAGAGATCCACAGTTCAGGGTGCGGGTCCGAGTTCCATGCCGACTGTCCTGGGGCCCTCATTCACTTCCTCGCCGGAGCGAACCAAGAAGAAGAAGAAGAAGGCTCCGAGGAAGGCAGGACCGAGGACTGGTGGTTCGAGCCAGGCGCCCGTATATCGTAACTTGTGGACAGGTTCGCCCGTGCAGCCGAAGCCTTTCCGTCAGTACCCTGACGACCTATCCGACAAGGAGCTCTTCGGCGTGCAGGCCTCCTCGCCGAGTCGGAAGAGGGTGATGATGGACGCGATTCTGACCGTCTTGGAGGGTGGGGACTTGGAGGTTTTGCAGCTGGCGTACCACATAGGTCATGGCTACGAATTGATGCTGTCGAGCTCTACGCTGCGCCCAACCGATCCCCTATCTGCTTGGTATTGCGTCTTCCCAGTGGACGCCTTCATTTCTGGACTGAGGCTGCCAGTCCACCCATTTGTTCGGGAAGTGCTGAACTGGGCCTCCTTGGCTCCGATGCAGTATGGGTCGAACTCTTGGAAGCAGATAATCTGTTTTGTACTGATGTGCGAGGAACAAAAGGTACCCCTGCGGTTGAACGTGTTCCGAGCGATGTTGATGATCAGTTCGGCGGCTGAGGGCATTTACTATATCTCCCCCCGGAGTAAGAGGAAGGTTGTTCACAGCCACCCGGACTCCATCAAGGATTGGAAGAAGAAATATCTGGTGATCCGGAGTGAAGAGCCCTGGGACATTCCGACTCGATGGAACTATTCCAAGCCGAGCTATCCTGCGCCGAGGCCGGAGGATCTGACGGCCGAGGAGTGGGGGTTTGTCGAGCGCCTCCGTTTGTCTCCTAGTATCGATTGGACGAAGGTGACGGAGGCCCACCTGGCGAGCGTCGAACTGAGCCCAGCCGTTCTGCGTATGTAGTTGTTTCTTTTCTCTCGGTCTTTTCGTGCTTTCTTGCTCATTGCTCTTAATGGTTTTCTCTGCAGATATGGATGAGGCATCGATCAAAGCAAGGAGGCTCGCCATGAAGAAGGAGAACGCCGAGAAGAAGAAGGGGGAGGTAGTGAAGAGGCCAAGGGAGCCGTCCCTGGTAATCTCGGAGGTCCCGCTCGAGCCGAGGACTAAGAGGACTCGCTCGGAGACGAGCAAGGAGGCAGCCCCTTCGAGGGGTAAGGGCCCAGCGAGGGCGTCCGATCTCGACAAGGAGAAAGGTCCCTTGGTAGAGGTTGAGGAGGAGGACCCGGTGGTGGAGATGTTGCGGCAATGGTGGGCGCCAGACTGATCGGTTCGGATGGGCGATTGTCTGACTGAGGAAGCCCAGGCCGTTGAGGTGGTGGAGAAGTTGGCGACCCCTCGCGATCGCCAAGTGATGGAGAGTGAGCCCGTAGAGGTGGCCTTTACGCGCTTGGCGCAGGCCGCCGTGCTGGTAAGCTCGTCGATCTTATCTTTCTTGTTAATCTTGCTTCGGGAGTTCTCTTCTCATTAGTGTTTTGTTGGTCGCAGGCTTGTATGCAGGGAGATAACGTAAAGAATCTCTACGAAGCGTCCCTGTCGCAAGAGCGGGTTCGGGCAGACAAGAGCGAACGGGAGATGAAGGAGATGTGGATCGAGCTCGAGGGTTCGCATAAGAGGGAGCAGCAAATGAAGCTCGAGCTCGAGGCCCAGGACGCTGAGTGGGGGAAGAGGGTGGTCTCCTTGAAGAAGAAGTTCGCCAAGGAGAAGGAGGAGTTGACGGCTACGTTCGCCAAGGAGAGGGAAGAGCTGACGGATGCGGGTCAGCGGATGGTGATCAAGGCCCAGGATGAGTGCTACGCGAAGGCCCTCAGCCATGTGAGGCACTTCTACCCGTCCGTCGACCTGTCCAACTTTGAGTATGACATGGAGATCGAGGGGACACCGAAGACTCCTGCCGAGGAACGGCCCGTTGGCAACCCGGCCGTCGACCCTCCTGCGAACCCAATCGATGCCGAGGTGGGAAATCAAGTTGTGTAGTTTTATCTTTCTTTTTTCCCCCCTTCGATTGTATTTGCCTTCCGCGGACTGGCCACCGCCTTTTTTGTAAGAAGTAGTACAATTTATAAAAAGTATCTTTGACTGGCCAAGTGTTTTGACCTCGGATATTTCCGAACCTCCTTGCTTATGTGCCTTGAGTTGGTCCTCTTGCAGGTTGTGGCTTCCCTTCCCGAGGCGGACCCCCGTCGTTCCGATGCAGCGTGGCTCCGGAGCAAGGTTGAGGCATTGGAGGCCACTTTGGCTCGGTACCGTGAGAGGGCCCGTAACGCTGATGCGGCCTTCAATTATTACAGGAACATGTCTGAAGCCCCTGGTAAGGAGGCAGGCCGTCTGAGGAGGGCGATGGTGGATCGGGAACTCGTGGGCGTCGGACTTGGACACACTATGTCGAGTTCCTCGGTGCAGAGGCCCTCCTCTGAGAAGCTACTTCGTGATGTGATAGTCGAGAAGGAGGTGGAGATACACCGCTACCGGACGATGCTGGGCGTCTCGAGACCTTCCTCGGGTGGCCAGCGAGTGGAGGGAGTATCCTCCGTGTTGCCGCTATTGGAGCGTATGCGGCCCGCCGATGCCAGAGTTCCGTGGCCGGTGTGTCGACCGTGGCCGAACCGAAGGACCACTATGACAAGGAGAGAGTCCCAAGTTGTTCGATTGGGGTGATCCCGCCGTTCGTCGGACCAGAGGGACCTTGAGATGGTGGCTTCCTACCGTTTGAGATGAGAGGAGTGTTTTGGACCCCCGTCGTTCCGACGTGGCGTGGCTCCGGAGCAAGGTTGAGGCCCTGGAGGCCGCGTTGGTTTGCCATCGAAGGGGGGCTCGTGACACTGATGCGGCTTTGAACTTTTATCGGAATAAGTCTGAAGCCTTAAGCGAGGAGGCGAGCCGGCTGAGGAGGGCGATGCTGGATCGGGAACTCGGCGGTGCGAGCCTTGGACAGGCCGTGTTGGGTGCCTCGGTGTCGAGGCCCACTTCTGAGAGGTTACTTCGCGATGTCTTTGCGGAGAAAGAAATGGAGATACACCGTTACAATATTATGCTGGGTGCCTCGGCATCTTCCTCGGTGGGTCGGCAAGCGGAGGGGGTTCCCTCTGCGCTGCTGTTGTTGCAGCGTATGCGACCAGATGACGCCCAGAGCTCTGTGGCTGGGGAGTCGACCGTGGCTGGGTTCAAGGACCATCATAACGAGGAGAGGGATTTTAGTCGCTCGTTCGGAGTAATCCCGCCCTTCAGCGGACCCGAGGGGCTCTAAGATGGCGACTTCCTCCAGTTTGAGATGAGTGGAGTGGTCCTGTAACGATCTTTGTTTATTTTTTTAGGACGAAATAAAAGGGTACGAATAAAGAATCGTGTTCCTTCTTTGCTTCGGCTAGTAGTGTAGTGAACGATGGTGGTTTTAAGGAGAGTCCACCGATCCGCGAGGGATCGAAGTGGGGCCTTAGGGAGAGTCCCCAGCTTGGATTCGGTTGGAGCCTACCGAGGCGTTGGGGACGATACCGGAGTGAGGACTCAGGCGCCGATCTCATTATCTGGCGTTAGGATTTTAAAAAAGAGATCTCTTTTGTATAAGATAAGGAGGGCCGCTAAGACGGCCCTGTACACATGGGTGTTTACACAAAAACATGTTTACATTTAGCCAGGCTAGAGCCTATGTTTGTCCTTCGAGGAGTTTCATTAGGTACTTGGCTTCGACTGCGGTCTCCTCCCGCTCGGTGACAGGTTTGGAAGCAGGGTCGTCCCTCTCAGGTTTGAACTCGACGGCGTCGAGGGAGAACACACCTCCCCCGACGGTGGTCATGTAGCACGATCGCGCTGCTTCTTGGCTACCTCGGACAGTGCCGACTCCTTGCGGGGTGGGAAATTTGAGTTTCAGATGGTAAGCCGAAGGCACCGCTTGGAGGGAGCATAGTCCGGGTCGGCCGAGTATGGCGTTGTAAGCCGCCTTGACGTTGACCACCATGAAGTCCATGGACTCGGTCCTCTTGACAGGAGCCGATCCTGTGGTAACGTCGAGGGTGACAATCCCTTCTATCACGACAGGGACGCCGGAGAACCCATGCAAGGTGTATCCGGCCGGCTTGAGCTTGTCTCTAGGTAGCTTGAGATTCTCGAAAGCTTCGAGGAAAAGAATATTAACCGAGCTGTTGTTGTCGACGAGGATTCGGCGAACTTCACAATTAGCCATGTGGAGACTAATGACGAGGGCATCGCAGTGGGGTAGGCGAACGCCCTCGAGGTCCTCTCCTGAGAAGGAAACCGGCATCGGTTGTAGGTTGGGCGAGGGATTGTCGTGGACAGCATTCACTTCCCGGATGAAGGCTTTTCGGGAAGTATTTGAATTTCCTCCCATTGGCCCTCCGTGGACACAATGCAAGATGAAGGGCGTACCTGCGGCTCCCTCGGAGTCGGGATCCCGACCCTGGATGCAGTTCGGAGTAGGGTTCGGAGGCGATGGATTCCGGTTCCTAGTATCTCGTCGATCCCGTGGGACTTCTCGGAGGTACTCCCTAGAGATGAGTTCCTCAATTTCGTGCTCGGCACTGGTCAGTTTCGTGCCCGTGATCTCTGTGGAAGCGGCAGTAGAAGCGCTGATCTCGGTTCTTGCCGTTGTTAGGCCGGGGGGGTAGTCGAACAATGCCTTTGTCTTCGATTTCTAAGAGAATGGCGGATACGTAATGCGTCAAGGGAGTGTACCTCTCGAAGCGGGGGACCGGCGGGACCTTCTTCATGGCCCCCGCGTCCCTCGAAGCTTTCTTTGATGGTTCGACCTCTTCGACCTTCCGCTTTCCCTTCCCGATGGCCTCCCTGGTATCTTCGGGGTTAAGGGCCTCTTCCGCCCTAATGTATTTCTCGACCCTGTTGAGGAGGTCAGGAAAGTCGACGGGGGGTTTCTTCGCCAGAGAAGCCTTCAGCTGTCCATGACGGACATTGTGCCGAAATGCCGCAGAGGCGACGCCCGGATCGAGGGAGGAGACCGACCTTGCCTCTGCGGTAAACCTCCGGACGAACACTCTGAGTGACTCCCCCTCTATCTGTCTGAGCCCAAGTAATGAGGCGCTGGTTTTTTCGGCCTTCTGGCTGGTGACAAAGTGGGCAAGAAAATTGCCCTCTAGTTGGTCGAAGGAGTAAATGGAGCCGGGGGCGAGCTTCGAGAACCATTCACAAGCCGGACCCCGAAGGGTGGCCGGGAAGGCTCGGCACAGCAGGGGATCCGAGGCGCTGTGAATCATCATGAGGGTTTTGAAACCCTCCATGTGATCAGCAGGATCTCCCTCGCCGTCGTAGGTCTCGAATTGAGGGGGTCGGAAGTTCCTGGGTATTTCTGCCTGGAGGATGGGGGCGGAGAAGGGAGGACGGACAGGTCTGTACCCCTGAGCCGCTCTTTGGCCGCCGTCCCCTATGTGATCGAGGCGATCTTCCATTTCTTGGAGGTGCCTTAGGAGTATGTCATCGTCCTCTGGCTGGATTGTTGATGGTCGGGACACGCTGGTCTCAGTGTCCGACCTGGTTTGGGAATGGAGGGTTTCTCCCCTGGGGGCCCGTCGGAGAGCCCCAAGAATTTCTCTTCGGAAGTCCTGGAACTCCTTGTGAGTGACGGGGGCTCCCTCGACCCTGTTCGGTCGGTCTGGAGGTTGCCTTCCGACACGGCTGAGTGCTGGCCTCCATCCCTCGGGCGGTGGTCTTGGATGGTTCGGGTCCGGGTTGGAAGCGGCCCTTCCCCTGCTGCGGGTGATCTGACGGTTGACGATTATTCTTCGTAGGTCGGGTTGGACTTGCTGGGTGACGCTCCTCTGGGACTCCTGGTGGGGAGCCCTGTGTTTTGAAGTGTGTGGCCCGGCGCTGGTATTTGGTGGGGGTGTGTCCCGTCGGTTGACGGAGGACGCGGCCCCCTTGCCTCTGGAGGCCATGGGGGTTCGGCTGTCGAGGTCGCTCGATGGTCGGGCTCAGGTCGGCTTCTGAAGCAGTGTTCCCACAGACGGCGCCAACCTGATGCGGTTTATTTCTGGGAGACGTGTGGATGTACCAGGTGTGAGTTCGGATTCAATTTGTATCTGAAGGAGAAAGCTGCTCGTCTGACGACCCTCGGCTGACCGGGCGGAACCTGCGGCAACCTCGGAATGAGGCGGAGATCTGGGCTCGGATCAGAGGGTTCGGATCCGAGGTCTTGTGTACCTGCAGACGGTCCTGAAACACCAGGGTTTATCCCGGTGGCGGACCCTCCGACGATCTAGTCAGTCTCTGTGAGAGAGTAGCAATAACTAGGTGAATTTTAGTGGTCAAAGATTGATTACCTCAAAAGGTGGGTGAGGGTCTAGTATTTATAGAGAATCCCAACCGGGTTTGGTTCCGCTTGGGGACCGGGTCTGGATCCGAAAGCCCATGGGCCTGACGTGGCAGAAGGCCCAGGGGGTTTAGGGCAGACGTGGCCATACCAGGAGCGGTATAGGGCTGACGTAGCAAAACCCTTGGTGGTATTTGGATCTGACATGGCTGATCGTGGGTCTCCTGTGCTTCTGGGAGAATCGGAGGGCCTAGGCTGCGCCAGGTCATCCCCATGCTTCGCCAGAAAGGGGGGACGGCCCGTGGGGCTGTCACGGATCGGAGGCCGAGGACCACTGAGGCTCGTCGGATACGAGGAGGCCAGTTCTGTGGGGGTGAACTTGAGGTTCGGCGCCGACCCTGCAGTGGTTCGAAGCCGAACTAGATTGCTGTTTCTACTAATTTTTGAATGAGAGTTGTATTGGGCCCTGGTTGGGCCCTAAGCCATTTTTACCCTACCACAAGTTTTATACTGAGGTCGCTATTGTGATTAATGACATAAGTATACTAAGGTTGCTATTCCCAATAACAATCTTAGTTTTTTTTTTTTCCTAAGAGAGCAAAAGTTCTCTAGAAATTGCTAAGTATCTCACTACATTGATTTGATGTCACTAATCTTATTAGCGACTTCATATATAATAAGGTCACTAGTGAGAATAACGAAAGTAAATAAAAAATTTCAAATATTTTAAAATACAGGGCACTATTCCTATTAGCAACTTTTAAAATGAAAATGTCGCTAATGAGAATAGCAGCTACTGCTGGTTGACGTGGCACAAATTAGTCCAAACGCTAATAATTTCAAAACTAGTCTATAATCGTAAATATTTTTAAAAAGTGGCCTACTACGGAAAAAAGCTCAGATTTTGAGGGAGGAAGAAGAAGCACAAATGGTATACGGGGATAAAGAGTGGAGTGGGCTTTGGGCTTCTGGCCCAATAGAATTAGGCCTTGTTTGAGAATAAAATTAAGTAGGGTGGGTAAATAAGTGGAGGTAGATCTATAAGAGCATCTGTAGTCGTTTGCCAAACATGCATAATATGCATATTTGGTGCAAAATGGAGCTGCAATCGTTTGCCAAATATGGCTATTATGCATATTTGGCTATAGTAGATTGCCAAAAATGAGAAATGATTTGAGAATTATCCATATATGAGAGACGGTATTTCAAGTGCCGTCGTACGAAAAAAAAATTTATTTTAATTGTTGAACGGCACTTCAAGTGCCGTAGCACAAAAAAAATTATTTTTTTAATGGTCGGACCCAAAAAAAATTAATTTCGTAATTAAAAAAAACCCAAAAACAACCAAAAACACCCCACTTCTCGGACGGCACTTGAAGTGTCGTCCCTCAGCTTTCTTTGGGTTTTTTTGCAAATTTTGAATTGTTTTTGTAAATTTTTGTAATGTTTTTGTAATTTTTGTATTTTTTTGTAATTTTTGTAATGTTTTTATAAAAAAAATTTGCACTTCGAATCCATTTTTTCCTCCGACGGCACTTCGAGTGCCGTCGCTCCAATTTATTTATTTTTTGTTTTTTTTTCATTCCAACGGAACTTCGAGTGCCGTCCCACAAATTTTATGTGTTTTTTAATTTATTTTTTTCTGACGGCACATGAAGTGCCGTCGCTTATTATTTTAATATAAAAATTTAAAAAATAGCTTTTGGACGACTGCAGCAAAACTTCGATTGCTATTTTCATTTATGCATATATGCATATTTTCCCCTCAAACGAACAGATGCTCTAAGCCTGTAGTTACGAAACTTTGACCCCTTTGAATCATGGTTTGAATTGAAATAACCTCCCCTTTTTATCTTAAAAGAAAACTAAAAACTAAATTCCAGATCGACCATTTCTCATTCTTGAAAAATGGAGGTACGGTTGCAATCCCCTATCTCCACTTAAAAATTATCATCATGGTGTTTGTTCTAAAAATTATCATCATGGTGTTTGTTCTATCATTATATCGACTATCTCCAACCATGTTAACCATCTTTTAATTTTAGCCAAAATAGCTATAATAAAGACAAAAATATTCTCCAACGGAACTAGCCAAACTACTCGCCAAAATAGATTACTAATATTCACTCGTCAGATCTGGCGAGTATGTACCGCTCGCTAAACTCCTTCCCAAACCACAAAATTGCGAAATCGCAGAAATCATTTGGGAAAATTGCCGAATCGCGGAGAATTACGAAATCAATGTCAAAAATTGCAAAATCAATCGCGAAGATTGCAAAATCAATCAAAAAAATTGCAAAATCATTTGCTAAAATTGCAAAATCAATTGCAAAAATTGCAAAATCAATTGCAAAAATTGCGAAATCAATCGCGAAAATTTCGGAATCGCGACATTTTATCTTGTATTTGGCTTTTTATGGGTTTTTATTTTATTTAATTTTGGACTTTAAATTATTGATAGTCATTCAAAATAGATAACATGGTTTGAAGTGGAGAATTTTTTTTCCCTAGCCAAATTATCCATTTGTTATCCATTTTGACTGTTTTAGTTAGCCAAAATAGCTAATGTGGTTGGAGATGCTCTAAACAATGTCTCAAAAGATGCTTTTAAGTTGGAATTAACTCAATATTTTTCTTTCTTTCTAAAATTAAGATAACTGCATATCTCTAATCATATGAAACTCAAAATGCTAAAGATACTTGTATGTATATCATCTCCAATTAAGTTCTTAAATAAACATATCAAAAGTATCTAAATACCTCCGTACTAATGGGCCTGTTGATAGCCCACTTAACCGTTGCCAAAAACACCAGGCCCTTGCTCGGCTAGGCTATACCTCCTAGCAATGGTATCGGGTCGAATCGGGTTGGATTCTTCACTACTTCGACCCGGACCCGGTCCCCTACGGGTCCGAAAATGGGACCCGATCCGGACCGGTGAGTACCGGGTCCGGGTCCTATTAAAAATTTTCTACCCGTTCGGGTCCAAAACTAGTTACTTCCATCTCAGATGAGTTCAGTTTCTTCTCGCGGACAAATTTTTCTCTTAAACTTTACGTACATCTATATAGAGAAATACAGATACATTAGATTTGTATGCATAAATTACTAAATATCAACACTCAGTCATCAATATCGTGATTCGAGAAACTTAGTATCATATTAGTAAGAGGAAAGAGATTTGAAAATTAAGCATATTAGTGATAATAAGATTGAACATAGTAGTCGAAAAGATTATGTTGCTCAGAAACAAAAAAAAATTGTTCACGCACTAACTCTAACAGAAGCACATATTTTTGACAATCCACACACGTCTGGATTTCAAAGTCTAATATAATAAAACACAAAGAAAGCTATCAAGTGGCTCTCATTCAATAGGGTTGAAATCAATGGTCCAGATCTAATCTCACAAAACATATTTATCCGCCCAAAAGTTTTCCCCAAAACTCAAATTCAAATCCCCCAAAACAACTCCTTTATTTATTTATTTATTTCTCTCTCACACACTCTCTCTCATTCTCTCTATTTACTCAGAAAATTATATTTTCAGATTTTTAATGCATTTTTTCATTGCTCATGTTACATTGAAAATAGCAAATATCCCATCAACAGATATATTGCATTATTTTCCACACTCAAAGTTCTAAGAAGTTAGATTTTACAACCCCATTTATAATTATTTTTCAACATATACTAATGGAAACATGGACTTTTATTTACAACTAATTATTGTTTTACTATTCAAACTTGAGCTACATAATTGTTGTTTTACTATTACAAGATTTTCATATGCTGTATTGTTCCGAAGACGTGCTGTAGGCACGTGCCCACGGGCAAATACAGTATGTAAACAATCCACAATCCACACATGTAAACAAAGCAGAAAATCAAGTTTTCAAAGTCCATATCTTTCCTAGTTTTTATGTATATTTATGTTTTCTAACGAGTCCGGGTCCGGGTCTATTATAGGCGGACCTAGACCTAAACCCGGAAGTACAACGGGTCCTATTTTAGAACCCAGGCCTGGACTCATATAGACCGGATCGGTTCCGGGTCAGGTCCGGACATCGGGTATTTATACCAGTGCTATTAATACCACCCCGCTTCCCTCCCACAAATGTCAGCACCTTCCCAGAAAGAAAAAAAAAACATAAAAAAAAAGTCCAACAAATGTCAGCACCTACTACTACGACTACAAGAAGAACGAATTTTTTTACCAAACTATCCCACTTTTTGTAAGTATGTACGAAACTATCCTTATTGAAAATTTTCATACCAAAACGTTTCTGTCGCTAACTGAGTTAGCGCCCCTAGTAATTTTCTTTGCGCTAATTCAGTTAACGTGCTGCAGGGGATACAACTTTTTTCCTCTAGTTTGGGTGTGCGAAAAAACTCACCCAATATTGACACGCTAACTCCGTTAGCGTGCGTGTTTAAACCACTCGCGCTAACGGGGTTAGCGTTCGTAGATGGGACGGTATGGGGCACTACCTCAAAGAGGGGTGTGGGTAAAAAATCACTAAATATAGACACGTTAACTCAGTTAACGTGCCTATTATTACCAAGACCGCTAACTGAGTTAACGACTGTGAAGATTTCATACTTCGAGAAAATTGAAACTTTCTGAAAATTGGAGATACTCACACACATTAACTCAGTTAACGTGCCTATTCTTACTAAGGCCGTTAACTGAGTTGACGACTGTGAAAATTTTAAGTTTCCAGAAAGTTGAAACTTTCTGGAAATTGGAGATACTTACACACGTTAACTCAGTTAACGTGCCTTATTTTACCAAGGCCGTTAACTGAGTTAACGTGTATGCCTATCTTCACAAACAGACTAATAATAATCTGAAGTTGATACATAATTACATATCTCAAAATCCTTCACCCCAAAATTCCTTCAGCCAAAATCCTCCACCTAAAAATCATATCTAAAACCCCATATCTCCACATATCGCAACAATAATTCAGCCATATCTCAACAATAATTCAGCCATACCTCAACATATTTCAAACAACATATCTCAAACATATCTCCACATATCTGCAGACAACAAAAACTAAGCCAGAATCCTTAAGCCAAAAAGCGGCGTGTGTGTTATTTAATATGATTCCAATTAACACACGCTAACCCAGTTAACGGCCTTGGTATAAAGAGGCGCGCTAACCGGGTTAGCGTGTCTATATTAGGTGAGTTTTTTGTCACACCCAAACAAAAGAGAGATAAAGTTGTATCCCTGCAGCACGCTAACTGAGTTAGCGTGAAGAAAATTACTAGGCGCACTAACTCAGTTAGCGACATGAATGTTTTGGTATTAAATTTTCAAACAGGGATAGTTTCTTAGAGCATCCATAGTCGTTTTTCTCATTTCTTATAAAATGGCAGCTGCAGTAATAGCAATTGGATGCGTATCGTGCAGTCGTGCTTTGTTATATTTTTCTCATTTGGATTAGAGACGGGATATCATATCCCGTCCCTATTTTTTTAATTTTAAAATGGCGGGACGGGGAATCATTCCCCGTCTCTCATCCTTTCAAATAAACTAAAAAAAGTTAATTACTTATTATAACTATTAAACTATATTAATTAACTAAATTAAATAATATAATAATAACTAAACTATATTAATTAACCATCTAATCCTAATTATTACCTAAACCTACCTAATAATGGCACCTACCTAATAATGGCTATGTGTGGGACGGGGATACATTCCCTGTCCGGGGAATCATTCCCCGGCCCAGCCTATATTGATTTTTTTTTTTCCTCATCGGCCAATCAGGACCGTTTGTTTATTAAAAAAAAAAAAAATTGTGTGGGACGGGGTTTGATACCCCGGACGGGGTATCATTCCCCGTCTGAGGACTTTTAAAAAAAAAAATTATTCGTTAATGGTAGAGACGGGGTATCATACCCCGTCCGGGGTATGTATCCCCGTCCGACCTCATTTAAATAAAAAAAATATTGAAAATTACTGAGACGATATATGATCGTCCGTCTGAATTGATTAAAAAATAATTAAATTGAAGAGACGGGGTATCATACCCCGTCCTTTATATTTTGCAGAAAGTTCATTTCGTTTCTCATATTTGAGAAATGAGAATAGAAGGTTTGCCAAAAAATGGAAAAATGAGAAACGACTGCAGCGCAGCTTTTGCTATTCGTTTGCTAAAAAATGGAAAAATGGAATATATAGCAAACGACTGTGGATGCTCTTACCTACTTACAAAAAGTGGGATAGTTTGGTAAAAAATTCAAGAAGACTCCGGTGCAACTACTGCAGCTCCACCCAATCCCGTTGCGCAACGTCAGCCACCACCACCACCCCTTACTCCGTCACCGAATGCATCTCCTGCGGCCGCATCATCCAGGAACGCCACTCCCATCTCCACTTTCTCTTCCCCGTCCGGGCCCACCTCATCCCCCTCCCCTTCGTCCTCCCCGGTGACGTCACCACTTCCGACATCGCTGGCGTCATCGATGACGAAGAAGACCCCTTCAACCCACCGGCTTCGTTCGTCACCGCCTTCTCCCTCTTCGCCCGCTCCTCCTCTTCCTTCTCCGGCCACCTCGCCGACCTCGAGCGCGCCCTCCTCGATAACCCCTCGAATTCCACGTCAGCAGCAGCAACAGCGGCGGCGGCGTTTGATTTGGCGGGGCCGACGGTGGCGATGGATCATCTGAGGGCGTATTTTGTTAGGGTCATGGATGTGAATGGAGGTGAATGAGTTGTAGTTGAATATTTACAGATCATCGATATGGCATCGATTCTGGGACTGGAGCACGATATTTCGGAGCACGCGCTTAATCTGTTCAGGGATTGTTCGGCGATGACGTGTGAGGAACCGGAGCGTGGAGGCGCTGGCTACCGTGGCGTTGGTGCAGGCGATTAGGGAGGCGCAGGAGCCCAGGACACTGCAGGTATCGATTTGATTCGTTAACTTGAGACGAAAAATAAAATTTTAGGGTTTAGGGATTTGATGGAATTGGGGAAAGATTTACTTGAATTTATGTTGGGAGTTAGTAATGGAGTTGCGATTATGATTGTGAGAAGTGCTTTTGATTTGATGCATATGGGTTCACGACTGTTGCTGCTGGTTTTGGTGTGGGAGCAAACAGATGAATTTGTGGATTCTTGAAAAAACGATAAAGCAAACATGTTGACCTTCACCAATATGTTGACTTGGTCTCTTGCCGCTGCTGCGAACCTGCAAAAAGTGCAAGACACCGGGATGGATCCCGGCGACGCACCCTCCGATGCTCTTGTCAGTAATCTGAATGATTAAGTAAGAACTTAAAACTGGAAAAGTATTGATTATCTCTTAATGGTGGTGGATGGGGTATTTATAGTCGCCTTAGGGATCAGATTAGGAATGTAATCCCTGTGATCAGATAAGGAATGCAATCCCTGTGATCAGATTAGGAATGTAATTTTAATTTCCAGTGAACGGATAGATATGAATCAGGGCCGTTAATTTGGATTAATCAGAAACCCTAATTCTATCTTGCTGGACCGGGTTCATATCGGGTTGGGACCCGTACCTAGTTGAGGTGGATCCGTTCGTGGGTTATTGGGTCTTGAAGAAAGCCCCAACCATTTCAGACCCGTTTGTAGGTGAAATTACCGTTTTACCCCTGAGCTTTAAGATTCCTGTCCGATTTGAACGGCCCCGATTTAATCCCATTTTTAGCCATATCACGAGCCCCTCACTCCTGGAGACTGAGTTTTACAGTCTTCGAGGAGTAGTTTTGTTGTTCTAATGGCGTACGGGATTTTATCGGTGTTCTTAAGGGAGTTCGGATCTTGCTCGGGGTACAACGGTGTTATTCTGGACTTGTAAAATGCCCAAAAATATCCTTAGAATTTTCTGGATTTTTGGTGATTTTTCCAAAATTTTCTGAATCTTATCTAATTTTTTTGAATTTTTTATTCATTTTCCAAATTAAATAATTAATTATCGAAAATATTAATTAATTATTCTAATTAAATAATTATATTTTCCAGAATTTTAAAATAATTTTTCTGAATTAATAATTATTTTTAGAATTTTTAATTAATTTTTTTCGATTTTTAAATATTTTTTCGTATTTTTTAAAATAATTAAAACAAATAAATAAATTAATTAATTAATTAAATATTACCTGGATACGTGGCGCATTTCTGGACGTTGATCGTGATCAGATGGCGTGCATCGCAAAGCAGATCATGCTCTGGACACGTGGCGCATTTTTGAGCGTCGATCATGATCAGATGTGCGCGCATCGCAAGGCAGATCACGTTCTGGACACGTGACGCGTTTCTGTGCGTCGATCGTGTCGTGACGCGAATTTTGAGAAGATCGGACTGCGCGTGTAGGTCGGTAGGGTATTTTCTCCAATTTCAAGGTCGGTACCTCGTCCACTCGGCTCGGCACCTCGGCAATGGCCGAAGCGTTGGAGATGAAGCCACGTGGCTTTTTTTTTTCCTCGCCCTATTTCTTTCTTTCCTTCGACTGCCTCTGTTCTTTCTTTCCTCTGCTTCGTTTCCTTCTCTGTCTACTGTCTTCTTCTCTCCTTCGACCTCGAGCTCGAAGACGGAGGGGAGCTCGGCGAGTTGACGAAGGAGATGGACGAGGAGCTTGCGACATGGAGGCGGAGGTGAGGCCAATCGTCGGAGCTCGGCGACTCGTCGAGGCGGTCTCGAGCTCGTCGAAGAATGCTTTTGGCGCTTCGTTTCGAAGCAGAGGTGGAACTCGTCGAGCGGTGGAGCATGGCATGGCGAGGGGGTGGCCGATGATGGCGTCGTTGGCCACGGCGGAGCTCGTTGGTGGAGAGCTCGGTAGCGTGAGGTTGGTGAACCCATAGCGGTGGGGGAGAGCTCGAAGAGGAGGAGCTCGAGGTGGGTTCGGTGTCGACGAGCTAGGAGGTGGAGGAGAGTAGTTTGATCATGGGTCGAGCTTGGAAGTGGTCGGAGCTTTGACGAACGAGCTCGACGAGTGGAGCGGAGCTCGTCGGAGGTGGAGCTCGGCATGGCGATGGGTTCGGAGCTTGAGTTCGGTGATGCTCCGAGCTTGGTGACGAAGAACCTCAGTGAGAGAGAGAGGGTCTCAGTGCTTTGGTTTGAAGTTGGCGAAGGTGACGATGAGCTTCGATTGGAGCTCGGTGAGAGTGGTCGGCGGAGCTCGAGAGCTCGAGCTCGAGCTCGGCGTTGATGAAGAGGTGGTGGGTAGGCGAGGATAGAGGCTCGGTGACGGGGAGAGCTTGCGAACTTGGAGTTTCGGCATGGAGGCGAGCTCAGGGACAAAGCTTTCGGAGTTGGCGAAAGGAGCTGTCATTGGGTTTTTTTTTTTTGGACGGTTTTGGCGCCAGAACTCGCTGAAGAAGAGGAAGGGGTGGAAACAATTGTTCGGGTTTTGGACCCGACCCGTTAGCCCTTCTTTCCCTTTTTCTTCTTCTTCTTCTTCTTCTTTTGCTTCTGGGCTCGTTCGGCGAATCCGAGCACGGATTTTGAGGTGCATTTTTTGCCACTTTGCAGTTCGGTAGTTCGGTAGCTCGGATTTCAGATCCGAGCTACGTGGCTCAATCGGGGCGGTTGATCACGATCATGGCGCAAATCACGAGACAAGAGGCTCAAACTTCGAGAAAACGTTATCTTGTCGTTTTGTGGAGACGTGGTGCGATCTGAACCGTTCATCATGTTCTAGCACGTTTTTTGAGACAATCTGACGGTGAAACTGGCTCGGCGGCATTTTTCTCCATATGTGGAGGTCGGTACCTCGTCCCTTCGGCTCGGTAGCTCGGCCATTGTGGAGCTCATCGAGGTGAGTTCATTGAGGTGAGCCCGACGACGGAGGAGGGGTCAGAGCTCAACGAGGAAGGGGGTCGGCATATGGGAATATGGGAGAGGTGAAGAGCTCCGAAGCCTGGTGATGTGCTCTCTGTTTTTGGAGATTTTTGAAAATGAGCTCTACTCCTAGGGGTGGAGAAGATGCGCTAGGAAGATCCTCGTACGAGCCATGGGAAGACCCATTCTTTGAAGTGAGTGCAAGGAGCAACTCTATGGGAGAATTTTGAGCTCCGAACTCGCTTAGAAGAGGCCCGCTTTGGAGATGAGCGGAGTGAATAGCTCGGCTCTAGGAGAGAGCCATCTGGAAGACGAGTTTGAGGAGCAACTCTAGGAGAGAGTTTTAGCTTTGAACTCGCTGAGAAGAGGTCCGCCTTGGAGGCTAGCGGAGTGAAGAGCTCGGCTCTGGGAGAGAGCCATTTGTGAGACGAGTGTGAGGAGGAATTCTAGGAGAGAGTTGTACTCCGAACTTGTTGAGAAGAGGTCCGCTTTGGAGGCGAGCGGAGTGAAGAGCTCGGCTCTAGGAGAGAGCCATTTGGGAGACGAGTTTGAGGAGCAACTCAAGGGGAGAGCTGTGCTCCGAACTCGTTGAGAAGAGGTCTACATTATAAGGAGCAGAGTGAAGAACTCTGCTCTGGGAGAGAGCCATTTGTGAGACGAGTGTGAGGAGGAGCTCTAGGGGAGAGCTTCAGCTCCGAACTCGTTGAGAAGAGGTCCGCTTCGGAGGTGAGCGGAGCGAAGAGCTCGACTCTAGGAGAGAGCCACCTGGAAGACGAGATTGAAGAGCGACTCTAGGGGAGAGTTGTGCTCCGAACTTGTTGAGAAGAGGTCCGCTTCGGAGACGAGCGGAGCGAAGAGCTCGACTCTAGGGGAGAGCCATCTGGAAGACGAGTTTGAGGAGCAACTCTAGGGGAGAGTTGTGAGCTCCGAACTCGTTGAGAAGATGTCCGCTTTGGAGGCGAGCGGAGTGAAGAGCTCGACTCTGGGAGAGAGCTATTTGTGAGACGAGTGTGAGGAGGAACTCTAGGAGAGAGTTGTGTTCCGAACTTGTCGAGAAGAGGTCCGCTTTGGAGTCGAGCGGAGTGAAGAGCTCGGCTCTAGGAGAGAGCCATTTGTGAGACGAGTTTGAGGAGCAACTCTAGGGGAGAGCTTCAGCTCCGAACTCGCTGTTTAAGTGAGAGAATCAACGGTTGTGGGAGCAATTCTGAATGGCGAACCACTTCTAACTCGCTTAAGAGCAAGTTATTTGAAGCGGAATCGAGCCAAGTGTTGGACTCCGAACTCGTCGTTTAAGAGAGTATCAACGGTTGTGGGAGCAGTTCCGAATGGCGAACCACTTCTAACTTGCTGAAGAGCAAGTTATTTGAAGCGGAATCGAGCCAAGTGTTGGACTCCAAACTCGTCGTTTAAGAGAGTATCAACGGCTGTGGGAGCAGTTCCGAATGACGAACTACTTCTAACTTGCTGAAGAGCAAGTTATTTAAAGCGGAATCGAGCCAAGTGTTGGACTCTGAACTCGTCGTTTAAGAGAGGGCTAACGAGGTGTAGGAGCAATTTCGAATGGCGAACCACTTCTAACTCGCTGAAGAGCAAGTTATTTGAAGTGGAATCGAGCCAAGTGTTGGACTCCGAACTCGTCATTTAAGAGAGTATCAACAGTTGTGGGAGCAGTTCCGAATGACGAACCACTTCTAACTTACTGAAGAGCAAGTTATTTGAAGTGGATTCGAGCCAAGTGTTGGATTCCGAACTCGTCGTTTAAGAGAGGGCTAACGAGGTGTAGGAGCAATTCCGAATGACGAACCACTTCTAACTTGCTGAAGAGCAAGTTATTTGAAGCGGAATCGAGCTAAGTTTTGGACTCCGAACTCGTTGTTAGATATTAGTGAGTTGCGGGAGCAGCCATGTAGAAAAAGCTGGACTCTGAACTCACCATTTTAGTGAGTCGTGACTCAGAGAGATAGAGAAGAAGCAAGAGCAATAATTTTCAATGAAAAATGTAAAGTTTTATTGAGATAAACTGAGTGACCGCTTCAATAGGGCGAGCCATTATTACATGCTATTGGCCGAGTTACAAGCATCGACCTTATTAAAAATCAAGATCCTACTTCTACAATAAGGTGAAGACTTCTTGGGAGGAGCTGAGTCTTGAAGCTTGGGGGGCCTTTATGTTCGTTTGTTGGCTCCTCAAGGGCGAAGCTCGTCCCCCTCTTTTTGGACGAACTTGGTCAGCTGCCCCCGCTGTATGAGTTCTTCGATCTCCTCCTTGAGAGCTCGACAATCATCCGTGTCGTGGTCGTGGTCCCTGTGAAAGCGGCACCACTTATCTTTGTTCCTCTTCTTGCAAGGGGTATTCATTCTAGGGGGCGCGCGGAGTAGTCCTTCCTTGTCCACCTCCATAAGAACTTCTGATATATTAGCAATGAGGGGGGTGAACTTCTCAAAACGTGGAGTCGAGCGGCGCTGGCCATTACTGTCCTTCTGGGATTTTTGGGACCCTTCTTCACTTGTGTTCTTTCGTTTGTTCCCGGAAGATGTCTCCTCAAGAGCAAGGGGGTTGAGAGCCTCTTCCGCCCGTATCTACTTTTTCACCCTAAGTAGGAGCTCTGAGAAGTCCCGAGGAGGCTTCTTGGCAAGGGATGCCCTGAGGTTGGCATTAGTGATGTTGCGCTCGAATGCAGCAGAGGCTACTGACTGGTTGAGGGAGGGAATGGACCGGACTTCGATGGTGAAGCGTCGAACGTAATCTCTTAGGCGTTCACCCTTTTCTTGGTTGAGGGTCACCAGAGATACACTTGTTTTCTCAGCTCGGCGGCTACTCACGAAATGAGTAAGGAAGAGCCCTTCGAACTGATCGAATGAGACGATGGAGGCCGGGGCGAGTCGAGAGTACCATTCTCGCGTAGACCCCTTCAGCGTGGCAGGGAAGATCTTGCAGAGGAGGGCGTCTGAAGCATGGTGGATCATCATGAGAGTTTTGAAACTCTCTATGTGATCTGCGGGGTCCGACTCCTCGGTATACGTCTCGAAGTGAGGCGGCTTGAAGTTTTCTGGGATGAGGGCCTCCATGATGGTGCGGGAGAATGGAGGTCTGCTCGGACGGAGGTTTATCGCCCGTTGCTATTCTTCCTTGTCAATTCGGCCGGGGCGCCTCTCCATCTCGTGGAGACGGCGGTAGATTGAGTCTTCTCTTTGATCATATCTTGCCAAGCCCCGGGACTCATCTTCGTACGAGGATGGACTGGGGCTGCGGCTATGGTAGCTTGGAGAAGGACGAGGAATGAGAGTGTGAAGGCGGTGGCTCCTAGCTGGCTCATGTGTAGGTGGCCTCTGGTCGTTCTTTGGGACGATATTGAGGGCCCTTAAGACTATCGCTTGGAAGTCTTGAAGATCTGCCCTTGTGACTGGTGCCTCTCCAGCTTGGCGGTCCCTATGTGTGGCTCGGCTTACTGGAGAATGAGTTCTCCGCCGATGACGCTGAGGGGACTCTCTTTGCCTCCTCGGGGGAGGGGATCTTCTAGTCCTCGGTCGGCGGGGGGTTCGGATTCTTGAAGCCCCTGAGTTCTCGGGTTGATGGACTCGACCAAGGGCTCGCCATCCATTCAGGCGAGTTCTAAGGTCGACTCCCTTTTGGCGGTCGGCAGTTACTTGACGAAGATCCCGCTCGGGAGGGCTTTGAGAAGCCAGGGATTCAACTGAAGGATTGGGACTCGTGACTTGGTCATGAGGAGGATGTTGCTTCGGACGACTTTGACGGGAGCCCCCTGAGCAGCCCCCCGAGACCCTGAAAGGGCCTGTTGAGTAGGAGCACCTTGAACCGGAGGAGGGAGAGGAGGAAGAGAAGTGGTCCTTCGGTTGGAGACCGCTGCCTTCCCCTTCTGTTTTGGATGCATGGCTTGAAACTAGTATCGTTGATGAAGTTAGATCAGGTTGCTTTTTCGGTTCCCACAGACGGCACCAATCTGTTGCTGCTGATTTTGGCGTGGGAGCAAACAGATGAATTTGTGGATTTTTGGAGAAAACGATAAAGCAAACCTGTTGACCTTCACCAATGTGTTGACTTGGTCTCTTGCCGCTGCTGCGAATCTGCAAAAAATGCGAGACACCGGGATGGATCCCGGCGACGCACCCTCCGACGCTCTTGTCAGTAATCTGAATGATTAAGCAAGAACTTAAAACTGAAAACGTATTGATTACCTCTTAATGGTGGTGGATGGGGGTATTTATAGTCGCCTTAGGGATCAGATTAGGAATGTAATCCCTGTGATGATCAGATTAGGAATGTAATCCCTAATTCCTAGTGAACGGATAGATATGAATTAGGGCCGTTGATTTGGATTAATCAGAAACCCTAATTCTATTCTGTTGGACCGGGTTCATTTCGGGTTGGGATCCGTACCCAGTTGAGGTGGATCCGTTCGTGGGTTATTGGGTCTTGAAGAAAGACCCAGTTTCCATTTCAGACCCGTTTGTAGATGAAATTACCGTTTTACCCCTGAGCTTTAAGATTCGTGTCAAATTTGAACGGCCCCGATTTAATCCCATTTTTAGCCATATCAACGACTATGTTGATTTGATGCAAATGCGACAGTGTGTCTTTTTTGTGTTCGTTTCAGATGTAATCTTTAGATGTATAGATTACAAAAATTTTGCAGGAAAGAAGATCGTAGTCTAGTATAGTTCTCCATTCTTTTGGTTTTCTCCTCAACGCAATCGTGAGTACCATCTTCATTCCTTCAAAGAAGGAACGACATGTGAATTAGCAATGACATGAGAAAATGTCTACAAGTAGAAGAACTTCTTATTACATGAACCACTCACTGTCCCTAACATATTGGTATCCTATTTTATTACACAATCACATATCGGCTTTATCCATACGGTTTTGTACTTGCACCATATACCTTTATCTATGGTTCGTGCCATTATTGTGTACCAATTGGCAACCCTTTTCACGAAAACTATTATTCCTGAACTTTTTTTTTCTTTCTATCCTCCTTGAGAGCTCAGACACGTTTCGGATTGTGTAAATTTTACAATTAGATAAACTTTTTGCTTGAGAGCTCAACATGCTTCATGCTGTGACTTGCATAGTGGCCTAAGGTTGTGGCTGAGTGAGGAATCATTCTGATCATCCTTCCGTTTATATCATCCTTCCGTTTATTGATGACACCCTTTCATGGTGTTGTTTTCTGGGTTGAGCGTCATTACGCTTTTACTGATTACCGAAGGCCTTAGAAGGCCTTAGATTTAAGTAAGCTTTTATCATAGGTCAGTCCGAACTAAATCACCCTAGTGCAATTCCAGTTGAATAATTAAGTGCTGTCCACTTCATCAGGATTAGCAACATCTTCCTATTTGTTACAACTTTTGAGACTACAAGTAACATTTCTGCAACCCTAACTGCAGTTTTTGGATGTAGTGTTTGAAGCGTATGCTGATAAATTACATGGAACTGGATGAACAAGTTAGCCTCTCTTATGATTTTGAATAGGGTTTTTAGTAGCGACTTTAATATTCTTATGTCAATTATTATACATTCAATCAGATGTCAAACATTCTGCATGCGCTGTTGATCAACAGGAAAGAAATTTCTACTGCCAGCAACCTTCCTCAAAAGGAGATGGGGAAATATATCAAGATACTTGGTGAGGTTTTAAAACTAAGCCAACCAATCAACAGCAACTCTATATCTGTCCATATGCCAAGGTTTTGCACTCTCCTCCAGCTCAACAAATCTGCACAGGTACTTCCAATCATAAATCTTTTCCTCAGAAATGTCACTGAGGCTCTGTTTGGATACACCTCAATATAATTAAAACTTCTCAACGATATCCTCAGGAACTAGCAGCTCATACTGGAGAAGTTGTCATCAACAAATGTTTCTGTACTCGTAGAAATCCGATCAGTTTCTCTGCTGCTGCCATTTACCTACTAGAAGACAAACGTAAAACCCAGGCTGAAATATGCAAAGTGACAGGTCTGACAGAGGTTACTCTTCGCAAAGTCTACAAAGAACTCCTTGAAAACTGGGATGATCTCCTTCCTCCTAATTACACTCCAGCTGTTCCCCCTGAAAAGGCTTTTCCCATGACGTTGATCGCCTCAGGTCGCTCCTCAATTTCTAAACCTGATGGTCTTGATGGCTCTCATTTGAACTTGCATCAAGATAAGGATAAGATTCCAGAAATAAAAGGACAGAACGAAGCGTTAGATGTTATGGATATAGATCATCAAGTTAGCAGCAGTCACCATGATAGGTCACTGGCGTCACTATATACTCGTGATTTGAATTCGGAAGCATTTTGGCAACCACAGTTTCAGTTTGGTGTGAGCTCCACAAAGCAGGTAGAGAAGGAGCAGAAGAGTGATGATGCTAAGTCTATGTTGTCCGATTGTGAACACAGGGTTAATATAGACACGAAAATTAGTAGCAGCAGCAGCAGTAGATGGATGGGGCAAACTCCTAGTGTATCACCATCACAAAGATACCCCAATCCATGGCAGTTCACACCCGGAATTTTGAATATGCGGCTTGGAAAGGCTCAATTCGCGTCTGATTCTTTGTCTGAGCATCAAATTGCAGGAAATAATCCTGGAGGGGCTACCGATGGTTGATGTAGAAACTATTATCATTTTGGTAGTTACCAATTCAAGGAAATAGCAAATGAAGGATTACAACTGAAACAGGCTTTATCTTCCATACATTGCACTTTTGCAGTCAGAAATGCCTGGATTGAGCTCCTCAAAGTTTATCAGAACTATTTCTTCTTTTTGTTGCTGTAGTTTTCTAGCATTTGGCAATCTTTCTTAGCTAATCTTTGTACATTTGAAACATCCAAAAAGTGTGCAACAAGTTATGAATGTACTGTTTGTAATATCACATTATCACTTTTGAATTAAGAAAGCAATATTGAACAGCTGCACATTTCTCTTTTAAAACTGATGGTATTTTTCTCAAGGAAGCAATCACAATGTTAAGACGGATGCTCTATCTAGAAGGCAAACAGTTTAGATCCCCGTATCTACTATTTTGTTGTTTCTATACGCATTAGAGCATCTGTGTATATTTCTCAAATATATTTCACAAATTTGGAAAATATAGGAAAAGTAGGAATCGGAAGATCATCTGGCGTCTGTTCTCAAAAAATTTATCGGATGCAAGATAATCATGTGTATGATCAAATTTTTTAAAATTTTTTTTATAAAAAAAATGTCGGATGGTTCCAACTTTTTTTTAAAAAAAAAAACAGTGACAAAGAAAAAACGCAAGACCTTATTGCGTCTAATCCAATTAAAAATAAATAAAAATAAAAGGGAAAATGAAGATTTCCCCCATTTTTATTTTTCTCACTCTATGGAATAGGGCCTATAGGAATATTATGCATATGAAGTAAATTTGAGATTGGTGTGAATTTTTTTATCAAGGGCTGAGATGGAATGTGCCTATAGGAATTGTTATGTGTATCTATACATACAATTTTTTTTTAAAAAAATGTGTTGAATGCCAAAATTTTCAATTTTTTTTTTTATGAGTAGATCAATGACTGAGATTCAAGAAACAAAATATTATCCACCGTTTTTTCAAATTTTGGGTTTCAACAACTACAAGCCCAACTCAAAATTTCTATTTCTAACAGTCAAATATAGAAAATTTGAGCTTCAACGGCTAAACGCAACAAGTTAATTTTTGTTCACCAACCTGTGCAAGTTTCGGTAGATATCTGCTACTCCTTTAAAATGTAACAGATGAACCTTTCATTTTGTTGGCGACGGTCAATTTATATGTATTTTTGTAGGCTTTCAAATACTCTTAAATCTTAATACAAATCTCAGTGAGGAAGAGAAAGACAATACTCGTTTCGTTGCATTCAGAAATATGAGTAATATTCTTCCCTGTACTCTGCAGTTAAATAGGCAAAATAGGAAACGTGATTTTGGATAAGAAAAAGGTCTTTCTCCCGTTGAAGTTACACATAATTTATTGTATCTAAATGTATAAATATCCATAATACATTTGCTCTTATTAGTAATTAAGCATACAAGATGAGAAGATGAGATTAAAACTTTCAGAATTCCAGATTGAGATACATGAAAATAATTTGCCCACTTCTTTGTACTAGGGTACTATGGAAGGAAGTCCCTCCGCCCGCTTCTAACGTGCTATCCTCACCCCTAGACATGTTATAATTGCCTCGATCTCATGTACCTGACAAGGCAAAGACGAGAAATATTCAGTGAAAACAAGCAAAATCGACAAATGAATTTAAAAAAAATGGAGAACAGGATTTGAACTTCAGCTTATATCAAAGTAGGATATCATGTATAAGTTCCCTAGCAATCGAGGTTCTGGATGTTGCAGAGATCAGAAGGCAGTGGTAATTGACTACTAACCATAGTTTTGGTGTTTGTTTGAGAACTCATGCATGACTTTCAAAATTGCACCATACTTCATTGATTTTAGAAGGCCCATATGTCTGCAAAACAGCAGGAAGACATCTCATTGAGTCAGCACGAAATGATAAATTATAACAATTATTGTTACAAATAAACTGTATGAAAATGGCATGTCTCTGCTTCAGTTTAAGACAATACAGTAGCAGTAACTTTGCATGTATTAAGAAGATGTTAATCTACAAACTAAATTTTGCATGAAAATTATCTAGATATATCTGAATTTCATCCTGAAGATATTTAGCAATTGTTGCTGCTGATTTCGGGTGTGAGAGCAAACAGATAAATTTGTGGATTCTTGATGAAAACAATAAAGCGAACCTGTTGACCTTCACCTACGTGTTTACTTGTTTCTTGCCGCTGCCGTGAATCTGCACAAAGTTCGATACACCGGGATGGATCCCGGCGACGAACTATCCGACGCTCTTGTCAGTAATCTCAAAGATTAAGAAAGAGCTTTAGGTGGAAAAAGATTGATTACCTTGTTATGATGGGTAGACAGGGGTATTTATAGTCGCCGGCCTGTTTCGAGATAAAGATTTATCTCTACTTCCCGATGTTTTTGGATAAGATGTAGAGTTTAAATTGTTTCATAGAGATAACCATGAATTTGAATTACTCTTTATCCATCTGAGTTGGTTTGTAACGGGTTGCTATCCATACCCAGTAGAACAGATCCGTTTATGGATTATTAGGCTTTGAAAAAAGACCCAGTTTCCATTTCAGACCCGTTTGTAGGTGAAATTACCGTTCTACCCCTGACAGCTTTAAGATTCGTGCCCGATTTGAACGGTCCCGATTTAATCCTATTTTTAGCCATATCACGAGCCCCCCACTCCCGAAGACTATGTTTAACAGTCTTTCAGGAGTAGTTTTATTGTTTCAATGACGTACGAGATTTTATCGGGAGTTTGGATCTTATTCGAGGTGTAACGGTGTTATTCTGAGCTTTGTAAAATGCCCAAAATATTCTTAGAATTTTCTGGATTTTTAATGATTTTTCAAGATTTTTTAACTATTTTTCGAATTATTTATTTAATTTTGCGAATTAACAATCTAGTTTCAAAAAGCACCAATTAATTATTCTAATCAATAATTATTTTTTCAGGAGCTCAAAATATTTTTCCGAATTTATAATTATTTTTTTATAATTTTAATTATTTTTTGCATTTTTCTATATAATTAATTCGAATTAATAAATAAAAAAAAGAATTAATCAGCTAATTATGACGTGGCGCGATCTGGAGGGTCCATCGGAGCTCTGGCGCGATTTCCTGGGCGATCAAATGGTAGATCCGTCGCCTGATGACGTGGCGCAAACTGAGCGCTCAGATCATGAGCGCACATCGAGAGGCAAGCATTTTCTGCCATTTGGGGGTCGGTGGCAAGAGTGCTCGGCACCCGTTGCCGAAGTCCGGGAGAGCGACACGTGGCGCATTGACCGTTGACCAGTCAACGCATTTTCTTGCATTTGGACATCGGTGACAATAGTGCTCGGCACAGGTTGCCGAAGTTCAGGAGAATTTTTTCTCACTTTTGGACGTCGGTGGCAAGAGTGCTCGGCACAGGTTGTCGAAGTCCAGGAGAATTTTTTCTCGCATTTGGACGTCGGTGGCAAGAGCGCTCGGCACAGGTTGCCGAAGTCCAGAAGAATTTTTTCTCGCATTTGGACGTCGGTGGCAAGAGTGCTCGGTGCACGTTGCCAAAATTAAGGATTTTTTTTCTCGCATTTTGGACATCGGTGGCAAGAGTGCTCGGCACACGTTGCCGAAGTCTAGGAGAATTTTTTTTCACATTTGGACGTCGGTGGCAAGAGTGCTCGGCACACGTTGCCGAAGTCCAGGAAAATTTTTTCTCGCATTTGGACGTCAGTGGCAAGAGTGCTCGGCACACGTTGCCGAAGTCCAACGAAATTTTTTCTCGCATTTGGACGTCGGTGGCAAGAGTGCTCGGCACAGGTTGCCGAAGTCCAGAAGAATTTTTTCTCGCATTTGGACGTCAATGGCAAGAATGCGCGGCACACGTTGCCGATGTCTAGGAGAATTTTTTCTCGCATTTCGACGTTGGTGGCAAGAACGCTTGGCGAGAGCTGCTGAGGGCCAGGAAGGCTTTGGCGCAGCTGTATTGTAATTGACGTTCCCGATGCTACGGAGGTCGAATTGGGGCGTGTGACCCCTTGTTTCGAAGCTAACTCGAAGATCTACAAGTTTTCTTCAGAAGTCCGTTGAAGAATTATCCTTCTTCATGGTCAAAATAGTCCCACAACATCTTCGCCTTCATAAAGTTGAGAAGAGCTTTGTATAACTCTAAGACGAGTTTTAGGGAGCGTCTCTAGACGAGTTAGGCTCCGAACTCTCTTGGAAGAAGGCTGCTCAGGAGGTGAGCGGGAGGAGGAGCATAGTCAGACTCTAGGAGAGAGCCGTTCGGGAGTCAAGTTTGAGGAGAACTCTAGGAGAGAGTTTTAGCTTTGAACTCGTTAAGAAGAGGTCCGCTCTGGAGGCGAGCGGAGCGAAGAGCTTCACTAGGCTCTAGGAGAGAGCCATTTGGGAGACAAGTTTGAGGAGCGACTCTAAGGAAAAGTTGAGCTCCGAACTCATTAAGAAGAAGGTCGCTCGAGGGGCGAGCTGAGCGAAGAGCTTCATCAGACTCTATGAGAGAGCAATTCGGAAGACGAGTTTGAGAAGCAACTCTAGGACAGAGTTTGAGCTCCGAACTCGTTGAGAAGAAGGCCGCTCGGGGGACGTGTAACACCCCGCAAAATTAGAAATTACAATTTTGCCCCTGGGTGTTATGCACGTATATTTTGTAATATGTTTCACTACATATTTTGGATTCGTACTGTTTATACATTTTCCGTATTGATTTCAGTCAACTAAAATATAATATTTCAATCCCTGGGATTTACGTGCTTTTTACGTGTTTTGATGCACGTGTTTCCACCACTACGTACAATGTTTTCTATAGGTTTAAATTATTTATTTTTATGTATTTAAATCTATTTTATAAAACTGAAATTTATTTTCCCCCTATTTCGATTAAAATGCATTTGTCAATTTTTTCTGCACGTATGGTGCACGTGCAAATTTTATTCTCATTTTGCTACTCTCATTTTACTATTTTTAGCATGCATTAGTTTTATTTAGCCATTCTTTTGATCCATGGACCTATAAACTAAAATGTGGCCCATTAGGAAAGGAGCCCACTAGATAATTAAATAAATTAATTAGTAATGAGCCCATGTAGCAAGCCCACTATTAAAATCACATTTTTAGTTAAACATGTACTAATACATGACAAGTTACAATATTAGTACACATTTTTGAGTTATAGAAATGTGTTCATATTTGTTTGTGCATATATGCATGCACACACAAATGTATTTGGACTATTTCTTGGGCAAGGGGGTGGCCGGTTTCTTCATGCAAGGGAGAGGGAAGATGAGTTAGTGCTTGTGAAGAGTGGGGAGGTGAAGGGTTGTAGGTTTTAGGAGTTAGGAAAGTGGAGAGTTGTAGAATAAATTTGAAGAGTTATTAGGGAGGGATTTTTGCACTTTAAACCCTTCCAAAATCCTATAAATAGAGCCCAATTTCCTACCTTTATCTTGCACCAAAAACATTATCAAAAGAAAGAAAGGAAAGAAAGAAAAGAAAGAAAGAAGAGAGTTTTGTGCTTGGAGGCCATTGCTAAGAGGAGAAGCCTTACTAGGAGCTAGGAATCTTTGGAGCTAGAAGTGGTGTTCTCTTTTCTTTTCATTGTTCAAGCTTCACAAAAGGTGGGTGTTCTCCTACTTTCTATTTTTTTTTTTTGAATGTACATGCTAATAAAAGTGAATGAGTAGTTTTGATAAAATAGAATAACTATACTATGATTGTGGTGAGATTAATAGTGAATCATGCTATGTTGACCAATAGATTAACATTGTGTTAGTGGGTGATCCTATGCTTCTAATTGTAGAAATTGTATGCTAATTATTTTATATGACTAGTATGAATTGAAGGTGATGAGAAATGTGTAGATAAAATCCATGCTAGCAACGATCTTGTTGAGGTTTAGTGAATATTTGATTACCATGCTAATTAAAAGGGTTCAACTAAAGAATTAATCATATGAATCATATTAGAGTGTTTGCAAATTTTATGTTTGTCGAATATGTGATTTTTTTCTTCTATGAGAAATTGTTAAAGAATGTTATATTTCGACATAAACTTTAGAGACATGATGATTAAGAAAGAAAAAGAAAAGAGAAGAATAATTTTTGTTATTACATGTCGACATATGTTGAAAATACAAACTTTTGCATGAAAGAATTTCTTTGAGATATCCATGGGTGATTAAGAGACATGTTTGATCTTAGCACAAATTTTAATTAGTATAATGATGGATATTAACTAGTTTTAAGAAACATGATCCTTAATTTTCGAGTTTGGGAAGAAATGCAAATTTTTGTAAAGAAAGGAAAAATCTATTTTTGAAAATGAAGATAGATTATAAAAATAAATTTGAATTTACTTGATTATTAATTCTTGATTTCATCTCAGTCCAAAGTGAGATTTATTCCAATGTCCTAAATGATTGGATTATTGTGTGAACAAGTGTTATTAAAAGAAACCAAATTCAAAATAGTATTAACAAAAATACATTAATACAACTTCTAAACAGAAAATATAATTGGACTTATTGGTTAGCCAGTGAATACTATTTATAAGAGGTGTTGGGTTCGAAACTTGTTGCCACCATTTTCTTTTATTTTATTCCTCTCAAAAACTGCTTATTTATGGAAGTTACTGACTTTGGAAAGAAACAAGTATTATTCACTCTTCCTTATTAAGTTGCACAAAGAACTTACTAAGAATGGTTTAATTTCTTATCTTGTATTTTTAAAGTGGCAAATGCACTTTGTTTCCAAAATTATTATTTTGAATAAATAATTCTTTGAATAAAAGAAAAATATGTAACACGATTATCTCGTTATAAACAATCCCTTTTGTTGAGTAAGAATGCTAAATGAGATTAAAAGTTTGTGTGAATTCATATAAAGTTTGGAAAATAAATTATTTATAATTGTTTGAATTGACAAGATCATGTAAATGTGTTAATTGTTGACGAGATCATGTAAATATGCTTGTTTGTAGTCGCGAACTTTTATGTGATTAATTTTTCCCAAAAAGAGATTTGGATTTATGCCATAGACTCATGAAAAGAATTGATGTCTTAGAAAGATAGTGAATGAATTGAATGATGCTAACAAGACATACACCAAGTTGTGAATAGTTTGAGATAAAGAATACTTTGAGTTAAGACATGATTATTAAAGGGTATGTGTACCCATGTTTCTCGTACATGAAAGATTTATGATTTAGAATTAGTAAGACCTCTGTTACCGGTAATTTTAAAAGAAAGATTTTGAGACTTGATTTCGAGATAATGCCGTCGGGCGATCTCGTATTTTTATGAACAAATCCGGTATGAGGTAAAATTGATTCTAGGGTGATAACATATTCATGTCTTGAACTAAAAATAATTAGGCACTTAGGTGAAGATGTAATAGACTTATGCAAACGTAAATGGGTGCTTCTATATAGTCGGCGGTGGATCTCCGTGGCTATAGACCCAGTTGGTGGACTGTGGTTGCTCCGTAGGAGATGGACTGTATTTTATCCGGGACTTAGGGTAGTCGGCGGATGTTTACCATACTCCAAAGAATATGTATATACCGGGGCTAGAGGGGCATTTACGGGATTATTCTCACAATATAATAGCCAGGGAGGCTGGGATCTGTTATTATAGCCAGGGAGACTGAGATCCGTATCTGTGAAATAACTCTAAAACTTGTTTTATTACTGGGTAGTCTCATGGCGAGGGATCGAACCCTTGAATATGGAGTACGTAGGCACTTGCCCTCAGACCTATGTAGTATGGGATGCATAGAATCTGAAGAAGTGTGCATTAGTGTCATCCTAGTGTAGAATTGTGTGTGCATTAGGCATTAAGGGATGACATACACTTATATTTAGAATAATCACTCTTGACACTTTACTTGTTCATTCAATCTTTTTTTGTGATTTGTTAAAGTATGAGATCGTTATACTATTCCCGGCATAGAGAGGATAGCCGTGTATAACATTTCGTCAGTTGTAAGTAACTGACGTGCCCACAGATTGACATGCAGGTAAAGGACCATTCATGGAGTTATAAAGTGGATATGCTATTGCTATATGAAAGTTAAAAATGTTGCAATGATGTAAAATTGTGCCAATTATGTTTTTGTCTTCCAACTGTTGTAATTTTTATTTCTTTCGCTGTGTAAAAAAAAAATCAAGTGTAAAGGAACTCTGATGTAGTATTGAAAAGTTTAAATTCCTTGTAAAATTGTACGAAGTGAAGTAAAGATCCTGTGAAATCTCGAATTTATCCTTATTTGAAATTCGGGGTGTTACAGGACGAGCGGAGCGAAGAGCTTCATCAGACTCTAAGAGAGAGCCGTTCAGGAGACGAGTTTGAGGAGCAACTCTTGGCGAGAGTTTAAACTCCGAACTCGTTGAGAAGAAGGCCGCTCGGGAGGCGAGCGGGGCGAAGAGCTTCATCAGACTCTGGGAGAGAGCCGTTCAGGAGACGAGTTTGAGGAGCAACTCTAGGGGAGAGTTTGAGCTCCGAACTCGTTAAGAAGAAGGCCACTCGAGAGGCAAGTGGGACAAAGAATCACCCCCCCTCCCCCGCTCCAGAGGGGAGCCATTCGGGAGATAAGTTTGAGTAACTCTAGGGGAGAGTTGAGCTCGGAACTTGTTGTTTAAGTGAATTTCAACAGTTGTGGGAGCAATTCCGAATGGTGAGCTACTTTGTACTCGCTTGTTCGCAAATAGCTAAAGCAGCATCGAACCAAGTGTTGGACTCCAAACTTGTCATTTAAAGGGGTTAACGAGTTGTAGGAGCAATTCCGAATGGTGAGCTGCTGCTCTGCACTTGTTTGTTTACAAGCGGCTAAAGTGGCGTCGAACCAAGTGTTGGACTCCAAACCCGTTTTTTGAGCTTAGTAAGTTGTGAGAGCAGCCCTGTAGGACAAGCTGGACTCCGAACTCACCATTTAACAAGTCGTAGATGTGACTCAGAGAGATAGAAATGAGGCAAACGTAATAATTTTCAATTGAAAAAGCTAAGTTTTATTGAAACAAACTAAGTGGCCCCATCAATAGGGCGAGCCATTATTACATGCCTCTTGGGAGGAGTTTGTTTCTCCCCCCATTGGACCTCCATGGATAAGGTGGAGGACAGCCCCAGGTTCGAAATCTTGTTGGCTCGTTGGGCCTCTCGGTTCGAGTGTTGGCTCCTCGAGGTGGAAGAACGGGAGCTTCCTGTCGGATAGGGGTTTTTAGACCTTCGAGGCCGTCATGTTCTATGCTGGTGGACACGAACGAATCATGATGGATCTTCTGCACAATAGATATGCTGTCGTGAATCTATAGTTCGTCACGGCTTTTGAGGATGGTCCGATGCAACAATTATTAGTGACAATGAGGTAGCTCCCCGAATTATTTTCTTTTATATACATCCTCAATCATGTTGTACTATCAGGAACAAAAAGTGCACAATAATAGAATGCATTGCATGTCGAGGGTTCGAATCCCTAAAACTGGAGAAACGGCTTTGATCTGGGGCATATGTAGTATGGGATGAATGTGTGTTAGAGTCTTGCTGGCATTAGATTAAGTGCATCTGTTCTGTACTCTGTATTTTTGCATTAGACCTCAGGTTATGGCATACACAGGCACTAGAAAATTAGGATGCACGTTTCTTTGTCCATTCAAGAAGGATTGTGACTGCTAGTTGGAGATCGCTATTTTCTTATCAACATTGCGTCAGTAGAAATTACTGACGTACCCCACTTTTAGGTACTAGATATCGGGTCGCAAGTGCAGGAGAACCCAAGACCATCAGGACATCCAAATAGAATGGCAGTGTACATGCCTACTATTCGAGCAGATGCCGGAATATCAGAGTAATGCAACAAAAGATTCAAGCTACGGGGCGCATCTCAGGGAAGCAATAGGACCACTCAGCGAAGTTCGGCGGTGATCAGTCGATCATCATTCTGGAAGATAGTTGATAGCTTCATAAGTGGAATCTGGATATTTTTGTAAACAGTTATAATAAGTTTATGTAATTTGTATTCCTTGTTCAAGAACAAGATAAGGGTTGTAATTATTGATGTAATGATCTTGTTTGGCAATAAAAGTTTTAAAATTTTCGTGTTATTTGTTGTGTTGAGATGCATTTGAAAGCAAAGATTCTGGTTGTGTCATGGATGTCCGGTAACGGGGATCCGATGCATTACAATCCTCATGCAAAAAGGGATTAGGAGTACGTCAGTGATAGCTCGGGGCAGGTAACGGATTGGGCACCCGCTGATCGTGACTCGCAACGATATTAAGAGCCGGCATGATATCTCGTTTGAAATTTTGGAGCTCGGCCTGAGTGTCTAGTGCCCCTCCAGCTCGGCGGTCCCAAGATGTGGCTCGGCTTACTAGAGTATGACTTCTCCATCGATGATGTGGAGGCGACTCTCTTTGCCTCCTGGGGAGAAGGGATCTTCTAGTACTCGGTTTACGGGGGGGAGGCCCCTGGGTGCTCGGTTGATGGACTCCCTGAAGGGCCCGTCATCCATTCAAGCAAGTTTGGAGGTCAACCCCCTGCTGGCGGTTAACAATTACTTGACGGAGATCCTGCTCGGGAGGGCTTTGAGAAGCCATAAAGTCAACTGAATGATTGTGGACCGAGACATGGTCATGAAGAGAATGTTGCTTTGGACGACTCCGACGAGAGCCCCCCTGGGCGGCCCCCGGAGACTCTGGAGGGGCCTGTTGAGGAGGAGGTTCTTGAGGAAGAACATCTTGGACTGGAGAAGGAGGGGGAAGAAGAGTGGCTCTTCGGCTGGAGGCCGCTGCCTTCCTCTTCTCTTTCGGATGCATGGTCTGAAAACGACTTTTGCTGATGAAGTAAGGTTGGATCGCTTTTCCTGTTTTCCACAAACAATGCCAATCTGTTGCTGCTGATTTCGGGTGTGGGAGCAAATAGATGAATTTGTGGATTCTTGAAGAAAATAATAAAACGAATCTATTGACCTTCACCTACGTGTTGACTTGTTTCTTGCCGCTGCCGCGAACCTGTACAAAGTTCAATACACCGGGATGGATCCCAGTGACGAACCCTCTGACGCTCTTGTCAGTAATCTCAAGAATTAAGAAAGAGCTTTGGATAGAAAAAGATTGATTACCTTGTTATGGTGGGGGAGAGGGGTATTTATAGTCGCCTTAGGAATCTGTTTCGATATAAGAATTTATTTCTACTTTATGGTGTTTTTGGATAAGATGTAGAGTTTAAATTGTTTTATAGAGATAACCATGAATTTGAATTACTCTTTATCCATCTGGGTTGGTTTGTAATGGGTTGCTACCCATACCCAGTATGACAGATCCATTTATGGACTATTGGGCTTTGAAGAAAGACCCAATTCCCATTTCAGACCCGTTTGTATGTGAAATTACCGTTTACTCCTGAGAGCTTTAAGATTCGTGTCCGATTTGAACGGTCCCGATTTAATCCTATTTTTTGCCATATCAACAATATATAGATTATTTCTGAAAGAAAAAGTGAACTATCGTCACCTTGTTTATTAGAAGAGCTCAAGTATGAGAACATTTAAGAGGATGAAACTTACACTATCTCTGTGTAGCGCATTCTCCAAGCCGGAAACCCTAAATGGCATCTTGCAGGTCCATACACGAGAAGTAGGTCAGGTTCCGGTCCATCATAGCCTAAAATAAACGGAATTGAATGAAATCTGAGCGACTAGATCAATGCACAAATAGGAGATATATAATGTTGATATATCTACAATAAAAAAACATGCACATAAGTGAAACTATCTTGCATCTATAAGAAGAATTACATACCCACCGCCTTTAATGCAGCAGTCACGTCAGGTTCTGTGACTGTTGGCTCTATCTTGCTATTGCAATTTCTGGTATCATCCTTCAGATAATTGGAGCAGATGAAGCTTGCGGCTTTGGCAACAGCTTCTTTACCATCGTAAGAAGAAAGCAGCTCTATTGTCATTTTTTCGTAATGAATATGTCGAATCACTTGCTCCGAATCAGTATCCTGCATTTTGTATAAAATGAATTTAAAATAATAGAATTAGCACTTCAAATAGTCCTTGGCTTAAAGGAATTAGTCATATAGTAGTAAACTGAAAATCAATTGCAATAACTCACAGAGCATGATTTGTTGCCTGAATTAGTTAAACAACTCTGATCAGTTTTCAAGGATTTTTTCAACAAACCTGCATCAATTATATCAAATACAGCAAATGACATACAAGTTACATTTTAAAGTTTAATCTATCTACAGAAAAAAATTAACAGATGGTTACCTTCGATATCGTACAGTATTACATACTTCACACCGGTATCTGACAGCCAATGCAAAAGCTTTTTGATCTGTGTCGTGTTTCTAGCCCCTTCACCATCTACCACAACTGCAAGGTACTGAAGCTTATGCAAATCAACCTTTCGATATTTTTTCAAAAATCCACTTGAAATGATGCAGCACACTAGAACTTGAATCAAGTGGGATCCCATCTCCACGATGCTTGCAAGCAGATGGAGCAGATACCAGAAAAATCCCAAAAGAAGTCTCGACATTATGAGTGTATGGAGTCTCTGAGTATTCCAATATTCATAAAAAAACACTAAGTGTAAGCGATTAATGAATAAAAGAATTCATCCAACTCTAAAATTATATGCTCACCTCATTGCAGTGGACTGATAAGACGAATAATCAATATATCAGACCATTCCTCGGCATATCATGACTAAGTTTATTTATTTCCCACAATTTTAATTGTGAATGGTTAATTAATGAAACAAGATGGCTATACTCGATCTCTCTCAAAATTAAATAGATAAAACTCATCTGCCAGATGCCAGATTATTTAACAAAAACCCCAAACATGCAAATCTTCCTGCCAAATTTCCACCAACACCCGACACCGAGAATTTTTCAAGATAAACCTGTCAGAATATAGGTGCAATTTCTCTCAACCCTTCTACAACTTCGAAGTTTTAGTATAATGGCAGAGACTTTCACATAGTATCAGAGCAACCCAAATTCGAATTCCACCAGCTACGCAATTTAAATGCGAATTTTTTATAAAAAAACGTTATGTATAGTCCAGGTCTCGACCCACAATTTGTTGGGCATTTATCTCGTTTTTTTGGGGCCTTTAAAAAAAATGGACTCTCGACCTGAGGGGACATGTTAGAATATAAGTGCAATTTCTCTGAACCCTTCTACAACTTCGAAGTTTTAGTATAGACTTTCACAAAACCACCATAAAATCATACAATCCGGCAGAACTCATTACTTATATGAAGCTCATCTGATTCTAGCTATCAAAATAAACATTTTGAGCATTAAAATCCAACTCATAATTTCAACATCTATGAGAATATGAACAAGATTCCCTTCACGGGCTTCTAACCTCATAAGCTCACAATCATAAATAATTTTTTTATTAAAAAAAAAAAAACCAAAAGGAAAAATGGGGTGAGAGTAAACCACTTACTCGTAAAGGGCCAATTGCACACTCTATTTCGTCCCTGAAATCCATATATCTGCCATAAGTACAACAAAATATACATTAAATATACAAACTCAATCAATGGGTATTTGCTACAAAAGAACATAAAGCAGAATCGGACATTGATCTCATTAGTTTGGTGGTGCTCATGATAACAAAATACCAACAACTCTTGGATATCTTTTGAGATTGCGGAAACAGTAGACAATAAAGAGGGAGGCTTAAAACTTAGAAGGGCTTGTTTGAACTCACAGTTGAATATAGAGAAAGAGGGAGAGAGAGAGAGAGAGAGGGTTATCAGGAGAGTGCTGTAAGTGTGAAGGGAAGCATCATGCACTCCATCCCGCTCCTCAATTACCGTGCTTCGGTTCACGAGAGAAGAAGAGAGAGATTGAATTTGATATCTTTTGTTGTTCTCCAAAAAAAAAAAAGGATTTTTTGGTTGGGGAAAAGTGGGAAACAGAAATTGAGTTTTGGGTTTCATATAAGGCTAAATTTTAGAAATATCCCCATTCCTTTTCAGCTATAATTTATATAACCCCCTCTCTTTTTTTTCTTTATTCTTTTTCCTTTCTTTTTGGCAGTTCATATGGAATTTTTGTCGCTTTATCAAGAAAGGTAATTATGAAGCAGGGATTTTTTTTTTAAAATTTTTATTTTAAATTTTTTTTTAAATGAAACATGAAGTATAGCCACCGAAATAGTGTAAACTTTATGTAATGAAATTGGCTGATATATATATAGGGTAAAAGGGATATGAGCAACTTGCTCATTTAGTAAATGAACAATTGATTATGTGGCATGCATGTGATACATGAGACAACTAACTCTTTTAAAGATTTTTCAATCACATGCATGCCACATCATCAATTGCTTATTTACTAAATAAGCAAGTTACTCATACTCCTTTTCCCCATATATATATATATATATATATATAGTAAGTCTATTAAGAGCTCAGAAGCTGAATGCCTTATCGGGAGCTGGGAATCTCAGCCATCCGATCAATCTTGATCGCGATCGGACGGCTGAGATCCCTCTCCGCTTTTCTTCAGATTAGGTGAGGGGTAAAAGGGGTATACTCATTCGATTGAGTATACCCCTTATCTCTAATCTTTCTTATCGATTAAGCCTTCCTCTCTTCTCTCCCGCTCTCTCTCGTTCCAAACCCTAATCTGGGAATCTCAGCCATCCGATCAATCTTGATCGCGATCGGACGGCTGAGATCCCTCTCCGCTTTTCTTCAGATTGGGTGAGGTTTAAAAGGGGTATACTCATTCGATTGAGTATACCCCTTATCTCTAATCTTCCTTATCGATTAAGCCTTCCTCTCTTCTCTCCCTCTCTCTCTCGTTCCAAACCCTAATCGCCTCTCTCGCGATCTCTCCCGCTCTCAAAGATCAAAGACGCTCTCTTTGGATTCCTCTCTTCTCTTCTCACCCTATTTGAAGAGAGCGGCATCTTCGAAACCCTAATCGAAGATCTCTTCGAAACCCTAATCGATAAGGAAGTGAAGAGAAGCGCTCTTCTCTCCCGCTCTCTTTCTTCCTCACCTGTGTAAACCCCTATCTCTACCATCGACTGGATCTAGACTTCGCTTTTCTTCAGATCTGTCGAGGAGTAAAAGTGGTATACGCGATCGATTTCTCGGCTGCCGGTTTGGATTTCTCGGCTCATTGGGTTGTTCCTCTCTCATACTCCGGAGGGAAGTGTTTGACTCTCATAAATGCTTTAATGATATCTGTTTAATTTATTGCATTTTATTTCGGTTTTGTTTGTAGGCAATGATGAGATTGATTTTGATATTAGTTGGTTACAAAATTTTGGGGCATTGAAATTATTGTTTTGAAGGGTATTTGATTGTGTGCCATGATAATTATTCAAAGTTGAATACACATCTGGGGTATGAGCGGGAGAGTAGATGATGAAGAAATGAAAGTATGGTGTTTGAATGTCCAATGCCCTCAACACTAACTTTACATTTATGAGTTTTGAGACTAGCTCAATTCACCAAAATTTTTGGCACCGATGACTCACAATGGTTTAGGCAGTGATGCTAAACACTTTATGATCTGAATAATTATTTCAATCATGTTTTAAGTATTCTTAATTATATATCTATCATATCCTAGTTGGCGCGGCACTCCAATGCAGCCCTACTTATGATTAGTGTTTTCTGAGCCTATTGGTTTTCTTTAGTCTATATATATTCATGAGTAAGTCTATTATGTGAGCTTGGCCGATTGATTGTGAGAAGATAAGAGATAGGGGTATTTGATTTTACCCCTTTTATCCCCAAACATTCTGAAGATAAGCAGTATCAAATATGAGTCGTTCCATCGCAATCAATCGCGAAGGAATGGCTAAAACCACCCCGCTCCCGATAAGGCATTCAGTTCCCAAGCTCTTAATAGACTTACTCTATATATATAATACAGTTGATGATAAGTTGCATCCAACACAGACAGAACATGAAGCATCAAATTTTGTCAGCCCAGAACAAACACAAACAGATCATGAAGTATACAAAAAAACTGTATATTAGGCAGTGATGCTAAACACTTTATGATCTGAATAATTATTTCAATTTGTTGTATTTATTCTTGATTATATATCTATCATATCCTAGTTGGCACGGCACCCCAATGCAGCCCTAGTTATGGATAGTGTTCTGAGCCTATTGTTTTTTTATTTGTTTCTGAAAGACAGTTGATAATAAGTTCAAAACTGCAGAAACAGAGCATGAAGTATGCAAAATTTGTAAGCTCCAAACAACAGAAAACTAGATTTTATGGTAACTGACGGTGGATGTGTATGTGTTGGGTACTCATCTAAGCCTTTTGGTCTTTGAGTCTCTCAAATGCTTTGTTAGTGTAGGCCGTGATGCAAAACAGTTTATGATCTGAATATTTACTTCAAGATTGTTGTATTTATTCTTGATTATATATCTATCATATCATAGTTGGCACGGCACCCCAATGCAGCCCTAGGTATGAATAGTGTGTTCTGAGCCTACTAGTTTTATTTAAACCACATGTTCAGGTTTGTTGTTCTGACACTATACCAAATTTGAAACTTCATGGCAAGCTTCTGTTAGTCTTGAGCACACAAATTTTGATACTTCGTGTCCATGTTCAAAGAGTTCATTTTATGTTTGTTCTGAGTGAACAAAATTTGATACTTCATCAATATGTTTCTGTTTGTTCTGGGCTTACTTCAAGTTGACAAAATTGGATACTTCATGATCTGCACTCGACAAACTTGGATACTTCAAGTTCTGTTTTTGATTGTTCTGAGATTACAAATTTTGTCATATTTCATGCTCTATCTGTGTTGTTTCCGAGCATACAAATTTTGCATACTACATGCTCTGCATGTGTTGGTTCTCAGCTTACAAATTTTGCATACTTCATGATCTGCCTGTGTTTGTTCTGGGCTGATAAAATTTTTATACTTCATGCTCTATTTGTGTTTGAACTGGACTGGCAAAATTTGACACTTCATGTTCTCTCTGTGTTGGTTATGATCTTTTGCATACTACATGCTCTGTCTGTGTTGCTTCTCAGCTTACAAATTTTGCATACTTCATGATCTGTCTATGTTGGCACCCCAAAATTTTTATACTTCATGCTCTCTTTGTGTTTACTCTGGACCGGCAAAAATTGATACTTCATATTCTGTTTGTGTTGTTTCTGTGGTGGCAAATTTTGATAGTTCATGCTTTTTTGGTGTTGGTTCTGATCGAGGGAAAAATTTAACACTTCATGAATTTTGAACTTCATGTTCAGCCTTTGTTTTCCTGAGCCTACCATATTTACTTGAAGATTTTTTGCGTTCTGAACCGACTATCTGTTTTGATTTATTTTGTCTTTTTCAGGTTCAATAATTTCAGTTTACTTTTGATTTCAGATTGATTTCAGCATGAAGTGCATTTTGGAGCCATTGAAGACTGCAGTACGGAAAAATTTGATATTTGGAGCAAATTATCTAAATTTTTTCATGTACTTGAAATTTATTAAACAATGTACTATGCTGTAAAATATTATTTATGTTTCAGTTCTTTGTATAGTGTCAGATGTCAATTACATTTCTTAGGCTGTAAAGTTTTTGTGAACTATTACTTTGCAATTCTATGAAGATCCAATTTTTTCCAAATATTCAGTTCATTATTGCCTTGATGTAATGATTGAAATTCTGTGTATTTTTTGGGCGTATTATGCAGCATGGCGTATCCAATTGATTTTAATGCTCAGAAGTACCACATACCGAGCATCATGTACCAAAATTTTGTAAGCTCTGAACTAAGACAGACAGAGCATGAAGTAACAAATTTTGTAAAGCTCAGTACAAACACAGGCAGATCATGAAGTATGCAAAATTTGTAAGCTGAGAAGCAACACAGACAGAGTGTAACACCTCGAATTTTTAAAATATCGAAAATGTCTGTTTTTAATATATTTTGAGTGGTGAAAATTATTTTTGATATATTTTATTTAAATATTGATATCGGTAGGGATATTTATGGTAGATTGGTATTATTGCTATATATTGAAGCTATGAGTCGAGATTTTATGTGAATAAATATTGTTTGTTTTATTTTATAATTTTGAAGGATTATTGCGAGATGATTGCAATGTATTTTGTATTGTTGGTGCTATTAAAGAAAAGAGTTGGGTTTACTTGAAATATTTTGGAGGTCTAGGGGTCTATTTGTAAATATCAATTTATAAAAATATTATTATTATTATAATTTTATCTCTATTACTGTAATGGGAGAACACCTTAGTGTAATTTGTCCTCAATCCAAATATTTTCCAAAATAGACCAGTTATGGACTAATTTTGGTAAATATTTTCAAAAGTGGACCAGTTTGGTAATTATTTTCCATAGTGGATCAGTTTGGAAATTATTTTCTTAAAACCCCTCACTTTTCTCTCCTTCTTCCTTCTCCCTTCTTTCTTTCTTTTCTGATCCGATCGAAGCCAACCGAACCCCACTTCGGTCTCTCCCTCTCTCCTCCAATCCACTTCGTTTCTCCACCAAATTCGAATTAAATTGAGGAGTATGCTAATTGAGGGGTTCTCTACATCGTGGAAGTGTCAGATTTTCAAAAGGATTCCGAAAAGGTATACCCTAATTTATTTATTCGTATAAAATTTAGTGTGATTAGTTTTATTGAATAGGATTATGATGGTAGAGAGATTTAGAGGTGTTGGAAGTGGAAGATTTAGGGAATTAGTGGATTGTTAGAAAAATTACAAGTTGTTAGTAAATTAGGATTTTGGATTTGTAAAATAGAGATATATATATATTAGAAATATCCTTTAGATGGTGGTAAAAATTTTAGTGAGCCATTAGAATAAAATGGGAAGTAGTGATTTTGGCATAAACTCAAATTATGGAGTTTATGAAATCGGGTAGAAAACTCGATCCAAATAATTATAGAAAATGCATATGAGGGTGTAGAGTATTATGGAAGTATTAATATAAATTTAGGATGATTTTTATAGGCTTAAGCTCAATTAAATTGAGTGAAATAGACTATAGGTGAAAAGTGCACGCCGGGTGTTCGATGAAATGCCCGAGCGAGATTTAGTGAGAATTTGATGGGTTCGGAGGTGTAGTTGAGTCTTATTATTATTATTAACCCTAATATGTGAGATTAGGACGAAGGGGATTAAGGAATTTAGAAAATGTGAATTTTTCTTAGTAGAAAGCCTCCGATCAATAAGGGAGTATTTGTATTAGAACCCGAATTCGAAATCTATCGATGTAGCACACCTACATATGTCATTTGTGACGTGTGGGTGAAGACGGATTCAAATTTGGAGATCCGTAAGTTGAGTTTTGAGTTTTAAACTAATCGGTCCTATAATTTTTCAATTAGGAGGAAAAAGTCGAACTTCGACTGGCTACAGGACGGACGTGGGACATCATTTGCTCGAGCCGCCAGGTGAGTATGTTGTAATTAGGTATATTCTATATTGTGGCCAAATTTCGTGGCATTTCGATATACTTGATAGAAGTTATGCTAAAAATTCAATTTTCCGAAAAATACGGATTTTTAAGGCCTGAAAATGGAATTTTGAGATATTTGATGAAATTAACTATTCTAAGTATATAAAACCTATATTATGGGTTAATGTGACGTGTTGAAGTATAAAAACTAAATATATTGAATTGTTTATGCATATTTTCGCCCCGTACATGTTTCGTGCATGTTTTTGGGTATCTAGGCCGATATAGGTAATTTTGGCATATGCGGAGCCTTGTGTATGGGCTAGCATGTTATGGATGGGGGTTATATGATGTAATTAGACGAAATTAGTGATTGTGATCATGTGTTGGAAACTCGTGTATTCATAATGCATGTTTTGGGCATGTTTTGGGACATATAAACCCTTATAGGTGATTTTACTTGCATGAAATAAGGTGTATGACCTAGTATGCTATAATTGGATACGTGTTTACATTTTAAATGTGTTCGATGTGAAATAATGGGCAACAATATGATATTATTCTGTGATGATTTATATATTTTGATATGCTTACGATACAGACTAACGTCTTATAATTCTTTTATTTACGATATAACTTGGTGTATGTTTATGGGTGATTTAATGAAGTAGTAAATAGTATGGTATTTATAATGGGTGATGTTATGGCAAAATAAATAACATGGTGTGTATATCTGTGATATACTGAGATGTTAATTATATCGTGAATATCAGATGTGCATCAAATGCAAGATAAAAGGTGAGATAGTAAGTGTTAATAAAATGTGTTATTATTCTTGTGGTTAAAGTCAAGGATGTGGCTATTGTTGAATTAAAAGCTATGATGCCTTATGTTGATAAAGTAAACTGGAAAGATGAAATGATTAATGTTAATAACAGATGGCTTTGTTGACCAGTACCTACAGCAATCCTGGGGGTTTGGGCTAGACCTCCTAATACCCAAGGACCGGCTTGGGGCACGAGGACCCAAACTATGTTTGGGGCACGAGGATTTTATCGCCCAAGCTATCGGCTTGAGGCCCGGCTTTCCCTCGATGACAGCTGTCGCGAGGAAGTACCCAGTCTATCTGGGGTCAGTGGTTTTTCCCTCCTGGCTATCGGCTGGGAGGAAGTACCCAGTTTATCTGGGGTTAGTGGTTTTTCCCTCGATGACAGTCGTCGCGAGGAAGTACCCAGTTTACCTGGGGTCAGTGGCTTTTCCCTCTTGGCTTCGGCCGGGAGGAAGTACCCAAGTTCTACTTGGGGTTAGTGGTTCCCTCGCTAGTTCGGCTAGGAGGAAGACGTAGCCTCGGACGAGTAAGACTCTGTGTGAGCATCGGTCCGCGTGTTTTACTGGGCTGTCGGCTTTCAGTATGTTGGGATACTGTGGCTCACTGGTCGACAAACTAATAAAATAACTAAGTGTTAATAATAAATGTGAATTGTGCGTGGAAAGGAAAGTAAATGGTAAAATGTGAATTGCGTGTGGAAAAGAAAGTGGAAAGTGACTTGTGAATTGTGAATGACAAAGAAGGTAGTTGTGAATGAAATAAATGTGAAAGAGAATGAGTTATGAATTAGTATATGAAAAGAAGTGATAAATGCCGCTTGTGATTAATTTAAGATGACAATAATAAAAGAGATGTGTTATCATGAATAATATGGAGTAATTGTATTATGTGTGTGATTATTTAAGTAAAATACAGTTGATATGAGTTGTACCTTGGAATTGTGTCAAGGAACTACCTGCCCGCAATGTCAGTGGAAATTGTGGGAACTACCTGCCTTGGCATAATTCGCAGGGTGAATGGATATAATAGTGGTAATGATTAATAGAAATGAGAAATAAAGTGAAGTAAAGATGATAAGTGATTGAAGTGAAATTAATAATCAAGCTATCGGCTTGAGATGTGATGTGATATTACCCAAACTGTGTGTTTGAGGTACAGTGATTATTACCCAAGCTACCGGCTATGGGATGTGATATGTGGTGGCCCCAGAGTGTGTTTGGGGGATTAAGTGAGAATGATAATAAGATGTATTGTTATAAGAAAAAGTAATTACTAAAGTGATATAATAAGATGTGAATGAGCTATAAAACATGGTTTTGATGCAATGAGTATAAGTATTCTAATTAATGAGGTGTTAATGATGTGATGAAATGTGAGTAACTCCCATGGGCAATGAGATGTGGTAATTATGTCATGAGAAATGAAGGAATGGGGTAGTATGAGAATAGATGCATATGTTTATGATGTGATACTTTTATAACATAATAAAATAAATACCTGTTTTATGAGATTGGATATGACAATGGTTAGTAAAGAAAGTATGTTGTGATAGGAGTTTGTGTACCTTGGAAGTGTGTCGGGGAACTACTCGCCTGCTATTTCCGTGGAAATGGTGGGAACTACCTGCCTCGGCACAACTTCCAAGATGAATGTATGTGTTGATGACATAATATAAGTAAATAAAATGCATGGCTAAATAGAGTTGGAGAAATGATGTAATAACATCATGTAGTTATGTTAATATAAATAGTGAAATGCTGATATGATGAGAAGTGTGGAAAGATGAATATTCGTATTATGCGAATGTAAGATAAGTATATGTATATATCTATACGAGGTTGAGGTGAAGTGTATTATGAAATGTGGGAAGTATGGATAATTAAATAATTGAATGCAGGATTGGCAAAGTATGTGATTTATCATTGTATTGACGATGTGGTTGTGTTCAGGATTCAGGTAGCATTATTTTAATTTGGTATTTGTAAGTTTAAGTATTTTCTTTATACTATTTTAATTTGTCGTTAGATTAGTAATTATACTCACACCAGAAATGGCTAACCCCTTAGTGTTTTGGGGGGTTAGGGGAGTCTGAGGACTACCCTAGATCCCCCACTGTTGCAGGTTCTCATCAGTGCAGAGGTGAGGCGTGGAGTGATAGTATAACTTTTTATTTTAAAATTTTGTATTATTTAGTTATAGGAATAGTGAAATTTATGATTTAAATTGTATTATGGATGTATAAGCAGGTATATGATGATGATGAGTGTAGTGTGGGGTGGTGTGGTATGTTTGTGACCCGTACCCATGTCGTTGTGGAGTACTGGACTCTGTGGTAAGTTTTACAAAGACTTTTCTAAAAATTCTACCTTGTTTTCAACGAAATTTATGGTTTTTATTTGATATTTGATAATTCGTTATGAGTTTGGCCCCCAGAGCATTATATATTATTGCCTGTATGTTTCTGCTCATTTTGGCGTGGGGAGCCCGTAAATTTATTGTATATTTTGTGAGCTACGGAATTTTGAGCAGAATTCCGTAAGCTTTTTGTGTTTCGGGGCAAAATTTACAGGGGAGACTCTGTCAAAATTTTTCCTGAAATATAACTTTCTTAGTTTATGATTGAAGTGATATAGAAATTGAAAGAATTGAATTTGGAGACTTAGTTTTGAAAAAAAAACAAAAAACAAAAAAACAAAAAAAAAAAAATAAAATTGGGATGTTACACAGAGCATGTAGTATGCAAAATTTGTAAGATCATAACCAACACAGAAAGAACATGAAGTGTCAATTTTTGCCAGTCCAGATCAAACACAAATAGAGCATGAAGTCTAAAAATTTTATCAACTCAGTATAAACACAGGCAGATCATGAAGTATGCAAAATTTGTAAGCTGAGAAGCAACACAGACAGAGCATGTAGTATGCAAAATTTGTATGCTCAGAACCAACACAGACAGAACATGAAGTGTCAATTTTTGCCAGTCCAGATCAAACACAAATAGCGCATGAAGTCTAAAAATTTTATCAGCCCAGAACAAACACAGGCAGATCATGATGTATGCAAAATTTGTAAGCTGAGAAGCAACACAAACAGAGCATGTAGTATGCAAAATTTGTATGCTCAGAAACAACACAGACAGAGCATGAAGTATCAAATTGTTGCCAGTCCAGATAAAACACAAATAGAGCATGAAGTCTAAAAATTTTACCAGCCCAGTACAAACACAGACAGATCATGAAGTAAGCAAAACTTGTAAGCTGGGAACCAACACAGACAGAGCATGTAGTATGCAAAATTTGTAAGATCATAACCAACACAGACATAACACGAAGTATCAATTTTTTCCCAGCCCAGAGCTAACACAGACAGAGCATGAAGTATAAAAATTTTACCAGACCAGAACAAACATAGACATATCATGAAGTGAACAAAATTTGTAAGCTCAGAACCAACACAGTTAGAGCATGTAGTATGAAAAATTTGTAAGCTGAGAACCAACACAGACATAACATGAAGTATCAATTTTTTTCCAGCCCAGAGCTAACACAAACAGAGCATGAAGTATACAAATTATCTTAGCTCACAACAATCATATACAGATCATGAAGTATCAAATTGTGTAATCTCAGAACAAACTCAAATAGAACTTGAAGAATCAAATCTTGTCAAGTGCAGATCATGAAGTATCCAATCTTTGTCAGCTTGGAGCAAGCCCAAAACAAACAGAAACATAACTTGAAGTATCTCCGGTTCGTCGCTAACGAACTTCTCGTTCTTTCTCTTCAATTCCTGCACCAAATGATTCATCAAATAGAAGAAAATTCAAGTACGTATGTGGCATGTTCCTGGAGAGTGTATGTTGAACATGGTTAAAACTTGTAGGCTCAGCACAAGTGCAACAGAAAACATAATGTCTTTCACTCGAAATAAAAAAATCATGCCGGCTCAGAAAAACACCACCATCAACTTTAATATCCGGTAAAACCATTGTTACATATGCATTTTCAAAATAAAAATGAAAATTTGTAAGCTCAGAACCAATACAAACAGAGCATGAAGTGGCAAATAATTTCAGCTTCCCGACTCAAAACAAACCCAAAATGAACATGAAGTTGAACACCATCCAATAATCATGAAGTATGAAATCATGCATAAACTTTTCATCACTGCCGCATATTTAATCAAGTGTAAATGAGTCAAATTTGAAAATTTGAATTTGTCACTAGAGCCGCTTTATTAAGGCACACCGGCTAGTGGCCAAGAACAAAATTCAAGTTGCATATACTTTTCATCATTGCCTACTAAAAGTGGAATTATAAACTATAAACCAATTTTTTTTTACCAACTTTTCAGGAACTAAATTGCTTATCGAGCATCAATTTTTTTTCATCAATAATTTACCTGCACACAAATAAGACAAAAGCGTTAAGTTAACAAATGTGCTATAATGTATTAAACTACAATAACGGCAGATATGTATGACACTTACCTTGCAAAAGCCACAGAAATAAATCACAAAGTTCATGATATATTCGGATCATCCTCTGTTACAGGTTGCATTGTTGAAACTGTAGTAGAAGCTTGTGACTCATTTATAGTAGAGCTACACGATTAATGTTCACAAAATGAAATTAAGATTATACTATATAGAAAGAAAATAAAGTATAAACTTTATATTTAATTACTAACCTTTCCTTTAAAGGACAAGTACGACTGTCATGATTAACAAGCTTCTTGCACAAGCGACACTTTCTTAGTGGTTCGCAGCCTTCTCCAATGCTTTCTCCTTACCCCCTTTGATGCGCTTCCCACTACCTTTGGTTTTTGCGATATCGGGTACTTGAATATGGACTGTTCTAGGTAGTGAACTAGTTGTTGCTTGTTGCAATTCTTCGGGCATATCTTGTTGCAATTCTGCAACAACACCAACTAGTAATGTTTTCGCCTTTTGGCGCATCTCCTTTGATTAGCGAGCAATCCTCATCACTTTGTTGATTTCATTAGACAATTTCACCATGTCCAAATCTTGTGGACTACCGTAACTACCGATTATTTCAGCACCAGCATCATCATATACAATCTCGGTAGTTACAGAAGCGGTCCACCTCGTTAAAATATAACATTGAGACAGGGAATCAACAAACTCATTCCTCAATACCACAAGGATGTGTCTATAAGGAATTCCCTCTACTTCAAATTTACTACATGTGCAAGTCCCAGCAATATCCATCCCCTTGTAGAACACATCTCTTGTTTTATCATATTGTACCGACTTTTCCATTCTCTTGACAATATAGTGTTGCACACTACCATCGTCAGCTTTCATTAAAGATGCATAATTCAAGCTTTCAACTAGTTCAGCCTGAAATATATGAAATTTCGATCTAGTGTACAGTTCAGACATTTGGGACTCAATTTCAAAATTTGTTTGCAGCTTTGGTTTGGTATGCAAAGTGGTGTAGTCAGCTGCTAACTGATTTTGTCTTTGTTTCCTTATTGCCCTTTCAAATCTCATCATAAATTCATGTAGAGAATTTTTGCTACTAACATATTTATCAACAAAAGCATTCATGCTTTCTGATCTCTGAGTTGTGCGAATTCCAGCAGTAAAAATATGCTTAGCATAAGCCGGTATCTACTTCTCATGAAGCAAATAAATGTCAGAAAGCCAAGGATTACCTGTTATTGGAATATGTATCAAGTACTAATAGTACAAAAAAAAGTTCAAACATAAGAATGATTGATTGAAATAAGTAATACCTGCAATTTGCACATTAGCGTGCATTACGTCAGTCCATCTCATCTCAAACTCTTCCGGGGTCTCAGATTCCCAGATGCAACTATGGAATAGAATGCTAAAATCACTATTCAAGCCCGGGCCACCAAGCTTATCGGGAAGCTTTTTAAGAATGTGCCACATGCAAAGCCTGTGGCTCGAACCAGGAAAATACATGCGAATTGCATTATCCATTGCAGGATCTTGGTCTGTGATGATCACTTTTGGTGGAGACCCACCCATTGTTTCACCCCATTTTTGAAACAACCAAACAAAAGAATCGGTGGTCTCTTTATTTATAAAAGTCGCACCAAAATTTACAGATTGACCATGATGATTAACTCCAGTAAACGGAGCAAAAACCAACTTGTATTCGTTGGTATCATATGTGGTATCAAAAATTAGCACTTCACCAAAATGCTTGTAAGCCTTCCTGGCAATAGCATCAACCCATAATACATGAGTTAATTTGTTGTCTTCATCAACCTTGTAATGAAAACAGAAAGAAGGATTCATCTCTTTTTCCTCTTGGAAGTGCTCTAGCAATATATCAACATCATAAGGTCTCATACCATCCTTATTTCTTTGCAAGGAATTTCTAATGCCTTTTTCAGTACAATTAATGTTACTGAAACTTTCATTTTCTATTTCCATGAAGGACATAAACTCTGAAGTTCGTATGTTAGCCTCTTTGAAAGTACTGAGTAAACTTTTTTGCGCTTCAGAGACAGTTCTATTACATCTTAGAAATTGTTGCTTTCTAGGTATGACACAAATATGGCTGTGCTCCTCAACAAACCTACGGATTGACCATCTCCCGTCATCATCCCTTTGGATTCGTATTTGAGCCATACACTCTTCTTTCGTCACAGCCCTTTTCCTTCTCTTGATCAAATTTGAAGAAGAAGATTCTTCATTATTGGCAACATTCACAACAGTTGTATCAACCGGTTTGCCTTGCTTTGAGCAAACAAATTGTTGTGAATATCTCTTCTTTGTGGTAGTATCAACCATCGTTGCAAACTTGCGTACTGAAAAACCGCATAATTTTGCATATGTTTTACAAAATTCATATCCGTCTTCTAATGTTGCAAATACTAAACCAACAAATGGTTTAGAAGCATCATCAACGTCCCTCCAACTGGACTGAACATCTTGGCTTAGTAATTCCTCATTTTCAACCTCCATCCTTCATAGGAGAATGAGACAACAAAAATTAAAAATAAAGCTACAACTTTAAATTAGCACAAACAAAAATGTCCAACATAATACATTCTTGATCTACAAGTCCGAATTTTTTTCTTTTATGGGAGAAACATTTAAATGGCAAACAACCTACAGCTTCTTACATGGATTTTACATGGAATTTGGGTGCTTATATGCATGTGTCATGTCCTATTAGCAGTGATTGAAGCAAATTTCGAAAGAAACAAAAACTAGACTGCATATTACATGGATTTTGTGTGTTTATATGCATGTGTCATGTCCACATCTTAAAATTTCATATACCAGTACGAATATTATTTGCTATTCTCAATGTACTAGTCCGAATACTAGTGCGAATATAATCAGAGCATAATTTAAGCGCTAAAAAAATAACAACAACCTAGAAGCATTTATAAAGGAAATAAAATTTGAATTCGAGATGAGAAATCGAAACCCTTGTCGCAGTTTGGGATCTCCGTCGGAAGGGGAGAACGAACTTGTAAGTGCTCTTCAAAGGTGCAGCTCCCGATGCTGAGAAATCGATCGCGTATACCACTTTTACCCCTCGACAGATCTGAAGAAAAGCGAAGTCTAGATCCAGTCGATGGTAGAGATAGGGATTTATGTAGCGCCCCGAATTTCTAATATAATAACTTAGAAAATACGTGGCACATTCCCAGCGATCCACTTCAATACAATATTAAACATAACCAACACCACTAAATTTTTTCAACTTTTATTACAATAAACTATTACAAATCACAGCGGAATTCAAAACAAACTCAACTCGATCTTTTCTTTATTTACAACTCAAATTTGTCTCAACACTGCTATTACAAATTCTACACCAAACTCTTACGAATCAATTATCTCAATATCACTCAAGCATCCAATCTCCAACTCTAAGCGATTACCTGCAACATGTGAGGCTAGAGATGATCCCTAACCCCCAAACTAAAGGGGTCAGCCATAAATGGTGTGAGTGACAACAACTAACAACATAAATAAAACTTAAGCATGGATTCATAAGTAACATATAGTGAACCAAAGTACATAAAATATGAGATAGCAAGAAACGTAACAACCAGTGATACCAAACAAGTGTTAAGTGTAGAAAACCGGGAAATCAATATGCATAAAACTAAGTCAAGAAAACACACAAATTCTATATGTGGACTCTCTAATGCATACTTGTCGAAGTCTATGCATCCCATTCTACATAGGTTCGGTGCAAGCCCTTAACGTCTTCACTTCATAGGGTTCGATCCCCCGCTATGCAACTAATCCTATCACGATGACTACTACGAGATAAAGATAAACTGTGAGAATTAGCCCATGCTTGATAATTCCGGAGATAGATTCCACATCTCAGGCATTTTACCTGGATAATTCTGGAGACCATTCCACATCTAAACATAGACACATCACCACATGAATACCACATTGCATCGCCTCGACTTTGATAATTTCGGAGACCAATCCCACATCTCAAGCAAACCACTTGGATAATTCCGGAGATAGATCCCACATCTAAGGTAATTTACCTGGATAATTCCGGAGATCATCCCACATCTCAAGAAAGTTACTTGGATAATTCCGGAGATTAAATCCCACATCTAAAGCCATACTGAGGTGCATAACCCATGTTCCTGTTCATCATATCACCACTAGTGCTTGTCCTTATTGTTTTGGGTTAATTGATTACTTAACGAACCTCCTAGAGTGATGTGCCCTACCGGCCTAAAAATCAAATCTCAATAACTGAAATGCCTCAAAGGGCCTCAACAAAATAATTCAATACCGGTATACTAGGGTCACACACCTCTAGAGAATCAACTCAAATATCTAAACAAAAGTCCCACTAATCATAGTGGCTCAACTGAAAGTCTTAAATCAAATGCTTAACTGAATATCTTAAAAATAGACTGAATTGTCTGGGAACTAATCACTCAAGAAACACTCAAGTTACAAACCTCCATCAGTACCAGTCGACTTATACTGTAGTAAGTTGACTGTCCAGAGGGACAAATATCCAAAATTTAACAAAATAACTAAGTCATACAAGTCGACTTAAGAAAAGGAATCAGTCGACTTACCCGAGGTAAATTCCAATAATCCTCCCAAAATTATTCTAAGTATACAAATCGACTTAAAGGAATCATAAGTCGACTGTCCAGACAAGAAACTGACATGATTTTACAAAATAATTTCTAAGTGTAACAGTCGACTGACAGGGGTCTCAGTCGGCTGTCCAGGCAAGAACTGACAAGATTCAACATAGTAATTTTTCTAAGTATGACAGTCGACTGACAAGGGTCTCAGTCGGCTGTCCAGAACGGATTTTCAAAAGGCTAATGATACATTTGTAGGGTCGTACCAGTCGACTGATAGGTAGTCCAGTCGGCTGTCAGCCTACAGTTCTCAATTTAGGTCTGAATACAATAATCAAAACTAAGGTTTTCTAACGATTCATTGTTCAAGAAAGTAGTTCGTATTCAGGCAAAAAGGTCTTCATTAAGGATATAATACTCCAAACCTCAAATATGTCAAACCCAAATTCTCATGTTCTAGATCTCTAATTCTTTCATTAGGGTTTCTCAAGACTAAAATCTTCCACAACACTAAATCAAATTTGATTTACAATATATATATAAGATCCAGGTGTTCCTCATCCAATCAAAATCATACTCAAATCTTAATAATGTGGTGGTATGAACAAGATCTACTAATCATTCTTAGATTTCTCAACATGGTATAAACAACATCCATTTATTCATATGAATCATACCACAGTACAACATCTATATCGTTCACAACATCAAATTTAGCATCATTACCACTCGCATACATAGATCAACAACAAGATAAATTTATGTCATTCACAAACAAAACAAAACCCACAAAGTCATTCACAAAATCAAAACAAAACAAAACTAAGTCACTCACCTTTTATATTGAGAAAAGTTCACGAAAAGTTCTTCCCTTTGCTAGGTCCAAAATCGCCTTTCTCCACCAAAACAAGATCTCGAATTCTGTATATTGTAGCAATGACGGCTGGAGAAAATTTCTCTTAAATATCCCGGATTGAAATATTAGGGTTTTACTCTCACTTTTGCAAAATAATCCTTTCCAAAATAAAATTTGCATTTATAGTTCTATCCTTGGAAATTCCATCAAAACTCCTTTAAATTTGGATTTAAAAGAAAATATACTTCTAAATTTCAACTTATACTGATCCAAAATGTCCAGAATATACAGTTTACACTTTAACCCTTAAAAATGTCAAATTTGCAAAAAGGTCCTTCTTTTCTCAAAAATTACAAATAATTCCAATTAATTTCAGAAAAATCTGGAAAAATACTAACTAAATCTCAAATATTAAATAATGATTTTTCATGAAGAAAAATAAATTTTCAAACTTCTCAGAAAGTATTTGCACGTGTTTTGCACGTGTACAAAAGATAAATTTTTCTGAAAATATTCATTAAATCTCCAAAAATAAATTTAAATTCATTTTCAAATATAAAAATAATATTTGAAAATACGGGGTTCTACATCACTCCCTCCTTAGAAGAGTTCTGTCCTCAGAACTACTACTAATGAGTCCAAACAACATATCATCAAAGAAATAATATCTCATAAATAGAACATAGTCCAAACAATATATCAACAAAGACTTCAACATCTCATAATGGAAACATAATTCAAACAATTGTATAAGATAACTCAATCAAAATAGAAGAAATACCACTCAATTCAAAGTACTATCATTCAAAGAATTACAATCACATAACAGAATTACACTCATACAAAAAGTTCAGGAAAGTCCTTTTGCATGCGGTCTTCAGGCTCCCAAGTAGCCTCCTCGAACTGCTGATTCCTCCACAACACCTTGACCATAGGTATCACCTTGCGCCTGAGAACTTTCTCTCTACGGTCAACGATCTCAACAGGCCGTTCCTTGTAACTCAAGCTCACCTGTAATCCTTCAGGGATCTCTACCAACTGATGATTCTGATCTGGCACATACTTCCTCAACAATGACACATGGAATACATCATGCACCTGTGCCAACTCCTCTGGAAGCTTCAATCTATATGCTATCTTGCCAATCCGCTCCATGATCCTGTATGGACCAATGTACCTTGGCGCCAACTTGCCTCCCTTACCAAACCTGATCACTCCCTTGGTCGGAGAAACCTTGAGAAAAACTGCGTCCCCAACCTCAAACTCCAAATCTCTTCGTCGAGTATCAGCATAACTCTTCTGCCGACTCTGAGCCTCAACTAACCTCTTGCGAATCAGCTCAATCTGCTCTGACGTCTGCTGGACGATCTCAGGACCATACATCTGCCTCTCGCCACATCATACCAACAAATAGGTGTCCTGCACCTCCTCCCGTACAAAGCCTCATACGGTGCCATCCCAATACTTGCATGGTAACTGTTGTTATAAGCAAACTCAACCAATGCCAAGTATCTCTCCCAACTACCACCGAAATCCATAACACAAGCCCTCAACATGTCTTCCAGCACTTGATTCACCCTCTTAGTCTGACCATCGGTCTATGGATGAAACACAGTACTGAAATCAGTTCTGGTGCCTAAAGCTGCTTGCAGGCTCTTCCAAAACCTTGAAGTAAACCTTGCATCTCTGTCGGATACAATCGACACAGGAACTCCATGAAGTCTCACAATTTCACCAATGTACAACTCAGCCAATTTCTCCATCGACCAAGTAATCTTCATGGCTAAAAAGTGAGCCGACTTAGTCAAACGGTCCACAACAACCCAAATCGAGTCATTGCCCTTCGAACTCCTCGGCAAACCTGTGATGAAATCCATACTGATATTCTCCCACTTCCACTCCGAAATGGTCAACGGCTGTAACAAACCTCCAGGTCTCTGATTTTCTGCTTTGATCTGCTGACAAGTCAGACACCTTGCCACAAAATCTGCTACATCCCTCTTCATACCAGACCACCAAAAATGCTGTTTGATGTCCCTGTACATCTTCGTGCCTCCTGGATGAACTGACAACAATGTACTGTGTGCTTCCTGCAAGATACTCTCTCTCAAATCTGCATTATCTGGAACACACAACCTCTCACCCAACCAAAGAACTCCATCTTGAACACGAAACTCCGATAGCTTGCCTTCTGAAACCTGTTGCAACATCTTCTGAATCTCTGAATCTGATCTCTGACCTTCCACAATCCTCTCTCTCAAGGACGGCTGCAGCCTCAACTAAGCCAAAGATGTCCCTAAACCTTGCAGTACCACCTCGATACCTGCCTGATCGATCTCTGCTGCCAACTCTCTTCGAGTAGTGATCAAACTTGATAAACTACTCTTCCTGCTAAGTCCATCAGCCACCACATTCGCTTTGCCCGGATGATACTTGATCTCAGGACGAATGTCTTCCAATACCTCCAACCACATTCTCTGCCGAAGATTAAGATCCTTCTGTTGATAAATGTACTTCAGGCTCTTGTGGTCAGTGTACATATTAACCTTCTCACCATAGACATAATGCCTCCACAGCTTCAAGGCATAAATGATAGCTGCTAGTTCCAAATCATGCGTCGGGTAATTCTTCTCATGCGGACGCAATTGCCTCGAACCATAAGCAATAACCTTGCCTTCTTGCATCAAGACACATCCCAAACCTCTGAGAGATGCATCACTGTAGATATCATAATCCTTCCCAGCTTGCGGCAAAGCTAAGATAGGTGCAGTAGTCAACCTTTCCTTTAACTCAAGGAAACTCTCCTCGCACTTATCAGTCCACACAAATGCCACACTCTTCCGGGTCAAACCTGTCAATGGAACTGTAATCTGAGAATAACCCTGGATAAATCTCCTGTAGTAACCAGCTAATCCCAAGAAACTCCTGACTTCCTTCACAGACGTCGATCTGGGCCAATCCTTCACTGCTTCAACTTTCTGAGGATCAGTAGCTACTCCCTCCTTAGAAAGGATATGACCAAGAAAAGCTACCTCAGATTTCCAAAACTCACACTTCGACAACTTGGCATACAAGTTATGCTCCTGCAATTTCTGTAACACAGCTGTCAAGTGCGTAGAATGATCCTCCTCCGACTTTGAATACACCAAAATGTCGTCGATGAAAACCACCACGAAGGAATCAATAAATGGCCTCAAAACCCGATTCATCATATCCATGAAAACTGCTGGCACATTCGTCAACCCGAATGGCATTACCAGAAACTCATAGAGTCCATGACGAGTCCTGAAAGCTGTCTTACTCACATCTTCCTTCTTGACTCGAACCTAATGATACCCTGACCTCAAGTCAATCTTTGAAAACACAGCTGCTCCTCGAAGCCTGTCAAACAAATCATCAATCCCCGGCAGTGGATACTTGTTCTGAATAGTCACCCTATTCAACTCCCGATAGTCAATGCACATCCTCATTGACCCATCCTTTTTCTTGATTAACAACACTGGCGCTCCCCACGGAGAAGAACTCGGCCTGATAAGCCCTTTGCTCAACAGCTCCTCAATCTACTTCTTCACTTCATCCTTCTCTACAGGTGCCATCCTGTACGGAGCCTTGGAAATCGGCGCACTCCCCGGCTGAACATTAATGCAAAACTCTACATCTCTCTGCGGCAGTAATCCTGGAAAATCATCCAAGAACACCTTAGGAAAATCTCTGACAACCGGAATGCCCTTGACTTCATCTGGGATTGCCATCTTAGATATCATTGCAGTCACCTTCGGAATCTTCTTCTTCCCTTGGAAAGTCACTACGGGTCCACCTGGTGCTTTCACCAACACCTCCTTCTGCTTGCATTCGATTGTGGCATCATATATTGCCATCCAATCAATGCCCACGATGACATCCACACCCAATACTTTCAGCTCGATCAAATCAATACCGAACAACCTCCCACCAATCTCGATATCACAGCCCTCGTAATATCGATCCGCAATCAACTCTTCTCCTGACGGCGTTGCCACCGACAAAACCCTGCCTGGGAACAACTTCTGTTCCACACCTAAGATCTTTGCAAAACTTGGCGATACAAAAGTATGCGATGAACCAGTGTCAAATAAAACCTTTGCCTTTATTCCATTAATTAAGACAACTCCTGTTACAATAAGAATGATACTCAATCTTAAATTGTTCTCAAATAAAGGTTTCATTTATTACATTGATTCAAAATAAAAATCAGAATTCTTGCATACCCTGTATTACATCTTCCGAGTTACCAGCGTCTTCCTTGGTTAATGCAAATACTCGCCCTTGCCTCTGCTGAAATTTGCTCCCACCAGAACCATCCTACCTCAATTGTGGACAATGGGGCTTAGAATGTCCTGCCTGCCCACACTGGGAACAAATATGCTTCGCCAACTTCGGACATGCTGACCTGTAATGTTCTGCCTCCTTGCAGTAATAACAGGTCGCCCCTTGAGCTGCAGGTGCCTTCTGCACTGGATCACTGAATTTGGCCTGCTTCGCAGGGAATCCCTTCCCACTCTGGCCTGATGCTGGCCTCTTGTTCCGGTTCCATGCATCTTGCTTCTTCTGGAACTGGTCCATGTCCTCTTCGGTCATGGCTGCTCTCCTGACCAGCTTGTCGAACCGTCTGATACCCAACGGGATCATTCTCGACCTCAAGCTTGGCCTCAAGCCCTGCTCAAACTTTTTGGCCTTCTTCGCCTCGTCAACAACCAATTCTGGTGCATACCTCGAAAGCTGAGCAAACTTGGTCTCATACTCCCGCACGGTCATGCTGCCCTGCTGAAGGTTCAAGAACTCGGTCGCCTTCTTCTCCTGAACATCTAGGGGAAAGAAGCGATCTCTGAACTCCTCCAGAAAAGCTTCCCAAGTCAACTGCTGATCTCCCAAAGTCCTTTTCAGCGACTCCCACCAGACACCAGCGTCCTTCTCAAGCTGCATCGAAGCTAACTTCACCTTGCTGGCTGCTGAAGTCTCCGATACTTCGAAGATTGTCTCCATCTTCCGAATCCAATCATCTGCTGCGGTTGGATCAGCTTGCCCCTCAAAGACTGGCGGCCTCATCCTCTTAAAGGATTCAATCTGCTTAATAGGGTCGGCGTTCACCAAACCCTGCCCAACTCCATGATTCGGCTGTGGATTCTGCTGCTGATTCTGAGCTTGCGCCACATTGAATGCCATCAGCGTGTTCAGCGTCTGGTACACCTTGGCGAATTCAGCCTCAAGGTCGATCCCATTTCCTCGGGAACTACCAGATCCATCCTTATTGTTGCCACCATTCCTGCCCCTGGGTGCAACGATTTTGAATACTGCAAAACGAGGAAAAAGTTAGAGCATCACACACACAATCCAAATTTCACATCAATATCTTTTGGCAAAATCTCAATTGGATCCCAAAGGTGAAACATCATATTCAGTCCTATGTGATACTCACTCTTTAATGTCCACACCTAGGTACTCGCACTCTAGTGTCCACACCTAGGTCATTTTTATGTCATGTTTAGTATTATTATTGAAGTGCGCTCTGATACCAATCTCTGTAGCGTCCCGAATTTCTATATTAATAACTTAGACAATACGTGGCACATTCCCAGCGATCCACTTTAATACAATATTAAACATAACCAACACCACTAAATTTTTTCAATTTTTATTACAATAAACTATTACAAATCACAGCGGAATTCAAAACAAACTCAACTCGATCTTTTCTTTATTTACAACTCAAATTTGTCTCAACACTGCTATTACAAATTCTACACCAAACTCTTACGAATCAATTATCTCAATATCACTCAAGCATCCAATCTCCAACTCTAAGCGATTACCTGCAACATGTGAGGCTAGAGATGATCCCTAACCCCCAAACTAAAGGGGTCAGCCATAAATGGTGTGAGTGACAACAACTAACAACATAAATAAAACTTAAGCATGGATTCATAAGTAACATATAGTGAACCAAAGTACATAAAATATGAGATAGCAAGAAACGTAACAACCAGTGATACCAAACAAGTGTTAAGTGTAGAAAACCGGGAAATCAATATGCATAAAACTAAGTCAAGAAAACACACAAATTCTATATGTGGACTCTCTAATGCATACTTGTCGAAGTCTACGCATCCCATTCTACATAGGTTCGGTGCAAGCCCTTAACGTCTTCACTTCATAGGGTTCGATCCCCCCTATGCAACTAATCCTATCACGATGACTACTACGAAATAAAGATAAACTGTGAGAATTAGCCCATGCTTGATAATTCCGGAGATAGATCCCACATCTCAGGCATTTTACCTGGATAATTCTGGAGACCATTCCACATCTAAACATAGACACATCACCACATGAATACCACATGTGCATCGCCTCGACTTTGATAATTCCGGAGACCAACCCCACATCTCAAGCAAACCACTTGGATAATTCCGGAGATAGATCCCACATCTAAGGTAATTTACCTGGATAATTCCGGAGATCATCCCACATCTCAAGAAAGTTACTTGGATAATTCCGGAGATTAAATCCCACATCTAAAGCCATACTGAGGTGCATAACCCATGTTCCCGTTCATCATATCACCACTAGTGTCTGTCCTTATTGTTTTGGGTTAATTGATTACTTAACGAACCTCCTAGAGTGATGTGCCCTACCGGCCTAAAAATCAAATCTCAATAACTGAAATGCCTCAAAGGGCCTCAACAAAATAACTCAATACCGGTATACTAGGGTCACACACCTCTAGAGACTCAACTCAAATATCTAAACAAAAGTCTCACTAATCATAGTGGCTCAACTGAAAGTCTTAAATCAAATGCTTAACTGAATATCTTAAAAATAGACTGAATTGTCTGGGAACTAATCACTCAAGAAACACTCAAGTTACAAACCTCCATCAGTACCAGTCGACTTATACTGTAGTAAGTTGACTGTCCAGAGGGACAAATATCCAAAATTTAACAAAATAACTAAGTCATATAAGTCGACTTAAGAAAAGGAATCAGTCGACTTACCCGAGGTAAATTCCAATAATCCTCCCAAAATTATTCTAAGTATACAAGTCGACTTAAAGGAATCATAGGTCGACTGTCCAGACAAGAAACTGACATGATTTTACAAAATAATTTCTAAGTGTAACAGTCGAATGACAGGGGTCTCAGTCGGCTGTCCAGACAAGAACTGACAAGATTCAACACAGTAATTTTTCTAAGTATGACAGTCGACTGACAAGGGTCTCAGTCGGCTGTCCAGGACGGATTTTCAAAAGGCTAATGATACATTTGTAGGGTCGTACCAGTCGACTGATAGGTAGTCCAGTCGGCTGTCGGCCTACAGTTATCAATTTAGGTCTGAATACAATAATCAAAACTAAGGTTTTCTAACGATTCATTGTTCAAGAAAGTAGTTCGTATTCAGGCAAAAAGGTCTTCATTAAGGATATAATACTCCAAACCTCAAATATGTCAAACCCAAATTCTCATGTTCTAGATCTCTAATTCTTTCATTAGGGTTTCTCAAGACTAAAATCTTCCACAACACTAAATCAAATTTGATTTACAATATATATATAAGATCCAGGTGTTCCTCATCCAATCAAAATCATACTCAAATCTTAATAATGTGGTGGTATGAACAAGATCTACTAATCATTCTTAGATTTCTCAACATGGTATAAACAACATCCATTTATTCATATGAATCATACCACAGTACAACATCTATATCGTTCACAACATCAAATTTAGCATCATTACCACTCGCATACATAGATCAACAACAAGATAAATTTATGTCATTCACAAACAAAACAAAACCCACAAAGTCATTCACAAAATCAAAACAAAACAAAACTAAGTCACTCACCTTTTATATTGAGAAAAGTTCACGAAAAGTTCTTCCCTTTGCTAGGTCCAAAATCGCCTTTCTCCACCAAAACAAGATCTCGAATTCTGTATATTGTAGCAATGACGGCTGGAGAAAATTTCTCTTAAATATCCCGGATTGAAATATTAGGGTTTTACTCTCACTTTTGCAAAATAATCCTTTTCAAAATACAATTTACATTTATAGTTCTATTCTTGGAAATTCCATCAAAACTCCTTTAAATTTGGATTTAAAAGAAAATATACTTCTAAATTTCAACTTATACTGATCCAAAACGTCCAGAATATACAGTTTATACTTTAACCCTTAAAAATGTCAATTTTACAAAAAGGTCCTTCTTTTCTCAAAAATTGCAAATAATTCCAATTAATTTCAGAAAAATCTGGAAAAATACTAACTAAATCTCAAATATTAAATAATAATTTTTCATGAAGAAAACTAAAATTTCAAACTTCTTAGAAAGTATTTGCACGTGTTTTGCACGTGTACAAAAGATAAATTTTTTTGAAAATATTCATTAAATCTCCAAAAATAAATTTAAATTCATTTTCAAATATAAAAATAATATTTGAAAATACGGGGTTCTACAGTTTACACAGGTGAGGAAGAAAGCGGGAGAGAAGAGCGCTTCTATTCACTTCCTTATCGATTAGGGTTTCGAAGAGATCTTCGATTAGGGTTTCGAAGATGCCGCTCTCTTCAGATAGGGTGAGAAGAGAAGAGAGGAATCCAAAGAGAGCGCCTTTGATCTTTGAGAGCGGGAGAGATCGCGGGAGAGGCGATTAGGGTTTGGAATGAGAGAGAGCGGGAGAGAAGAGAGGAAGGCTTAATCGATAAGAAAGATTAGAGATAAGGGGTATACTCAATGGAATGAGTATACCCCTTTTACTCCTCACCCAATCTGAAGAAAAGCGGAGAGGGATCTCAGCCGTCCGATCGCGATCAAGATCAATCGGATGGCTGAGATTCCCAGCTCCCGATAAGGCATTCAGCTTCTGAGCTCTTAATAGACTTATATATATACACACACACACACACACACACACACACACACACACACAAGTATTTTTAACGTGCGATGTACGTTTTGTTAAGAGTTTGGATTTTCACATGTAATGTACGTGTTAAAAAATAGTTTTGGAGTTGGATATGCGTTGCACGTAATTGGAAAAATATTTTGAAGGGAAAACTACAATTTGTACGTGCATGCACGTGTTTATAAGTAGAATTTGAATTATATGTACAATATATTGTTGGAATTTTATGTACACTTAAGAACATGCATAAAATATTAATAACAACCTAAAACATATTTCTATAAATATAAATCTTAATCATGTTGCAAAAGTGCTTTAATATAAAATCCTAAATCATAAAACTGTAGATCTTTGCTAAATCAAAAGAAGAAGAACATTAAAAGCGGAAGCACTAACCTGAAGCCATTGATGAAGATTGTGCAGAGAGTTTGGATCTTCCTATATGATATGCACTTCTATGAGATGCCGTCTCTCTATTCTTCTGTTGATGGGATGACAGATGAAATAAGAAGATGCGTATATATAGGGGACCATAACCCTAATTGATAATTATTGATTTTCAATTTTATCCATCACAAAATAAGAAATTTACTTTACGGTCTCTACACGTGTTATATCACACTTTAAATTATATATTTTTAACCCGTTACTTAATCTTGATTAGATCATTTTAATTTGGGTTAGACTTTAAAATAGCAATTAAACATTTAGTCACATATGTGAGCCCACATAGATTATTTTTCAACATATATGTGTATGTTTAATGTTAAAAAAATATTATGAAATTGTTGTGTACGTTTTAAATAAGTGGAGAAAATTTTTATTTGTTTGTTTTGGTTGTAATTAATGGGAGAGTTGGAGTTGCACGTGCAACGCATGGATTTGTATGTTGACAAATGACAACCCCAACTCTCCATCGGGTGAGAACCGTTCGCACGATAATCTACATGAGATCTCCACGTCTATTCATTCTATGGATGATTCAAACCGTTCACATTGTTTAACATGATCAAATAGTCTAAAAATATAAAATTAAGTCATTTTAAATTTATTTCTCCTTGCGTCATGTCATTATAAAAAGGCTAAATTAGAAAGGGAAAAAAACTCTTGAACTATATACCCTTTCTGCAGAAAAACGCTTTGAACTTTTTTTTGCACCAAAAACTCTCCTAAAATATGTTTTCAAAAAAACCCTATCATGTTTAATAAAAAAAAACACATTTAACTTTTCTACTTGTATTAGTTAACCTGATTCAACTTAACAAATTGGTTCAAAAAACATCATGCATCTTTTTTATTATTGTCAAAAAAACCTCACCAAGCTCTCATGTTATGTAAAAACATAGCAGAAAGCTCACGTCATCATGAATTGGTTTTTTTTGAAAAATAATTCAGGGGGATTTTTTTTAGCAAAAAAAAGTTCAAGGTGGTTCTCTGCAGAAAGAGTATAGTTCATGGTGATTATTTTTAATTTAGCCTTATAAAAAATAACATTTTTTTAACCATACAATTTGTAACACTTCAATGCATGGGCAAATGAATTTCAAATGTCTTGATTTCTCATACATAGGGTAATTTAGTTAGGTAGATCAAAACAAATGGTTCAGATCTTTCAACTAATATCCGAAACAAAAGTTCTCACGTAGTTCTCACCAAAAGAGTTCTCACTCAATCATATATATATATATATATATATATATATGCGTGTGTGTGTGTGTGTGTGTGTGTGTGTAATCTTCCATTGCAAACGTACAAAGCACTTAACCCGTCATTGACAACGACTGGTTAAGTTATAATGAACCCGTTGTTTAAAAACAACGAGTTCATTTTTAATATGTCAAACGCCACAATAGCGTTTGCAACATAAGATTGATATATATATATATATATATATATATATATATATATATATATATATACAAAACAATTCATCAAACTGGACCTTTATTTTGAAGAAATTGTTAAATATGTTACTTTTTTGCTTGCTACTTTGGTACCATGAGCTTTAAACACTTTACTCTTTTACGCACAAATTGACTCAAAAGAAGCGAGCTGAAAGCTACTGGGATAATTCTGTCTAGCAACTGAGATGAATATAATGACTTTAATTATTATCATCAATACTCTACATAAGAAGTTAAGAACACACGTTTACAACGTAATAATGCTAAATAGAGAAGAAGAGAGTTTGTCTAAAGAAGAAGACGATAGAAACAATGAATGTGAAAATAGGAGGGCATGAAAGGTGCTTTTGTACTTAAGCAACCAATAAAATTGACAATAGGAAGAACTAACATATAACACTGTCACGCTCCGCTTCCCAAAAGAGAATACGGAATACGGATACGCGACGACAAAAGTCCAGCGAATGATTTTCATCATCCATAAGCTGTTCAAGAATCTTTACAACTTTTCACAAGAATAATCAGAGTCGGAAGCAAAAGAATCAACAAATCATGCACATATGAACCAAAATACCAGCAACAATATTTGAAACCAAAATATATTAATCTCAAATAATCATAATCTGAATAAGTCAAATATCCTGGGTCACATTGCCCAAATACAAGAATAAATCCAAGTACAAGATACAATTGTTCAGAACAAGAAGCAAGAATAATAATAGCATAATCCAACACTAATACTTCATATCACCAATATCATTTGGAACATGTTCTCCATAATCTGCAATTTAATAATTGCAGGAATAGAAAAAAGAAAACAAGTACCCGTCAATGCAAGTTACGGGCCGCTTGTAATGTAGGATACAAGTACATGGGGAAGAACTAACTAATAATATGGTATAAGCATGATAACAAAATATAACAACAAGCATGGTAAGGTGAACAAGTACAAGTGGCATATATCAAGTGTCAAGTAAACAAGCATCATGTAACTAAGCAACAAGTATCAAGTATCATGTAAATATGTATCAAGTGTCACGAATCAAGTATCACGAAATTAAGTAACAAGTAAATAAGTGTCAAGTAGTCAAGTAAAAGTAGCAAGTGTCAAGCATTATGCAAGCAAGTATCAATGTCTCATGTATCATGTAATCAAGTATCAAGTAAGCATATATCATATTCAAGTATTAAGTTCAAGTATCATGTGTCAAGTCTTGTAGTGATTTCTATCTAGGTAGCACTTCATGCATCCCACACCGCATGGTTGCTACAACAATCAATTTCGCTTCAAATTTCATAGTGGACCATAGAGGTCAGTGTACTCAGGGACAAGCCTCAAGAATCAAGTATTAAGTATTAAGCCTCAAGTATCAAGTAAACATGCCTCAAGAGCGAAGTATCAAGCCTCAAGTTGTGAAATATCAAGCCTCAAGTAAAATATCAAGGCTCAAGTAGTAAAATATCAAGTCTCAAGTAAAATATCAAGCCTCAAGTAGTGAAATATCAAGCCTCAAGTAGTGAAATATCAAGCCAGATCTCAAGTATCAAGCCAAGTATCACATAGAATCAATAAATTCTCTCCCGAGTACACGTTTCTGAATTATCCACTACTATTAAATCTGTCTCTTTAAAATCCCAGATTGGTTATTTATATTAATGTCAAACAAGCATGTATGTATCAAGAAACAAGCCAAGTATAACATAGTATAATCAAGTAACAAGTTCAAGTTGCAAGATAAACATATGGGTGAAAGATAACACACAAAAGGATTAAATAATTAACCAAATTTCTAGTTCAGGACAGCAAGACCATACTGTAGTAAAACTGAAATTCTCGGTGTTACAAGCATGCAAACCTGAATCCGTAAAAATTTCTAGAAAATAGACTCCCAACCGAATCCAGCGAATACAAATAAGTCATATAGTATTTCACAAAAACATAGCTCAAAACTGATTTGAATACAAAAAATACGTTCAGCCAGAAATTAGTAAACCGAATTCACAGTTAAGAAAACAGCATCAAAACACCTCAAATAAATCCATAAAAAATCTGAGGTATTTCCCTATGTCTAGAATCAAAATATAAAGTTCCATAATTTTTCAGTAATACTAACTTGGCCAACGAAATTTAGAAAACATCAAGAAACGATAGTTTGGCAAATCTGGTATTCCCAACACTGCTGTACGAAAACTGTAATATCTCGCAAACCATGAAACGAAATTCAAATCCGCCAAAGGGAGATGAAAATAGACAAAATAAGCTAACTTTCATATTTTATAAATATTTTTCATACAGGAAAAGGAATTATGGTGAAAATATACTTCTTTACAGAACAGCGAGCAAAATCTAGCAAGTATAGTTTTTATGAACAAACATGAAACAGTATATAAAACTCATCAATAAAACCCACCAAAATTCTGGATAATCCCTAAATAGGTATAAAAATACTGTGCAAAATTTCTGATCAAAATAATATGTTTAGCACTAGTATCAAAATAGTTTAGTCATCGAAATCATCAAGAAACGAAATCTAGAAATGAATACACCTCTGTAGTAAAACAATCATATCTCACACATACGAAAACGAAATCGATCAAAGTCAGAGAGATTGGAAAGAAGATGGATTTCTCTAAAAATCATGTTGAATACTGAAATTAAGATACTGACCTTAATATAGTCTAAAATAGCAATCAAAATTGATCATCGACAAAATACAGATTTTCCTCTTAAAAACAAATCAACATATAACATATGAAATTCGTTCCAAACACAACCACACGTGTTATAGAGTCTACTAAGTGTCCAAACAACATGAAATATGGTATATAGCATGTCCACAACAAGTATATCACATGGATCCAAACAAACACACGATTTCTCCTAATTATCTCACAAATATAATCACATTAAGAACAGTCAAAATCTAAGTTGTTTCATATTAAATTTGTGTCGTGAGGCAACTATGGTCAATAGCACTATAGAAACAATACTCATCAAACACATCACACACGAGTTGTCTCTAGAACCTAATTACACTACAAGCGAAATTTATGACTTGTATCATACAAATAAATTGAGTACAAGTTACTTGCCTTAACCGAAGACAGAGCGAACACCAAGAATAATGGGAACAGATTCCCGGGCAACGAACAAGAACCCACGAACGAAAATCACGAACCAAAGCAACCCATGTGCGAACTACGTGCACATACAAAACTCCAAGAACCAAGAACCTAGATAACGACCCGAGATAACACGTGCGAGACCCGTGCACATGTAACCTCAAAGAGAGAGAGAGAGACTAGAGAACACCTGTGGGAACGACGGCGGAGCACGACGCAACAAAGTTGCTGCCGCTGCTTGCAGTTGGATGGGAGACCAAAGGGAGGGTCGTGGCGACTGGCGACGTCGGCCTGTTGCTAGCGTCACTGGCTGTCGCGACTGCTGTCTAGGGGCGGGCCAAAACAGAGCGGGGAGGGGCGGAGAGGGACGGCGAGATGGAGAGCTCGGCTTGGGGGGGCGCGATGGGTGAATGGCAACGGGTGCAGGGGTTAGGATCGGTGTGCAGGCGGGATGAAGTGGGGTTTTCGGTGAGGAAGGGTTGCAAGGGGTTTGGGGTTGCACAGGTAGAGAGGGGGCTAGGGTTTTGGTAGGCTGTACAAGAGAGAAGAGAGAGGTTTATATAGGCTTGTGATTAGGGTTTAGGGATATAGGGTTGCGGGTTGAATAGTTAATGGGTTTGGGTGTAATAGGAGTAGTAGTAGGAGATGGTTATTAGGATTAATGGGATTTGGTTATTCAATTTGGTTAGGGATAATTATGAGGATCTAGGTTCAAATTGCAAATAGGATTATCAATAATAGGCTTAGGCAAATGAACCCACGAGCACCCAAAACACAAGCAAAAGAATAGAACAAGAATTCAATAAAGGAAAAAACAACAATCGATAAAGAACGAAGCAACAAGATAGATAATCAGGCTCAAAAGAGATCAAATAAAATAAAATGAATATATATTGAAAACAACTTCAATATACGGTCCAAGAAATACAAAGAGAGTACAAATACCTCAGAAAGGAAAATACACCAAAAAAATACGAAAAACGAAAAAAAAACAGGGATTACACCGACCTAGACTCGGTATTGGACTGAAACTGCCCCTGTCTAATGTGGGTCAGGTATGCATCCTTAAAAAGGACCTATTGTATTTTCAGGACGGATCTAGGTACGCTCACAATGGATACGACCTGGACCCAGGCCCAGACAAAAAAACACTAACCCACCAATTAAACCCCAAAAAAAACATAACCTCCAAAAAAATAGAAAGAGATAGAGGGAGAAAAAAAAACAGCGAGCCAGGAGTTTAAGAAAGCCTCAATCGACACTCGCTGTCTCAAACAGCGAGTTTGGTTCAAACAAGCTCGCTATTTGAGACAGTAAATCTTGGCCAAGGAAGAAACCAAAAAATCCAAAATCAACATTAGCGGGTTGTTTTTAACTAAACTCGCTATCTAAGATAGCAAGTGAGTCGGTTGGGAAATTTCTAAAAAAGTAGGTCAGTTTGGAAAAAAACTTTCAAAAGTGGGTCAGTTTGAGAAAAAAAATCAGTAGAATAAGACTGGTATGACATGCTATTGGATAAACAATAGTGATACAATTGAGCTCTAGTCAGGTCGTATGCTAAAAGTAATATTGCACGTCATATTCGCAAATTGCAAACACAAAATTTTACAAATTCCAATGTAATCCAACAAACCAACAAAGGTACAATTTTACAAATCTTTCCAATTTCAAAAATGAAAAACGGGTATAATACAACAACAATGCACAGTCTTTTAATGGTCTTGAATCTCTAGGATAAAGCATCTATTCCCCAAGCTCAAACACTGAATGCACCAACACTGAAACCAAAGTAAATCATACCAAATTCAATATGCACTGAATTATAAATAAAACATATCTTTATTCTTTGCCAATAAAATTCCGTAGTCACATTTGACATCCTTCTAAAATCATCATATTTTAGGAGCACCAGCAAGCATACTAAAACTCGAACAAAAGAAAACAGTGATTTTAAGTTTTCCACAATAGGGTGGTCGAACTCCTACTTTTATCCACTGTCAGCAAACAAATGACTGCATATTGTGTATCCACAATTACTGGTTGTTCCTACTAATTCTAGAAATGATTTGATGTTCTCTCACGAATTATTTGGAGCCGCATCACCGGTCCTCACATATATTAAAACAGGGACACTTATTGGAAAGCCATTGTTTACTGGAAGGTTTGAACGAAAAAAAAGTTGATTCTAAATTTCTTTTCTTATCACAGCTATTCAATATAAATTATTAAATATAATTCAATTTCAATGCAAAGGAATTTCGATATTTGAATTAATGATTCATAATATAAAACTCATCTTATCGGATCTTACCAATTTTAAATTTTTTGATAAATCATGAATTTTGAAAAGTGTAAAAGATTTTATCAAAAACTTACAACAGCCATGACAGTAACAATACCGAAATATTTTGAAAGAAAACACAATACCGAAAGACTACTTCCCATAAGCCATGACAGCAATAATACATTCACTGGTTATTAGAAACCATGGATAATATAAGATATAAGAACTTTTAGTGTATATTTGGATATATAGGATTGGGATGACTAGAGTTTACCAGTGAAGGGTTTAAACTCTCCACGCTAGAAAGACAACTGAAATAAATTTGTTATTTGTCCATTTTGATTTTTTTTTTATAAAGGTATAATGGGGAGACAAAGTGGAAATAAAAGAAATGATTAGTTTGGATTAGAGTTTTGAGAACTTCATGTATTTTATTTTGGTTGAAATAATAATAGAGGTATTTTTAATTGCAAACTGAGTATAAGACAAACAAATATTTAGATTATTGGTATTGTAGATACATTCACACCTACACTTGCGTTACCATTGTATTTAGACATGCTCATAGTGGTTATAGGATTAGAATAAGCTCTATAAAACTTATATGATAATGTCCTTGCATAACGATTATATGTATCTAAAAGTGATGCTAAAGTTAAAAAAAACTCTATGCAGTGTTTCTAACAAACTATATGCATTCCAAGTAAGTTCAAGCTAATGATCAAGAAGGCGATGGTTGAGCTTAAAGATAGATATATTACTTCCTCATATAATATGTTTACTACTTCAATTAATTCGCTGGATCTCCAAAACTATTTTATATAATCAAACCAGGTACACCATTCCGAAGACGTGCCGTAGGCACGTGTCAACGGGCAAACCTAGTACATTCATAACATATAAGAGCATCCACAGTCATTTGCTATTTTTGTCATTTTGTCATTTTATGAGAAATGAGCGTCTGCAATCGTTTGCTATTTTGCCAAATTTTGGCAATAACGCTATAGTCGCTTCTCATATTTGAGAAACGAAATTGACGATTCTCAAATTATAGGGGATGGAACATATTGTTCAGTCTCTATTTTTTTTTTAATTTTTTAATGAGATCAAACAAAACATGTTGTATCGTCTGACCCTTTTTTTAATTATCAGACGGTACATGTTATACCGTCTGAACAAAAAAAAACCCGTGAATTGTCAAACGGGACAACATGTCCCATTTGAAGCCAATTTTGACTTGGACGTCGTCCAGCCCAAATGGTGTTATTAGCCCATTAATTATAGGTTAATCTTCAGGTTAGTGTATTAATTTAGGTTGGTTAGTATATATAATAATATTTAATTTATTTAATTAACCTATTTTCATATTTAGTCATTACTTAATTAACTGAAACAAAAAAAAAACAAAAACAAACGGACAAAACAAGATGTTCCGTCTTTCTCAAATTATAGCAAATGACGACTGCAACAAATTGCTATTTTTGCTATATCATATTTTACCATTTTCTCAAATATGAGAAACACCATTGTGGATGCTCTAACAAAACGCTAATATACTATGTTTAACCTGGAAATTTTTTTCTCAATGAAGGCTCTGACTACAAGTAACTAATCAGAGCATCCAATGTTGTTTTGTAAAAGTATTCCATATTTAGCAATGAGGGTTTAGCTTTTAGCAAAGATCGCTGCTATCGTTATTTCTAAAATTCGATAAAGTAATGAATTGGACGGATCTTGTTCCTCTGTCTAACGCTTTTTTTATATTATTATTTTACTGAGAAAGGAATGGATGGAGCTTCATCCTCCGTTTGAGAAATTTTTATTTGTTTTTATCTGAATTGTATCGGATGATGCTTATTCCTCCGTCTATCGTTAATTTTTTTTGGGGTCATTCAAAACATAAAAATGAAAAATAAAAAACAAAGAAACAACCGTCTGGTTTGTTTGCTTTGTTTCTTAATTGTTTTTTATTTAATTTGTTGGCAGAAAGACCATTTTACCCCTCTCTTCAAAAAATTAAAAAAAGGACTAGACGGCATACCTTCATCCGTCTGGTGAGTTTAAATTTTTTTTATAAGTGGAAATGTTAAATTACGATGAAAGCCCCACTCACCTCAACCTATATAAATGCATACCTCTCACGCCAAATCTCTCATCCATCTTCTGATTATAAATTCATCTTTACTCAAACTACAATCTTCGTATCTAACCAAAAACAATGTCCATCCGAAGATATATCGGTAGAATTAAATCCACTATTTGCGGCGGATCTGACCATGGCAACACCAGTACGGAGGCCGAACTGATGACGGAATCTCGTGATTTTGCCGATCCGAGTTTGTGGAAATCAGTGGTTGATGACCACCAACATCTGTATCAACTTATTTCCGATCAGCCTGCAGCTGGATTTTGTAAATTTAGGGGAAATTAGAGTGGTCTAATAAAGCCATACGAGCGATGTTCTCGTGTTCCATTAGTGAAGCAATTAATCGATCAAACTGGGTGGCAGCGTTTATTCACAATAAATACGGAAAAATCATCAATGAAGCTTGTGGAGGCCTTTGTTGAGAGATGGTGGGATACTACACACACTTTTCATTGACCGTGTGGTGAGTTGGGATTCACCCCGTTAGATTGGACAATGCTAACGGAGTTATCGATCGGATCTGGTGAAGCCCCTCCGTGCAATGGTGAAGGTTATCCCTTCGAAGTTGTACAATCTCGTTTTTTTCCTGAGATTACTTAAGCGGGTTGGAAATCTTCAACAATACGCAGTTCATTCCTAAAGAAGTATTTTCATAGTAACGTGATCGAGACAACTCAAGTTGATGATAATCTAGCGTTGATGATCACAAGAGCGTGTTTATGTTCTTTCTTTCAGAGTTTCTTTTCTCCAACGCTGCTTGCGTGATCAGATATGATTGGCTTGCAGCATTAGAAGATCTTAATAAATTAGGTACATATGATTGGGGTGGCCAAGCAGTGACACTACTATATATGTCTCTAGATTCTTGCAGCACAGTTAAAGTAAAGTCTTTTAATGGTCCATGGCAAGTACTAGAGGTAACATTAGATGTGTTTGAAAGCTATATATTAAACTTATTTGTTCAATTTGTTAGTATTTATTTGTAAACTAATGTAGCTCTTTCATCTACAATATTGGACTTATAAATATACAAGTATATGTGTTTCAATGACTGCAAAAACGGAAGATATAGCAGATGTTTTAATGGCTTCCGACTTCCGATAAATGGCCAAAATTACACGTTGGAACAAAGATCAATTGGATACTAATATAGCAGACACAATTATGTATAACATTGGCATCGCCAGACATTAATTGGAGATGCGTTCTTCTGCATCAATTATTTGGCAGCCTTATTCGGGATCAAGGTACGAGGATGAGCGTAAAGTGCAGATTGCGAACATACTATCTTGGCACCAAGTTATTTTTGAGTACTGCTCGCAAGTGAAATTTTCCAATTTTGCAATGTTTTTTATTTATCTTAATTTATTATTGAATGCATCACCCTGAAACAGTTGTATGTGTGCTTGAAAATATGTATACGATATAGGGTGTATGGTATCTAGGTGATCGTTGTTATCGCCAAATTACGGGATTTATTACTATCCCAATTGACCCACCAAAATTCGTGCCTCGAATATTATCAAAAGATTTTTGTCCGCCTATTGACGTGTCGGTATTGGTCCGACTTGTACCACAAAAGAGATACGATAAGTATTGGACAAAGGTATCAATAGGTGCTATTATGTTGACTCTGTCGCATGGAATGAATGTGGATTTTATTGGTCCAGCTAGTATTATTGATCCAAATGCTCAATTGCCCTTTCCTGCTCCTCCTTTTTGGGCACCAGCAGAGTATACAACAGAAACAAACAGACATGTTCCTCCAGTACATGGCGAATGTGTAATTGAGGTTTCACTTTTTTAAGTGGTACAGTAACGAGAATTATCAAAAAGGGATCTTCCAATTTGGAGTCTCACGGTGTACTGTCATATGTGGGCATACCTCATAACATTTTCCATCAATATTCAAATTTCATTTAGACTACGATCAATTTTTTCTTATTTTTATAATTTACGAACAATATTTGCAGAAGAAGTTATACCAATGGTACCAAGAGTTGACTTATAATAAATCTCAATTAAGGTGAATCATAATGACAGACACTGTGTTGAAAGAATCTATTCCTACTGGCAGGAGAAGTGTTTCTGATCGACCGTCAACTTCTGGATGAAGAAGTATTTCTACTGATCGACCGTCAACTTCTGGTATGAGAAGTCTTCAATCGACACCGGAATATGTGCTGAATACACAATTTAATAACGAGGACTAGCATTTGTAAATAATGCTTAATGTGAACGTGTATTCACCGAATACACAATTTAATAACGAGGACTAGTATTCGTAAATAATGCTTAATGTGAACGTGTATTCATTAATTATTTTTTAATTAATGTTTCACCTAGGTGATCAGTGTTGTCTAGTTGTGTTTTTTAATGCTTAATGTTTAATTAATGCTTTATGCTTAATGAACGTTTATTCTAGTTTGATGTGATATAGTTGAAATGTGTACATAAGGTCAAAAATGGCATTCACACTAAACCCTACACGATTACTTTATGTCATGTTGTGTTTTTTTGGACAAGAGAATATGACTACACTTGGTTTCTACGGGTGGTATGGACAAGGGAATATCACTAGCATACATTAGCTTTTAGACTTTATATTCGAATATTAACATACGACAACCCCACCGTCAATTTTATACCCAAGCTTCTTTAGACATGTATCACTTTATACCCATCTTCTTTAGTCATGTATCACTTTATGTCATATAAAGCGGCACATAGACAGACACTGTGTTGAAAAACCCATATATATTCGAACAATGTCTTTTTCTAAAAAACAAACAATCTACAATATCCTCCAATTTCTTCTTTCATTTTGCAATGACTGAATTTAGTTCATCTTCTTCGTCTACTTCATCAGACGAAGAATCCGAGCAAAGTGCGCAACTAGCCATGTTGGAAGGACGTGTTCACCAGAACATGCAAATTTTCTCCATGGCATTTCAATAAAGCCAACAAATAAACTGTCGGAGATATATACATCGTGAAAGAGAAGATGGGGACATGCGTCTTCGAAGAGATTATTTTGCTGAGAATCCAATTTATGGCGACAACCTATTCCGACGTCGATTCCGTATGCGGCGAGTTTTATTCCAATGTATTTTGGAGGCGACTGTTAACTACAATGAATTCTTCCAACAACGACATGATGCTACTAGTACCCTTGGTTTATCTCCCTATCAAAAATCACTGCTACTATACATTGCTTGGCTTACGGATCATCAGCCGATTCAATCGATGAGTACGTGCGAACTGGAGAGACTACTGTTGTAGCTCCCCAAATTTCTAATATGATATCTTAGAAAATACGTGGCGCAATCCCAGCATCAACTTCAATGTAGTAGTACACATAGCCCAAAAACACAAATAATTTTATTCCAAACTTTTATTACATCAACCTTTACAAACACAGCGGAATACAAAACACCTTGAATTACAACATTCTTTTTACAACACTTCTTTTTACAAGGTTTACACAAAACTCTATTACTTCAGTTTATCTCCAAAACTATCTCAAGCATCCTAACCTCCAAACTCTAAGCAACAACCTGTAACATATGAGGCTAGAGATGACCCTAACCCCCAAAACTAAAGGGGTCAGCCATAAATGGTGTGAGTGACATAAAACAACAAACAACATAAATAAACATTAAGCATGGATTCTTAAACAACATGTACTGAACGAGAATAACGTATACTCAGCATGTATTGTGAAGTAAGAAATGACAGGAAAATATAAAAACATCAAGTGTAGCTTAACTAAGTGGTAGAAGCAGAAAACAGGAAAAACACATGCATAAAATCAAGTCAAGAAAACACAATTCTACATGCGGACTCTCTAATGCATACTTGTCGGAGTCTATGCATCCCATTCTACATAGGTCCGGTGCAAGCCCTTAACCTCTCCACATTATAGAGTTCAATCCCCGCTATGCAACTAATCCTAACCCGATGACTACTACGAGATAAAGGTAAACTACCACATGTGCGTCGCCTCGCTCTTGGAGATCAATCATTCTCAACACCGCAGATCGGATACCTGGCTATCAATCACTATCTGTGACTCTCAATACCGTAGAATATATCCAACTCCGGAGATCAATGACTCTCAACACCGCGGAACATATTGAGGTACTTGACCCATGTTCCCGTTCATCATATCACCACTAGTGCTTGTCCTTATTAATTAGGGTTGTATAATTACTCAACAAGTCTCCTAGAGTTGGTGTACCCTACCGGACTTAACTCAACAACTGAACAACTGAAATACCTCGACAGGATCAAACTTAATTAACTCAACCGCCGGTATACTAGGGTCACACACACCGCAGATCAAACTCCAAGAGCGAGGCGACCCAAACTTCCATCATAAATTCTCAACACCGCAGATCGGATACCCAGCTATCAATTACTCTCAACACCGCAGATCGGATACCCGGCTATCAATCACTCTCAACACAGCAGATCGGATACTCGGCTATCAATCACTATCAGTGACTCTCAATACCGCAGAATATACCCGACCCCGGAGATCAATGATTTGAAAGAACGTTCATAGATATGATATAAGGATACCTCAGTACCAGTCGACTATAGAAAGCATAAGTCGACTGTCCAGAAGGAAAGTTCCATGATTTTAAGAAAATAAACTAAGTGTTATAAGTTGACTTATAGAAGTCATAAGTCGACTTACCAGAGTATTTTAAGTTGACTTATAGAAGTCATAAGTCGACTTACCAGAATGTTTTAAGTTGACTTATAGAAGTCATAAGTCGACTTACCAGAGAATATAAGTCGACTTAAAAAGTCATAAGTCGACTGTCCAGAAAGGAAATCAACAATAACTTTGCAAAATAAATTTTAAGTGTACCAGTCGACTGAACAAGGGTCTAAGTCGACTGTCCAGAACATATTTTCAAGAAAACTAAAGATCATAGCAGCCGGGTCGTACCAGTCGACTGAAAGGTCTGCCAGTCGACTGTCGGCCTACAGACTGCAAGGTTTTGGTTGTGCACGATAATCAAAATTAGAGTTTCTTAAAAATTCATTAGTCATTGAAATAGTTTGTACTCAGATCCAAAACATACCAATATCAAATCTCAAGAGTATCCCCAATTTGGGTACATTTCCTCAACTCAACTAAATTCTCAAATTTCAATTTTTGATGACATGATCTCTTGATCCAAAAATTTTCCGCACCAAATTCTCAAAACTGAACTATACCACAACTCATAACCAAAATCTGATTTGTAATCACAAGATCCAGATGTTCAACCATCCAATTCCTTATTTTCATAATCATACTCAAATCTTAAACATGCTTTCAAGCAATAAGAAATTTACCTACCAAGACCTACTAAACGCTCATAGATTTCACCTACATAATACAACAACAATTAGTGCATCGTTCACATGCAAAAATATACTAAATAAACAAGCATGTCAAAACAAACAACAAAACAATCATTCACATAAATCAACAACAAAACAAAGTTTATATCACTCACCTAAAACATACACAAAGCAAAACAACATGTCACTCACCTTAGAAATGAAGAGATCCGACAAGAAAGTCTCCCCTTTTGCGAGATCCAAAATCCTCCTCTTCAATCACCAAGAAGATAGAAATATAATAAAACTTGTGTTGTGCAGCGAATGATGGCTGCACACCTTCTTTTATACAGGTTGGAAATAAGGAATTGGGGTTTTAGAAATACATTCGCAAAATAGTCCTTCCAAAATATAACTTTACATATATAGTTCTATTCTTGAAAACTCAATAAAAATCATTTAAATTAGGATTTAAAAGTAAAACATACTCATTAATCTCAACCGGTACTGTTCAAAACGTCCAGAAAATACATTTTGCATTTTAACCCCTAAAAATGACAAATTTGCAAAAAGGTCATTCTTTTCTTAAAATTTGCAAATAGATCCAATTAATTTCAGAAAAATCTGGAAAAATAATAAATAAATCCCAAATATTAAATAATGAATTTTCATGAAGAAACTTGACTTTGAACTTCTCAAGAAACTATTTGCACGTATTTTGCACGTGTAAAAGATAAATTTTTTAGAAAAGATTTATTAAATCTCCAGAAAATCATTTTAATTCATTTTCAAATATTTAAAATAATATTTAAAAATACGGGGTTCTACAACTGTTTTGAAAACAGTACGTCGTTTTTGTGTGGCTATTGTGAACATGTTTGAACCTCAATATTTGGGGGCTCCAACCGCCACTGATATTCGAAGACTACTTGAAGAAAATAAAGCTCGCAGGTTTCCAGGTATGTTAGGTAGTGTTGATTGCATGCACTAGGCTTGCAAAAATTGTCCATGAACATGGCACGGCCAGTATACCGGACACGTTCAGGAGTCACCCATTATTCTTGAAGCAGTTGTATCTTACGACCTATGGTTCTGACATTCAATTTTCGAAATTCCAGGATGTAATAATAAATTTAACGTGCTCAATCGGTCCACATTATTTAATGATCTTGTTGATGTGGGTGCACCATCCGCATATTTCACTATCAACAATAATGACTACAACATGGGGTACTATTTAGCTGATGGTATTTATCCCCCGTTGGCTACCATAGTTAAAACATATTCGGCACCGGATACTCAAAAGAAGAAAAAAATGCCCAGATGCAAGAAGCTGCAAGAAATGATGTTGAACGCAAATTCGGTGTTTTATAGGCACGATTTGCAATTGTAAGAGGTTCAACACGGTTCTAAGGTGCCAACAGTCTATCTTATATAATGAAGACATGTATTATTTTACACAATATAATTGTTGAGAACGAACGAAAAGAAGCACTTGATGATTATGACTACGACCAAAGTGCGGATTCTACCTTCAGCGTACCGAGCAGAACTGGTGCTTCAACAAGTACCTCTAGACAGGGGCGAAGCCAGAACAACTTTATCGGGAGGGTTAGGGTAAAATTCAGTGATTACATGTAAAAATATAGAGATTTTTCATAATTTTTAGGGGGGCCAAAAATAAAATTTAGTTTTCGTATAGGTTAAATTATAATGTTTTTGAAGGATTTATAAAATTTTCAATAGTGTGAAGAGAGTTTTTGAAAATTCGGGGGGGGGGGGGGGGGGGGGGCACCCCCGGGCCCTCACTAAACTCCGCCCCTGCCTCCAGATTAGCGCAATGTAGAGCTACAGGATAGACAGAAACATCATCAACTGCGAGCAGATTTGGTAGAGCACGTATGGAACGAATATGGAGTTGAGTTTTAGAAAATATATTATTTGTGTTTTAGAGTGATTTGCAAGTAATTTATATTGATACAAAAAATTAAACTATTTGTAACCACGACTTTACATAATTTCACGTTGTCTACACATGAAAAAAGTACGTTGAGTCTCGGATTACTTGCTTATGTCCAAACTCATTATACGGCCCTCTTTTCGTTTTTTTCATTTCGTGCTCTTATTGTTTCATTTCATGCTATTTTTGTTTTATCTCAATCTCAAGCTTCTTTTCTGTTGCCATCGTCAGCCTATCTTGTGACTCCTTAAACAAATTGTTAAATGTTCTATTCTCAAAAACCATTTCATTGTAAAATGTTCTAGTCTCAAAAACCATTTCAGAAAATTGAGCTGATTCAATCGGTCTTTTCCCTTTTCTCTTCTCCGCTTTACGACCGGGTGGTCGGAAAAGGACTGGAGGCAAATCTAAATTAGTCGGTATATCTGTATTCCAATCTTGCATTGCTGGCAAACGTATTGTACTACATTTTTCACCAAATTGAGAGCTACGACCTGATTCAAAGTCATGCGTTGTACGTAACGAAAATTTTGGCTGATCTTTAAGGACCTCATAAAATCTCTTTTCAAATTTAAATGATTCCCCGAATGATTGCATGTATCACAATCTTGCTTCGCGTAGCTATAAAAAATAGTAAATAAACTTGTATTATAAATTATTATACTTGTATTCAAAAAATTTAAATTCGGTAAATTTTACATACATTAACCGCCTCAAATGTTCCACTTGCAGCTCTATTTGTTATACTGCTCAACTTCGCAATGAACAAAGAAACAGATTTAGCAATTGCACAAAAACAACTAAAAAGAGAACCAGCTGCCCGATCAGTCGGAGTGCCTATTTGTGTTTCAAATTAGCGGAATACTCGATCCCCAAAGTGTCCTAAATGGATCGTTACCGGTCAATGGATCATGAGTAATAGATACCCAACTTTGGGAAAAATAATATCTTTATTAGATGTGTATATCCTAACCCTATTACTACGGAATGACATTGCTCAAAGTTGTTTTGTACTTGACAAAATATGAAAAAAGAAAGAAACAATAGAAAGGAAAATAGATAGAAAGATAGAGACAAAGAAACATAGATAGAAATAAAGGGAGAGAAGCATAGATAGAAACAAAAAGACAGAGAAGTTCAATTTTTACATGAGCAAAGTAGAGTGCCAAATAATTTTTGAAAATTGAAAATTGTATTTAAAAATTGTAACCGTTAAAATAATAATATCTAAAATAATCAAGTGCTATTGGATTTTTTGAAAAAACTTATATTAAATAATATGTGCCATTGGATATGAGAAATAAACACCCGTTGGATCTTACAGGGTAACTCGGTCTTTTAAGTGCAGCATATTGTGTAAAGTGAAAGTGAGACAACTAAAGTCCATATGTCTCTCACTTACATATTTAAAAAATTTTAAATATAGTTTATTTATAAATTATAAATCGATAAAAGAGGAAACACCATTATCCGTCCCTCATTCTTTTTTTATCTCTACTACTATAATGGGAGAAGGCCTTTGTCCATAACCCAACCCGTACAGTGCATGTGCAGGTAAATTTTTTTTTTGTAATTTATATTCCCCCCAATTTTTCCCCACGTGCACAGCACGTGTAAATTACTAGTTTATATTTAACTAGATAGCACACCTTCATCTGTTCCTTCGTCAAACAGATAAACATCGTCCGTCTTCTATATTTAATAATTGACTAAAAATGCTGCTAAGTTTAGTTTAGCAGGACACTGTTCAATCCTATCCTAAATTATGGATTTTTATCAAACAACTGTGAATACTATTTCTAGGTTCGATTGCCAATTTTTGGGTTTATAAAAATAGACAATGGAAGCTCTCACAGAAATAATCTTAAAATCAGAACCTGTAGATACACAATTTGGATATGTTTTTTGACATAGAAAATGATTTCCACAATAGGAGCCATCTCAATTTACATATTTGACAAATACAATCTTTTGCTAAACTAAGAGCATCCACAGTCGTTTTTCTCATTTCTCATAAAATGGCAGCTACAGTAATAGCAAATGGACGAAGTGCTTGCAGTCGTCGTTTGCTAAATTTTTCTCATATTCGTTAGAGACGGGATATGATTCATCGTCCCAAGTTTTTTTAATTTTAAAATGGCGTAGGACGGGGAATCATTCCCCGTCTCTCCAAAAAAAAAAAAAAAAAAAAAAAAAAAAAAAAAAAACTGGCTAAAGCTCGGACGGGGTATCATACCCCGTCCATGAATTAAGGGGCCGAAAGTGCTTTATTTTTTTTGGCGTGGGATTTTAAGTCTTGGGTGGGATGATTTTGTCCCAACTTTTTTGTGTGAGAAGACTTTAATACCCCCGCTACTTTTGAAGTGTGTTGACACTATAAATTTTGATCAGGGGATTGAATGAAAGCATTGCTCTCGGCTTCTTACTGAAAAAAAAAATTTTAGCTTCTTTGCTCTCGGCTATTATAATCTCCTCTTCAAATTTCTTAATACTTATTTAAATCAAGATATATACAATTTATTATATCTTCTTCAATCAAGCGATTTATTGGAAAGGTGAAATCAAAGCGTTCAGACATTGGTTCTGCATCAACAAAGTCCGCACAAGCACAAAACAGGAATGAAGAAGAAACAACTATGCCTATCAATACCAGCGATCCATCACATTGGGTAAAAGTTGTCGACGATGGACGGCACATTTGCAAAGTGATTACGGAAGAACCTAAAGGTGGATTTGTTAATTTCAGAGACAATTGGAAGGGACCGATTAAAGCCTACAAGGTACTTTGCAATGTTCCTTTAATAGAGCATCTCATCGACACTGCTGGTTGGTCCCTTTTTTTACTATTGATACAGGGAAGTCGTCTACGCGTCTTGTTGAGGCGTTGGTTGAGAGATGGTGGGATACGACCCACACTTTTCACCTTCCTGCCGGTGAGTTGGGATTTACCCCGTTAGGCTGGGCGATGCTAACGGGTTTATCTATTGGAGTCGATCAGTTGCCGCAATGTAACGACGATGCATATCCTTTTGAGGTTATCCAGTCTAGTTTTTTTCCAGAAATTACACCGGAAGATTGGAAATCTCATGGTATACGTATCTCTTTTCTAAAGAAGTATTTTACGAAAGATTGGATAGATGCAGCTATAGCTGATGATGAGACGGCAGTGAAAGTTGCCAGAGCTTTCTTCATGTATTTTGTGGGTGAGTTTCTTCTACCCAATGCGACCGGTGTATTGAGATGTGGTTTACTTACTGCATTTGAAGATGTGAATGTTGTTGGTACGTATGATTGGGGTAGTCCGTCTTTGACATTGCTATATTTCTCTTTGGATGCTTGTAGCCGACTTAAATTGAAATCATTTAACGGCCCGTGGCAAGTACTAGAGGTAATCTTAATTATTAATGTTCTTTATTTTGTTACAATTTTTAAAAACCAAAATAATAATGTTCTAATTTTTAATCTGTCACATATTATTATATGTGTTTGTTTCAGTACTTGGCATATGAATACACAAGCATTTGTACACCAATGTGTAGACGAGACGTAAACTTTGCAGTCCATATGCAAAATGCGGATATCCGACCAAAAATATCACGTTGGAATCGCAGTAATTTGGATGATACAAGTAGTGATCTGATACGTTACAATATACAAATGGCCCGCAGTCAGCTAGAGATGAGATCATCAGCATCTATTATATGGCAACCCTATGAAGGAACCAAATATGAGAACGAGTATGATGTTCAATGTGCGATGATCTTATCCCGCAACCGCTGTATCTTCAGTCACGATAATCAGGTATTAATATGTACAGTTATTCAATTAATACTTAGTTAACTTATTTTTTTTCCCCTAATAATAGTTTGAATGCAGGGTGTCTGGTACCTCGGTGACCGATGTTACCGGCAAGTAAATGGCATTATTGTTCTCCCATCAAATCCTCCTAATACCATGTCTAGAATGAATCCACATGAGTTCTGCAGGCCGATTGATGCTTCTAGACTGGTCTCTCTAGTTCCACAAAGGGTATATGATCAGTATTGGGTGAAGGTTTCAATTGGTTCTATTATGCCTAAACTGTCGCATGGTGCTAACGTTGATTTCATAGGAGCAGCTGGTTGCAGCGATCCATCAACACATTTGCCATATCCAGCACCTCCTTATTATATGCCCACACAATATATAGCACCACCGGTGCTTGACAGACCAGCCTTGTTTGGTCATCCCTTAGTTGAAGCACCCTTATTCACGGGCGGTACAATAACAGAAAATCTTAGTCAGGATACTTTTGAGTTTCAACTTCTCGGTGATCAATCATACGTAAGAATATGAGTCAATCTGTAAAATATGCACCTGGTTTACAGAAATTTTGTTTAATCATATATTTCTACTTTATTTGTAGGAGGAGCTGTACAGACAATGCCAGGAACTGTCGAGGAATAATTGTCTACTCCGAAAATTTATTATTGACAAAACGGTCCTACGAGAATCAGTTCCACCGATAGCAACATCAGGAAGGCGATCGATATCGGGGCATCGCCCTTCCACTTCGCGGCGGACAGCTGGTTCGGAGGAATCCACGCGAACTCCTTCATTTGTGCCAAACACACAATTTGATTAGACATATTATTAGTTTGTGTTACCCTAAAATTATGTTGTATGCGTGTCCTTTGAAGATTGTCATGTTATCTTAAAATTAATTTGGTAATTAATGTTTGTGAAGTGGAGAAGAATAGTCAATGCATGCCAGCCTAGGGTAATTTGGTAATTAGGTAATTAATTTCAATGCACTCCTTCTTTGTCTTTTTCCCACTGTTGATACACCATTTCTTCACGTGAAAGGGTACAACTTTTTTGAAAATTTTGTTGTATACTTGTATGGGGTACATTATCACGTGAAGGGGTTCCACTTCTTCTCTATTTAATAAACTCCAATCTTTGAACTAGGAACAAACCATCATTCCTACAGCTCTACTCCTTCAACATATTATTATCATCTAAAAAATGTCTCACTTCTCTTCTTCTTCAACGTCCACTGACTCCTCTGATGAATGGGATGAAGAAGACATGTGGCGATCATGTTCAACAGGCGCATGCAGCAAAGAGCTTTGGGTAATCTCGCTTCACAACGAGATTTGCATCGACGTTACATTCGCCGCGAGAGAGTTGAAGGCCATAACCGGTTGATGCGGGATTATTTTTGTGACAACTCTATTTACCCCGATTGTATTTTCCGGCGGCGATTTCGAATGCGTCGTCCTCTTTTCATGAGGATACTTGAAGCATGTGTTGGTTATGATCAGTATTTTCAACAACGATTAGATGCTACAAACGCCCATAGTTTGTCACCAATACAGAAATTAACAGCTGCAATGCGGTATTTAGCGTACGGATCTTTTGCTGATGCAGTCGATGAATACGTTAGAATCGGGGAAACTACGGTACTCAACACGGTACGTCAATTTTGTTTAGCAATAGTTAATATTTTTGGTCAGCAATATACAAGAAAACCCAACGCAGATGATGTAAACAGGCTCCTCGAAGAGAATAAAAATCGTGGACTCCCTGGTATGTTGGGTAGTGTAGATTGCATGCACTGGGTTTGGAAAAATTGTCCTGCAGCTTGGCATGGTCAGTATACAGGTCATATCCGTGAACCAACAATTATACTTGAAGCAGTTGCATCCTATGGTCTATGGTTTTGGCATTTATTTTTTGGCATGCCGGAAAGCAATAAAGATTTGAACGTACTTAACCGATCAACATTATTTAATGATATTCTTAATGGTTGTGCACCTCCTGCTAATTATGTTATAAACAATCATCAATATTCCATAGGGTACTATTTGGCGGATGGAATCTACCCATCGTTGGCTACTATAGTCAAAACCTACACTGCACCTGAGACACAGAAAAAGAAAAAAATTGCTCAGATACAAGAAGGTGAACGTAAAGACGTTGAACGAGCATTCGGAGTTTTACAGGCTAGGTTTGCGATCGTAAAAGGGCCAGCTCGAATGTTGGATGCAGATAGTCTGTCTTATATAATGAAGACTTGTATTATGTTACATAATATGATTGTGGAGGATGAAAGAGACAAAGGTATACATAATTATGACTACGAACAAAATTTATCAACTACATTCGTAACACCTAATACAACTTCTCCAACAGAACAGACAGCTCGTTTTGCACGAAACGTTGTTTTACATGATCGACAGCGCCATCATATGCTTCGACAAGATTTGGTTGATCATATTTGGAACGAATTTGAGGAAGCCGATTGACAATAATATTTAGAGTTATAATTTTTCTTATTATGAAGGATATCTTTTTATGTTTTCTTCAATGTGGTACTAACTTCAATGTCCTTTGAAATTTATTATTTCATACTATGCATGATGGAAAGATTATATTTCATACTATTCTTAATTGCATGCTTGTAGAGAAAAAAATAAATGTAAAAGTTAATATTTCATATAATAATGGAAAAATTAAACCTTAATACGTCGATAGTAAATTATGAAATAAGAATTAATATAAAATTGACGATACAAATATTTCACTTCTTAAAACTATTACAGAAATAAATTGTCTTACATTTTAATCCCTAATGAAACCTCGTTTTTCCATGATTTAATAATAACGTTGCTCTTCAGGATATTTTGTCAGATCCAACCCCATGATTCGATCTTCCTCGGCTTGCTCTTTCATATCCTGGTCTTTCTTTTTCGAAGCAATTTTCATTTGCGTCGCTTCTAATCTACGTCCTTGTGTCTCAATATAGCAATAGTTAAATTTTCTCATCTCTTCAAGTATGACATCGTCAGTACCATCGGCTTTATTTTTCGCTTTTTTTTTCTTCTTTGCGCCCGGCAAAGTGTGGGACGGGGTTTGATACCCCGGACGGAGTATCATTCCCCGTTTGAACACTTTAAAAAAAAAAATTGGGTTAATTAAAGAGACGGGGTATCATACCCCATCCGGGGTATGTATCGTCGTCCGTCCTCTTTTAAAAAAAAAATTGAGAATTATTGAAACGGTATATGATCGTCCGTCTGATACGATTAAAAAATAATTATATCGAAGAGACGAGGTGTCATACCCCGTCCATTATAATTTGAGAAAGCTCGATTCGTTTCTCAGATTTGAAAAATGGAAATAGAAGCTTTGTCAAAATATGGAAATATGAAAAACGACTGCAGCGCTACTTTCCTATTCGTTTGCAAAAATTTGGAAAAATGAGAATTATAGAAAACGACCGTGGATGCTCTAACACCCCAATTTCCATTGCCTCATTTTAAAGTTTCCAGACCGCTTCGGCAAAATTTAGAACACATCAAATTGCAAAAGTAGGCAGAAAAACAAGTATGCAAACTTAGGACGGTCATTTCCCAAAATAATGCAAATTGAACGAGAACCAAAACGTATTTGGTTTTTCACTGTTAAAAGTCATCCATGCAAATCAGTTTACTTTAGAACAAGGGTAGTGGTGGGCTAAATACTTAAAATTTGGAAATTTTGGCAAAGAAATCGTTGTAGTCATTTGCCAAAAATCCAAATTTTGCGTGTACGATGAATAGTAGACCGCCAAATATAGAAGACGGTTTGGCAAAAGCCATAATATAGCTGCCAAAAAATTTTCTTTCGTTCCTTCAAAGAAAGGAAAGGTAATCTTTCGCCTCGCATGTGAGATATACAAAGAATGAATCGGATAAAGGAATAAATGCCGTCTCTTTAAAAAAAAAATTAAAAAATGACAGACGACTCTTTATACACCGTCTTACACAATTCGCTAGATGACTAAATGGCCAAAAGTATAGGGACGGTGGATGGTGGATAATCTGCTCTCCCACATTTTGACTTTTTTTCTGTCTTTTAGTGCCAAAGATTGTTTTGTGGCCAAATTTTAACTTTCGCCCACTACAGGGCGCCATCTAACTTTCTATTTCCATTTGCCAAATACTCAAAAAATGAAAAACAACAACTACAGATGCTCTTATAACAAACACCTCATAAGTCATGAGATTAGCACATTTCCCGAACAGGCATTATTACAAAAGAATTTTTAAAAAAATATACAAAATAAATAAAAGTGGCATCAGATAATAAGCGAAGTTTAGTCTACACAAAAGATTACAGTGTTGCATATCATATTTACATCACTTGCCACAAACCCTAATTAAATTATAAAAAAATGAAAATTATTTTCAAAGGCATCAGACAATAAGCGGAGTTTTTAATCCACACATTATGATTCAGAGTGTAGGATAAGAATAAAAACATTCATCATTTGCCCCCAAAACAAATCAAATTTAGCAGCAACAACAAAAAAAACCCAATAAAATGTCGATCGGACCATTTGACGACAATGCAATTTTAAGTTTATGCAAAGCGTTGGTAAGCAGAACATTTCTCTATCTGCATCCGTTATATCTCCTCAGACAAAATTGTAAATAAGTCTTAAGAAGAGGGTAACTGATGCAAAACTTCATAAATAAACTATAAATTTTATATATAAAAAAGCTCAGAAGAATTGGTTGCAATCAAAGACGGATCTCAGATGTCCAGACAAATAATTACAAATTCTTCATCAAGGCTAAAAATGCAAAAACAATTTTGTAGCAAAGAGAGTAAAATTTAATGAAAAAACTATTTTGATACCCTCTCGGTTGCGAACTTCAAAGCACGCAAAATTTGCAGACAATCAACATGGCATCAGTTCAGACCGCCCGTCTGCTACGAATCTCGTCATCGAGGGCCAAAATGAAATTATCAGAATTTTTTTAAAAAAATATATATTAAGATTTTTTGTAAAATAATTAGGGTTAGGGTTGAGGAGGAAGAAGAGGAGGCGGAACGAATTAGAGAGATGGAGGTGGGGTTTAAAAAGGAGGAAACCCTAAAATCTGACGGTGTGTCACGTGCTTTTTTTAATTGTGAAAGCCCATTTTGAAGTTTGTGGGCCTCAGGTTTTGGGTGGACTTTAAATTGTTAATTGGGCTGTATATGAACTTGGGCTTTGATGGAACTTTATTCATTTTTTTAAATAAAAAAAATCTCTTTTTTTTTTTTTTTTTTTTTCAATTTCATTTTCTTTGTGGTTTGAATGGTACATCAATGCTTTAATAGTATTTTTCACGTGCGGTGCACGTTTTGATAAAGAGTTAAACGTGCGATACATGTAAGTCAACAGTAATTAGCTTATGCGATGAATGCCTTAATTTTTAAAAATAGAGCTGAATGGTCGATATACATATTGTTTAAAAATCAAGAAGGAAAAAATTTGATGTGTACATGCGATGCACATGTTAAAAATTAGATTTGGATTTGCACGTGTGATATACATGTTTGTTTGGTGACAAAAGTAGTATTTATTTTGTGACAAAAAATATTAAAAATTATTTATTTGTGACAAACTCTTCGATTAAATAGTAAGTAAATATATTATATTATAAATAGATTGATATATAGTAATTTACACATGTACGCATGTTTAATATTAAAAAAATTAAGTAAAAAATCTGACATGGTGAGGACTCGAACCTAAGACTTCCTTCATATTGGAGATGCACGTGTTGGTAGATTGACAAATGACACTAAGGCCTTGTCCCATTATAATATTTTCACGTGCGATGCACATTTTGATAAGAGTTGGAGAATTTTTACGTGCGATGTACATATTAAAAAATAGTTTTGGAGTTGGATGATGTAATTGAGAAAAATATTTTGAAGAAAAAGCTACAATTTGTACGTGCGATGCACGTGTTCATAAGTAGAATCGGAGTTGTACGTGCAACATGTGTTTGTTTGGTGTCAAAAAAATATTGTAAATTTATTTTGCACATACATTGCATGTTTAAATAGGTGGATTTTTTTTGCTTGTTTGTTTTTATTGTAATTAACGGGAGAATTAGAGTTGCACGTGCAACGCACAGTGTGTAGACAAATTACAACTCTAACTCTCCCATTATAATATAAAGAGATTATATATTATATTATAGATTGATAGACAAATAGATAGTAATTTACACATGTGATGCACATTTAATATATTAAAAAAGTTAAAGTACAAAATTTGACGATCTTCTTCATATTAGTTATGCACATGCAATGTACGTGTTGGCAGATTTACAAATTTACAAATGACACTAAGGTCTTCTCCCATTATAATATTAGAGATTAGAGATTAGAGATTAGATTAGAGATGTATGCAATTTTTAGCTGATTTTGTGAATTAATGGAGAAACGACATACTGTGGCATATAACTATCTCAGCAAATATATTATTGTTTGGTCTACATTGACAATGATGCAAACTAGGAATGATCCATCGATCATAAGATACCGAAGGACCAAATTTTGGATTTAAATTTGAATTTGAGAATGAAAGGTAGGTAGGGATGTGAAGCTCTCCAATGACGAATGTTGATTGTTACCTAGAACTAAATAACGATATATAGTCAGAAAATCAAAATCTAGTCAGAAAATGTAAGAATCTCAAAGCAAGTCGTTCAGCGAAAGAACGAAAAGTTCAAACGCAGAAGATAACGTAAGGGCCAACTTGAGAAATTGTAAACATAAGGAACTTGTCGATCATGTATGACACAAACGAGTATAATCTCCCATAAATAATTTTTGGTTAGATATTGATATGGAAAAAATAGAACCAAATTGGAACCGTTCAAATTTTGCATGAATCTCAAAGTTTTGAGGGGTAAAACGGTAATTTTTTCCTACAAACAGGTTCAAAATGGGAACTTTGTATTCTCCGAGTCCCAATAACCCAAAACGGATCTGTATTACTGGGTTATGATGGCAGCCCATTATAAATAAACTCAGATTCTTTAAAGAGTTATTTAAATTCATGATTATCCCTAAGAGATGGTTTAAACCGAATCACTTATCATGAAGTAATTTAAACTCTATTTCTCATTCAAAAACACCGGAAAGTAGAGATAAGTGATTAACTCGGAATTGTTTCCAAATGCGACTATAAATACCGCTCTACCTCTACCATAAAAAAAGTAATCAGTATTTTATCCAAAAAAGCTCTTTCATAAACTTCTTGATTACTGACCTGAGCGTCGAAGGGCATGTTGTCGGAATCAACCCCGGTGTTTCAGGCGTTTTGCAGGTCAAGCGAAGGCAGTCGTCACCACACGAATTGAATCCGACGATGCAAACGAGTCAGATCGTCAAATCAAAGGTAGTCAATACCGTTGAAGGTCAAAAGGTCGAATTTTTATTGATCCTCCAAATAATCAGCATCATCTGGTTGCTCCCATATCGAAAAAAGTAGGAACAAATTGGCGCCTTCTGTGGGAACAACGAAGAAAATTCGACCAAACTTCACCAGTAAAAACAAGTTTCTAACATGTCTCCAAAGGAGAAAGGAAAGGCGGCAGCCTCAAGCCGACGAGCCAACCCTCTTCCTCCACCTCCTCCTCTTGAGGACCTTCCTCCCACCTTCCAGCAGATGCAACTCCAGTGAGAGGAGCCCCTCCTTTAACAGGTTCAGCTCCACCTGGCGAGGCCCTTTGTTGAAAACAGAGGATCGGTTTACACCTCTACCCTTTCCTCACTCCCTCAAACATGACCCGACCTTCGCCAGGTCATCGTCAGTCACCAGTAGGGGTCTGACCTCCGAACCCGTCTCAACGAGAGGAGGGCTCCTGAAGAAGCCTCCCGTCCGGTGCATTGAGAGAGTAGGAGAAGCCCTTCTCCTCGGAAACCAAGGTCCAGAAGAGCTCCCTCTTCAAGGGGGGGTGGAAGAACTCCCTCTCCCAGAAGGCGAAGAAGATCCCCCTCTCCTACGGGGCAAAGAAGCCACCGCTCCCCAAGGGACCACAGAAGAACTCCTCCCCGAGAGAGTTTTTAATTTGTTTCTCTCTTTTTCCTTTTACACTATATAATAAAACAATTTGACCTACTTCTCTACATTAATTTTTTACCACTTTTAAAATTTTATTTTTCTCTTTTCTCTATCCTATATTACAACAAAACTACATTCAAACAAACTATTTTTTTTAGAACTCATTTCTAAATATTTCTTTTTTCTACATTAGTTTTCATGGATTAAATATATTTTATAACCAATCAAACACCCCCTTAGTGTAGTATTCAATTAAAACCTTTTTTGTTAAAATTAATTAATTATGATAAGTTTTGAAATTATTAATTATGGTTTTAGGCAAAAGGGCATGTAAGGATATGAATTAATGGTTGGATGTGATTTGTGAATAATTTGGTGGTAGCATGTTTAATGGCACAACAATATTTTGGTGATGCATTACCTAAGTTTAGGTATGGATTAATTAAAATCAGGGCCGGCCCTGATATGTAGGCGGGCAAGGCGGCCGCCTCGGGCCCCCGCCGAAATCGTCATTTTTGGAGCTCCCGATTTCAAAATTCCCTTGTAAATATAGGCATGCATTTCGCGCGTAAATTTTATTTTATTTTTCTTTTTTTATATGGGGTAGGGGGGGCCATTTCAGAAGTTTGCCTAGGACCCCCCGGAACTCAGGCCGGCCCTGATTAAAATCTTGGATATCTATTTTAAGTTCATGCAAGTATTCCATTGGATGGTAATAGTTACCCCATTCACATGTATACCTATCCTTTGACTATATGAGTCTGTCTCTCTTCGCTAGTAAGCTAGTAAGTAAAAGATCGGAAACTCTAATCTGCTAGCATCATTTTCCTTATGGAAAAATTGTGTAAGTGTACTGCTACAATCTTGTTCCAAAATTTGATATAAACGATTTCAAGTAGATACTCAAAGAGGATTCACATGTGAGAAATTGATGACTAAATGGAGATGTAAATGTATGAATTATGTAGTGTAAATTATTGTGAACTAACAAAGCTTAAGCTTTATTTATTTAACGAAGGAGAGAGAAGAACTTGAGATCCAATATAACAATATAGGCTCAATTATGAGTACTTGATTAAGAAAAAAAACTAGTGTTACCGGGAGCAAATTGAGCCAAAAATAATTTTGAGGAACTCGTAAAATTATATAGAACTTCCAAAAAATGTGAGAGAATTTTGAGATTTATGAATATCATTTCAACCATAATTACTGAAATATTCATTATCATCCGCACATAAGAGCATCCACAGTCGTTGAAGCCAAATTTTGGGTATTTGGCAATTGGAAAATAGGAAAAAAAGAATGTTGCCACAGTCGTTGAAAGCTAAAATATAGCCGGACGGAAGATTATTATCCGTCCATTAAGAATGACGGAGTATAATCGTCCGTTCCAATTTTTTTTTTTTTTGTTTTTTTTTTTAATGCACTAGAAGACAAAAAATAATAAAAAAAAAAAAAAAATCAAAAACAGGCCTGGGACGGTTCATAATGCACCGTTATTTGTGTGGTGACGTGTACTTTTTGTTGACTTTTATTTTTTTTTATTTTAATGCACTAAACGACAAAAAAAAAAAAAAACAAAACAAAAAAAGAACTGGGACGGTTCATAATGAACCGTTAATTAGGACGCACGGTGTGTTATATGCCGTCCCTGTTTAAATTTTTTTTTTTTTTTTAAAACGTACAGACGGTTAAATATGCACCGTCATTTTGATCGGACGGTTGATTATCACCCGTCTGTTGAATTTTTTTTTTGTTTTTTTTTTAGAGAAAAATGGTTAATCATTGACGAACGTACTTTTCGTACGAAACGGAGGATTATCTTCCGTCAATTAGGACGGACGGTTGATAATCTTGCGTCCTCTATATTTTGGAAATAGCCAAATCGTCTGCTATATTTGGCACGCAACTGTTCATCGTATACCCAAATTTTGGGTTTTTAGACAACGACTGCAGCTCGATTTTTTCTATATTTTCCAAATTTTGGGTATATAGCAAACGACTGTGGATGCTCTAAGCAGATGGAATAGCCAAGCCATTATGTATACAACTGAATATTACTAAAGTTGCGCGCGCGTATTTCAGGGATTGAGGTTTTTATTTTGTTTTGTTTTGTAATAAAATAGTGGGTAGTGCACGTGTTAGTTAAATATGAATCTCTACTTTTACTCTCCTTTCTCTATTTCAAAATAGAGAAAGAAGAGAAGAGGTAGATCCACTCTCCTATTAGTATAAAATATAGATATAAAGATATAATACTATATAATTGACTCAGTAAAAAAGTATACTAGTCAAAATTTGTTGTACATGTATTAATATATTATGAAGTAAATAACCCATTAATCTCCCAATTTGTAGCACAGCAAATTAATCAACAAAAACATATAAGTCAATCGTTTGGACTAAGCAAGTAAAGTTGGATTATTATTAAAAAAGCAACCCAAGTTCATTTCTCATCGGATATCGTAGTTTAATGTGACTTTTAAAATTTTAAAGTATATGGAGAAATCCTTGTTGTAAAAATAGTTAATAAATAGTGAATTTAGAGCATGCTTTGTTCTCAATCAAAAATAATAATATATAGCATGGAAATAATAATTAAATTATATAAAGACAAGTTAGAAAATAATAATATACCGGATAAACGGAAGTGATCGTCACCACACGAATCGAATTCTACGGTCCAAACAAGTCAGATTGTCAAGTAAAAGGCAGTCAAAATGTCAACTTCTTGAGTATTTCTTCAAAGAATTCACATTATTTGGTTGCTCTAATACCGAAAAAAGCAGCAACATATACCAGTCTATTTATCTCCTAATCAGGCTTGGGTTTCAAAACTCAAGCCTTTTCATTTATATCTAATAGACTAAACTATGGAAGAAATGAGTCAAGTTCATGCTAGACGAAAAACAAATGAAACGGGTTAATTTACTCGAAATTTCTTGAAAATGATACCCAGTACATTCCAAGGCCTCGGCATCATGTTGCCTTCAGTAGTCTAATACTATCATCAACATAAATTGTTTGTTTCTGTTGGATTTCAACAGTTTGTGTTTTGATGGGCTCCTGCACCTCCAGTCAAGTCTGGCAACTAGTCTATAATTGGTGCCCAGATTGCGATGTTTTGAGGTGGAAAAGTTGACTGTCTTAGCTTGTTCTGTGGTTCCAGTTATCTATCTTAATGTTTCTGTTCTTGTGGTTTCAGAATGATCTTCATGTATGCATGGAGGATAACTACCTTACGCTGTATGTATCATGTTTTCATACCTTGAACCGTATATTTTTTAAAGAGAGAGTTTCAAATTTTGTCTACGCATCATGTATTCATACCTTGAACCGTGTATTCTTTAAAGAGAGAGTTTCAAAATTTGTTAACTACAAGATCAAACGTTTATTCCTCCCAGTCCCAGATACAGGTTGAGGGGGAATCTCTCCCCATAACCTTTTTTATTAAGGGAATCTGAAATGCACATGATTCAATCATCCCAGAACGAACGAACATATAGATTTATTTTGTTTTGTTTTGTTGAGAAAAAAGGTGACCGCATCACCACTTCATTAATAAATAATTAATGAAACAAGTATTACAAATAATATACATCTATCTGATCCTAAAATGGAATAACGAAAAACAATTACATATCTAAGCCTACAACATAAATTAGTCCCAACTCAAGCAAAACTTGTAGACGAAAGCATCTGCTTCATATTCTCCCAACCATCACTACCACATGTTATTCGAATTTTAAGAAAAATCTAATTTGAAATTTGAATTCCATCACAAACACATAAAAGAACACCAACCCTGCAGATGTTATCCCTGCATACAAGAAAAAACTCCCTGATATTGTTATTGCCTTGTACAAAGACAGAAAAGTCATAATAATCAGAATTTTTTCCCAAATTGACCCTTTTTGCAAAAGTATTGCCACAAACGACCTCTTTTTTTTTTTATTTCCACAAACGCCCTACTCGCTTTTTGAGAAAGCGGGTTTGGTACAAACCCTCCCGCTTTTTCAAAAAGCGAGTCTTGGGTTTCAGAAAATTGGAAACCTGAGACTCGCTTTTGGAAAAAGCGGGATAGTTTGTACCAAACTCGCTTTTTCCAAAAGCGAGTCTTGGGCTTCTTTGCAGACCAACACTCGCTTTTTGAAAAAGCGGGGGTAATTATACCACACTCGCTTTTTCAAAAAGCGAGTGTCGATTGGGACTTAAACCCCCGCCCCCAAAACAGATCTCACTTCTCCTCTCTATTCTTTCTCTTCCTCTTCGTTCGAGAAACCCTAACCCATCTCTCATCTAAAATTCGTCAAAATACCCTCATATTTTGTTGAATTACCCACAAAATTGCTTTGGACAACTTAAACCCATCTTCCGTTAGAGGTTTAATTTGTTGGAATTTGGGTATACTTCAAAAGGGAAGCAACTTTATTGTGAAGGTATGTTGTTTATTTCCCCATTATTTTGTTAATTTAAATAGGTTTTCTTTATGGGTTGATAATAACTCGATTATTGGTAAAAATTAACGTAGGTATGGATTTGGAGATTCCTATTTGGTTATATTTTGGTGGTGAAATAATTCGTGATCCAAAGATTGGTTGCTCTTATAGTCATTTAGAACCGGAAATAGTTTGGGTACCCCGTACCATTACATTTGAAGAACTAGTTGGGAAAATCTATGAAGTTACTAATTGGGATAGGAATGAATGGAATGTGAAAATTTTAGCTCGATACTCAGCAGGAAGAGGAGATGGTCAGTATTTTATGACAGTGCCCGTACCTACTGATAATGCGCTGAAGTCATTGATTGCTAGGACATTTGATCCCAATTGTGCTTGGTCTGTATTAGAGTTATATATTCAGCAAATTCGAGTTGTGAATGCTCAGCCACATGATATCCCCAGTGCAAGCTTCATACGGGTAGTACCTACACAGGAGTCGAGGCCTATCCCCGATCAATCATCACAACCAAATCCAACGCCCTCACAAGAAAACACCTTCGCCCATGCTCCAATTCCGGATTCTGTAAATGTTGAGCCGCCACGCCAACCTAGCCCGGTTCCTGACTCTGTTCCAAATAACAGCATGTTTGAGCTCTTTGAAAATGCAGTCTGTAACAACAGCTTATTAGAAGATGATGAAGAAGATGAAGAAACAGACGATGAAGATGTTGATAGTGGTGACACTGATGACGTAGACGATGATGAAGATGTTGACAGTGGTGCAGATGTAAATCCCACGAACAACAGTTCTAGTGAAGCTAGAGGTACTTATAGCTACGGCAATGTTGACGGTCATGTTACTGAGGAAATGGCTGAAGGTGCTAGAGTAAACCTAGTTCCACAAGAGTCGTCTGGTTCGTCCAATGTAGACGAATTGTACGTTGGACAGGAGTTTATAAGTAAGAAGTCGATTCAACAGGCAGTGAAGTTGTATTCTATCAAAAAACATCGTGAATTTGTAACTTTGAAATCTACACCGTCACTGTACACTGTTAAATGCAAAATGGCACCTAGAAAACGTACCATTGAGGAGATCGTGCAAGGGCCCCCCGGAGTAAGTGATGTTGGCTGCCCTTGGAGATTACGAGCGATGGTTCCAAAAGGCGGGACGAATTTTGTGGTGAAGAAGATAGTTGGGCCACACACTTGTACGAATCCAACGCTCAATCAAGATCACCTTAAAATTGATTACAATATTGTTTGTAATCTGATTGTTGATGTGGTGAAAAAAGATACCGCTTTATCGCCGAGGTCAATTATTGAGATTGTTAAGATACAATATAATTACCAGATTTCCTATAAGAAAGCTTGGCGAGCAAAACAAAAAGCGATCGAGAGGTTGTATGGTACTTTCGAAGAAGCATACACAAAGCTGCCTGCTCTACTCACAGCAATTCAAGCTGCAAATACAGGAACCGTTGTTCACTGGGATAAGTATCCGTCTGGTCCTGACGAGGAAATATTCAAGGGTGTATTCTGGGCATTTGGTCCTTCAATTCAAGGTTTCAAGTCCTGCAGACCGGTGATCAGTGTTGACGGAACTCACTTGTACGGTAAGTACAAGGGTTGCTTGCTAATTGCTGTTTCCCCAGACGCGAATGATTGTTTATTTCCGTTTGCATTTGCATTGGTTGATGGAGAGAGTATAAATACGTGGACATGGTTCATGAGTTGCATCCGACATTATGTCACCGATCGCACTGAGTTGTGTGTTATTTCCGATCGTCACGCTGGTATAATGCATGCTATGGAGTTACAAAATGGAGCTTGGAACGAACCAAGTGGGTATCACCGTTATTGTATGCGCCATTTTGCTACAAATTTCTTTACTAAATTTGGTAGTAAGGCATTGCGTAATAAGGCGAAAATGATAGCGTGTGAACACCAACCCAAGAAGTTCATGGCCAAACTTGCTGAGCTTGAGAACGTAAATGTGGAAGCGGCTAATTGGTTAAAAGAGAAGCCGGTTGAGAAATGGGCACTTTATGCAGATGAAGGTCGCAGATACGGAATAATGACTACGAACTTGTCAGAAGTGTTCAACTCAGTCTTGAAAGGAGTCTGTAGTTTGCCAGTGACAGCGATTGTTGAGACGATCTTCGAACGTCTGAACAATTATTTTACTACTCGCCGACAAGAAGCAACTCAACTTTTATCCGAAGGGAGGATTTTTTCTCGAAAAGTACATGAAAAGCTTGATAGTCGCCGTGAGAGAGCTAATGGACATGGGGTGACAATGTTCCATCATCAACCAGGAATTTTTTCCGTGAGAACGGGTATACGCATGGTGGGTGGAGAAAGGAAGGGTGGGAACTTGCACACTGTGAATTTGGGAACGAAGACGTGCACATGTATGAAATTTCATCTATACCATATCCCATGTTCTCATGTACTGGCGGCTTGTGCATATCGTGCAATAGATCACAAGCATCTCGTTGATAAATTTTACACCGTTGCTTCATTAGCACAAACATACGGTCCAGTGTTTCAGCCTATACTAGATCCAGCATATTGGCCTATTATTAATGGACCAAGACTAGTACCCGATGCCACTTTGCGACGTAAAAGGAAGGGCAGGCCTAGAACTACCAGATTCCGCAATGACATGGATGTGAGAGATAGGTCAAGTCGTGGTACGGGGATGAGATGTTCAAAGTGTGGTTTACAAGGACACAATAAGCGACGATGCACTAATAGTGGAACTCAGCAAACTTAGATATTGTGTGCTTGTAATTATTAACTTGTACTTTGTTTTTGTACTGTATTATGTTGACGCTAATACCACGGATCTGGTGTAAAAATCACATTTCGTTTTCTTTGTCTCTTCGCTCGGGGCTCTGGAGTCAACTGTGTCAAACCCTCTAATGGGTCGCCCTCCTCTACTTGCTCCTCCTCCTCTACTTGCTCCTCCTCTGCTTCTTCAACAACGGTACGACGCGGTGGTTTACTTGCGACTTTCTTGAATCGTCGTTGGCGTGTATTAGTCCGATGTGCGGGAGTGTTTAAGATTGCATCCAAGGTCGCCCCCTCCCCCACAGCATCGGCCTGAGCTCGACAGGATGTCAGCATTTCGCGTGCGAAGTCCTTCACCGCATCGGCCACGTTGCTACTCAATACCGCTGCACATTTCCTGCCCATACTCCAAGTCTGGGCCATCTACAAAATATAATATATTGTTTTTTGTAGTTAGAGTTCAAAAAAAAATAAAAGACTTATAAATTTCGATAAAACTTACAATCGTGCGAAGAGCCGACGCCTTCGGTTGAAACATCGGCAAATGCATGGAGTGCACATCTACCGGTTCTGCCGCCGGTCGACGTATAGGCATCACCACACCGGCTGGAGTCGGTCCTGTCGGAGAGATGTACCGCCTTGTCATCCTCCGATACCAATTCATGTAGTTCGCGTGGTCTGCTAATTGGAATGGAGGAATGTCGCGGATTATTTCATCAAATCTTTGGAGGTTCCATCTCTCGACATAGGTGGAGAAGCTTTCCGCCCAATTGTGACCTGGCGTACGACCCATTCCGGTAATTTTATGGAGATCAGCATTGAAGGGCACAGCTACTGGTATCGACTGCTGGAGACCAAACTGCCGTAGTACTCTGCTAACAAAATACAACTCGACAGTGCTGAAGTTAATGAGCGGTGCTTTGGTCAGCCAAAGGTCTCGCCTATACAAGGCACTGGGCGGTAATCGTGCTAGACGCTCCTCCGTGTAGGGCATCCATACAACGCAGTTGTCTGCCAACCTGTCCAACTCATCACGGTAGTAGGTCAGGCATCTGTTCGGGTTGGCAGTCCAAGTTAGGTTACCCGACCAGTACACACCTAGAGGAGGAAGCATGTACGGGTCTTCAGGGAGGTTGATCCAGCTGGGTGATTGTTTTTTAACTACGGGACGCCCAACATGGATACGCTCCCAGCTCCACACTTGAAGCAAAATCATCGGGCCATTCATCTGCACGGACCCGAGGGCACACAGGCACAAACTCCTGTAGAGGGCTGCTAGGGCGGCGCTACCCCAACTATACTGGCCGACTCGTCCAAGGTCGGCAATAAGCGGGAGGTACATGAGGGGAACGGAATGACCACTTGAGTTAGAGAATAGTACCCCTCCAAATAGAGTAAGGATGTACGCCCTGCAATACATCTGGACCTCCTCTTCGGTCGAATCATCTGTCAATTTATCTTTAAATTTTTCCTTCAACCACTTCAGACGAATTTGTTTCCCAACTACTGCACCTGTCTCCACTTGGACGCCTAGGTATTCTTCTACTAAGTATGCCGCGTTGAAGTCCATGGAACCGGTCACCGCCTGCCCATCTACCGGGAGGCCTGTGATGACTGAAACGTCCTGCAACGTAACAGTCATCTCCCCAGCTGTCAAGTGGAAACTATGGGTCTCAGGACGCCATCTCTCCAGGAGTGCTGTCAGTAGAGGCCGATCGCACTTGATGCCGCTCATCAGTGCGATGCCATATAGGCCGCAATCCCGTAGTATTTGGTGAATCCGTGGGTGCATAGGGAGAGGATGCCCCCCACGGAAGGTACACTCTTTCGAATCCCCCTCCCACACATCTCTGGAGCGATGGTGCGACTGACAAGTTAGAAGACTGGGGTCGAGTGGACCTGGACCAACAAGCGGAACCGTAGATGAAGGAGGGGTAGGCGACGAAGTACTAGGCACATTTTGGTTTGTTGGGACCTGCAAAACACCAGTTACGTCAGCAAATAAATATAACAATCAATTTTATGACAGTGAAACAAATCGAATGCAAAAAAAAATATAACTTACATTAGTTTGTTCGTTGCCACCACGTCGACCACCACCACCACCACCACGTCCACCACCACGTCCACTACGTGGTGGTTGGCCAAAAGAGACACGTGGTCCATCCCCACGATTGACTCTACTACTACTGCCAGCCTCCGCACGTCCCTTATTCCGTGCCATTTATTCAAAAAAAAGAGTATCCTACAATGATGAACGAGTAATCATTATTAACAGTACCAAAATTATTGTAGCAATTTAAATAAACACGGAAGCAAAAGAGACAGCTGACAAATTATCCTAATCTATAGGTGGATATATTATCCTAATTTTACTCAAAACATCTACAACTGACAAATACAACTCACATATCCTAAATTCAAATAGTTGGTCTGTGAATTACAGTAAAAATATAATTAGAATTGCAGTAAATTTCTCCTCATTACAAATCACAACTATATACTTATAATTGCAGTAAATTTATACTGATCACAAATCCCAAAGTCACAACTCTCAAATACAACTCACAAAAACAACTCACATATGCACAAATCTACAATTCTTTTTTTAAGTAAAATAAAAAATTGAATTCTAGAATCGTTCAGATCCCAAATTACACTTTCACAAAATCACATATGCACAATTGAACTTTTACTCACATATGCACATATGCACAAATACTACTCGCATACGCACAATTACACTTTTACTCACAAATCCCCAAATTCTACACACATTACAGACAAATCGTTCAAATCAAAGATATAGAGTTATATATTCAGGAAATCGTTCACAAATTCTACACACACCACCACATATTACACACAATATATATACAACATTAGCAAATATTGAGTTCTAGAAATATACCTCAAGCTTCACGCAAGAATTTAACCACCGCAAACACCACAAACCACCGCAATCACCACCGAATCCCGAGCGTCACCGACCTCAAACCCTTCTTCTTCAATCGACCGAAATCACCCAAAATTTCGAAAATAAAACTCAAGCACAACGTGAGAAACTAGATGGGGATGAGAAAGCGAAGATTTTAGGAGCTAATTGACGGCTAATTTGATGAAATAGGCAAGAAATCGCAGGTTTCGAGCGATGGGTTAGGGTTTTTCGAAAGCGAGTCTTGAAGAAGATAGAGAGAAGTGAGATCTGTTTTGGGGGCGGGGGTTTAAGTCCCAATCGACACTCGCTTTTTGAAAAAGCGAGTGTGGTATAATTACCCCCGCTTTTTCAAAAAGCGAGTGTTGGTCTGCAAAGAAGCCCAAGACTCGCTTTTGGAAAAAGCGAGTTTGGTACAAACTATCCCGCTTTTTCCAAAAGCGAGTCTCAGGTTTCCAATTTTCTGAAACCCAAGACTCGCTTTTTGAAAAAGCGCGAGGGTTTGTACCAAACCCGCTTTCTCAAAAAGCGAGTAGGGCGTTTGTGGAAATAAAAAAAAAAAGAGGTCGTTTGTGGCAATACTTTTACAAAAAGGGTCAATTTGGGAAAAAATTCTAATAATCACCCAACTCATTACCCTATTCGTTGCCGCTCCCAAACTACAACCTTGTGCTCTCAACCTTATCGGGAAAATCTCCGAACTATAAACCCACGCAATCATTCCAAGTCCAGTTGAAAATGAACCGACAATGCTCAACACGGTTGCACTGCAAATCCCAACCACCCAATTCACCCCATGATCGATCATCAACAATCCTCAAGCCAGCACCAATAGAAACACCACCATTCCACCAGCAGTAGTACTAAGAAATAAAACTCTTCGACCAACTCAATCTAAAAGAAAAGTAGCGACGAGAATGAATGAAGTTATTGTGAATCCAACTGCAATTGTAGTTCCCAATAGCTGGTTTTTGCTCTTCCATCCAGCTTTTTCGAAGACTCTAGTGCTGTACAGAACTACAGAGTCAATTCCGGAGCCTGTTGGAAGAATAGGAGGCCAATGGCAGCAATGAAAACTCGACGAACACGAGGAGTTAGGTTGATTTGGTGCTCTCTCCATATTCATTATCCTCGATTGCACTTTGGTAGTTGAATTGCATCGTCATTAGAGTTTAGAGGGATGCCAACTACTTCTTTGATTTCAAGGAGTCTTTCTTCAGCCTCTTCGGGTGACTCAGAGGTTCTGTGCAGCACACGAAGGCGGCCTTGCATTATGAGCTAGCGGGGGGGATTCGGGCATGGCAATGTCTCCCAGGGCAAGGAAAACAGGTGGGAGTGGTAAACATCATTCTCCAGCTCAAGTGCTCGGGGAGTTTTGCAAAGGCAAAGTTGGATACATAGCCTAGAAGAACACCTGCAATTAGGGGTGCAAACATGTACGAAATAAACCAGAAATTGATTTTGTATATGTATCTTGATACAAATATCTGAGCTACAAATAATATTAAACTGACCAGAATATTTGAATATGTAATAAAATTTAAGTAAACATGTATACCTTTATCATCATATTTTTGAACTAATAGTCAATATTAATATGATGGCCGTTATTAATGTTTTCTACAATGGGTCATTAGAGATGAACAGGATAAACAATTCCCTTATCACATTGATCCCAAAGAAAAAGGTGGTCAGAGAAGTGGGAGACCTAAGAACAATTAGCCTGCTGAATGGCTTGGTGATAATTATCTCTAAGATTCTTGCCAATAGACTTAAAGAGGTCCTAGGCGACTTGCTAAAAGACTGGATTTTATTAAAGGGGGGGATATTCTAGATGGGGTCGCTATTGTGGAGGAGGTGATCCAAGATCGCAAGTGCAGATCTATTTCAGGTTTTCTTCTAAAACTGGACTTTGAAAAAGCTTATGGCAAAGTCGACTAGGAATGCTTCACGGAAGTAATGCATAAACGTGGGTTCGGATCAAGGTGGGTAGCCTGGATTAGAACATGGCTAGAATCAGCAAAGGTTAGTGTCATGGTTAATGGCGAGGTGGGTAAGAAAATCCAGTGTAAGCGTGGATTGAGGCAGGGGAATCCGCTCTCCCCGTTGCTCTTCACATTGGTCAATGATGGCTTGAATAGAGTGCTTGTGAGTTGCAAGCAGTTAGGTAGACTGAGAAGCCTGGGGGATAGAAGTAATGTGTCAGCAGTGATCAACCTACAGTATGCAGATGATACCCTCGTTTTCGGGGAGAACGATGTCGTCCAGGTGGTATTCCTTAAATGGGGATTGTACATGTTCGAAATCTGGTCAGGCCTTAGAGTGAATTTCCATAAGAGCTCACTTTCTTTATTGAACCAGTCGAGAACAACCATAATTCGGTGGCGGCTATCCTAAATTGCAAAGTTGAGTCATTTTCTATAAAATACCTTGGTCTGCCCATTAAACCAGGCAAACTCAGAAAGGATGACTGTAATGAGTTGGTGGAAAAGATTCAGAATAAGCTATACGAGTGGAAAGGAAAATTGCTGTCAATCGGTGGGAGACTTATTTTGCTTAATGCGATCATTAACTCAATCCCTATATTCTTACTTTCGTTCTTCAAAATTCCAGCTTGGGTGATCTCCAAAATTGATAAGATTAGGTGAAGGTTCTTGTGGCTAGGAACCTCCATTGATAAGAAATGGTATGCATTGGTAAAATGGAGAATTGTTTGCAAACGCAAGAAATTCGAAGGTCATGGCGTTATCAACCTCAAGCAAATGAATTAGACCCTACTGTGCAAGTGGTGGTGGAAACTACATAATCGAGGGAAGGCAAGGTAGGCACAGTTGGTTAGAGCGGCATACCTAAGAAAGAATAGTATGCGCCGGAAACCGAAGAATGTTGCATCCATGTCAGGGTTCTGAAGAGGTGTTCTTCGTACCAAGGACATTTTCCTTGCAGGTGCGTCATTTACAATCGAAGACGGCTCATCGATTTGCTTTTGGAAGGATAGGTAGTGTGGCTATTTAACCCTTCAACACAAGTTCCCGAATGTATTTTGAGTGGCGAAGGACGATTGCGACACGATCGCTGCACAGTGACGGCAGGACAATGGAAACTAAGAACTATGGGGAGAGTTAGTCCAGAAGCAAGACGACAGAAAGGATTACTTCTTCAGTTTTTGGACGACTGGAAGCTCAACAATCTTGGGGCACAGGATGAGGTCAACTGGTGGCCGAATAAAAGTTGGCAGTTTTCTATCTTTTCCACTTACTCCATGCTAAATGATGAGGGAATCAGGTTGTCACATTGTCCTATGGAGAGCGAGAGCCCCTCTTAAGGTTCGAATATTCAACTGATTGACACAAAGGAACGCTATCCTAACCAGGGATAACCTAGCTAAAAGAAACTGGACAAGACCAAGAATTTAATTACGTCACTTGCAACCGGGAGGATGAGACTATTGACCATCTACTTCTGCAATGCGCATTGGCGAAAGAATCTGCAGGTTTTAGGTTACGACATCAAACAACATTGAAAAACTCTGGGGAGAGTGGAGGTGAACCCACGTGCATGTTAACGACTATGAATTCTGGGATATAGTCGTCACGGCGACATGCTGGGGTATCTGGAATGCTAGGAATCAGTGTATCTTCAGACACAAGCAAATTCACAGCATGCATATTTTTAGTGGTATCAAGTCTAATATCCTATTTTGATCTAACAAAGCAAGTACTTCCACAAGAAGAAAGATTCAGGAGGTTTGCCACGAGCGCCCACTACACTGATGAGACTCTCCCTCAGAAGGATCAGGTCCAGGATCAGGATATGGATGCAGGACAAGAGTGAACACAGCATGCAACTCAGGCGTCAGGTTTATCTTTGGTTTGAGTATCTGTTGGGGGCATTTTGTCTACGAGTGTAGTCGGTTGTTTTAGGAAGTGGTTTGGAGTCTTGTATACATTTTACGTGGTTTCCACTGTTATTGTGTCCAGTCTGTTTAGCAATGGTTGTATTTTGAAATGATTTGCATGCTCCCATGTTGTTGTTTTTGTTTTTTTTTGTTTTTTTTGTTTTTTAAGAACAAAGATGACCTTGTCATCGCTCCCAAGTTGTTGGGAGGTATGAGTATCATTAGTACGTTGGTTGTACTTCATTAAATTCTGTTTAATGACGCTCGCTGTTTTATGATGTCAAAAAAAAAGTCGATATTAATTTAGAAATGTATTAAAATTGGACCATTAAACTTAATCCCCTATCAACAATTTGTATTAGTCGACAGTATTATCCAAAAATCATTACAAAATGGAAGCAATAGTTTCCACATGCCGAAATATTAGAAAAAGAGTAATGCTTTAGTCACTGCCAATTTTACTACAATTTTCTTCACTACCTTAGGTGACATACTTCTATTAGACACTTCCCCTATCTACTCTATTTTTTCCTACCTATTGAAGTGTGCCACATAAAATAGTGAAGAGAAATGTAGTGAAATTAGTAGTGGATATAGCATTACTCTTAGAAAAAAGACTATAGCGAACACTCACTATTAAAACACTACCTATACCTTCTGTGACAGTGTGACTGTCTTCATCATCAACAGAACAAATAAAATTAATTCCTTCTTTAAAAAAACAAACAAACAAACAAACTAATGAAATTAATCTCAATGTAGACCCTTAACCTGGATGAAATTGAACTCAAGTAATTAAGTCTGGAACGTAACTAGTTACGGTTTGATTTGGTTAATAGATTTAATTTGGAGTGATGATGTGCCTACGTTGATTACAACAGCTCCATCAAAGTATGTACATTTGGTATATTTATGAAATTGCACTTAAATTTAATTCTTCGGGGAAAAAAAAATCTCCACGTATAATTGATTTTGGATTTCTTTGGGTGTATGTTGACTAATGAGTAGTGACAAAGAAATATACATAAAACTCCAAAGATACAATGTCCCTTTGGGGGTCCATCCAGAGAATCCCATCCAGATTGATCAGTTTGGTGCTTTGTTCCAAACAGATTCCAGCACTTTTGCAGAATATGCAGTTCAGGAAAAATTATTTTTACACTGCATTTCTCATGTTTTAATGTGTTAATATGCATGTACTTTTTTCAAAGATAGCTTGAAATTTTTTAGTTTGTTCATATGGATTATAAATTGGAGAATCTTTCTTCATTAATAAATAAATCCACTTATCCACCATTTTTAATTTGCACCAATTTTTAAACTTCAATGTTAGAGCATCTGTAGTCGTTAAAGTCAAATTTTGGGTATTTTACAAAATGCAAATAGCAAAAATAGTTTTGGTCTGTAGTTGTTGTTAGCTAAAATTTAACTTTTTCGATATCCAAATAGGACAGACGGTGAATTATTTTTCGTCCGATGTTAAAAGAAAATCCTAAAAGAATTAATTAAAAGGTCTTGATAGTGACATTTAAACCAAAAAAAATTGAAAACATACCTTCTGGATCCTAGGACGGCATATAATCCTTCGTTTGAGGATTTTTTTGTTGTTTTCAATGGAACAGACAGGAAATCTTTTTCCGTCTGATCGTTTTTTTAAAAAAAAATTAAAAAAAATAAAAGGACGGGAAATAATTCCTCGTCCGATGAGTACGCGTGAAAAAAAATCTCTCCAACAAAAAATCAGCTTTCGTTTGCTATATTTTGGCAATTGTCATCTCGCCTGCCAAATATAGCCGACTACTGCAGCTCTGAAACCTAATTTTTGGGTATTTGGCCTACGACTACAGCACCGTTTTTGCTAAAATTTTAAAATTTTGGCAAAATGGCTACAGATGCTCTTACAATATGAGATCAACTGCAGGATGATGATGGTCATCTTTCAGTCGAGAAAAAAAAAAAAAAGACAAATTACTTTGTATGCCAATTTTTTTCCTTATCAGGTACTTAATTAGCGAGAATTTACAGGCAGGCATCATCAACTGCTAATTAAAATCTCTTCAATCAGTTGTTATATGAGTCTATAACGCTTAATGCATATGATTCAATTATCCAATCAAACTACTAAGATGTTCCTTCAGGTTTTTGTTCTTTTCTTTTATCTTCATAGGAACAGAGTTACATAGTGTCATACAGTTTGTGAAGATTTACCATCTTCACCACCCATCTCGACCTCAGTAATGCCCTTCTTCACCTCCTCCTTCCCAAACAACGTCTCCATCTCCTCCAACCTCTTTCCCCTCGTCTCCGGCAAAAACACGTAAAAGAACACCCAACCAGCCGTTGCTATCCCAGCATACAAGAAAAAACTTCCTGATATCGTAATTGCCTTGTACAATGACAAAAATGTCATAGTGATCACCCCACTCATCACACGGTTGGTTGCCGCGCCCAAACTACAACCTTGTGCCCTCAACCTTATAGGAAAAATCTCCGAACTATAAACCCACGCAATTGGTCCAAGCCCAATTGAAAACGAGCCAACAAAAGTTAACACGGTCGCGATGCAAATCCCAACCGCCCACTTCACCCCATGATCGATCATCAACAATCCCGAAGCAAGCAGCAACAGTGACACTACCATCCCACCGGCACTACTCAGTAGTAAAACCCTTCGACCAACTCGATCTAAAAGAAAAGTAGCAACAAGAATGAATGCAGTCTTTGTGAATCCAACTGCAATTGTAGCTCCAAGTAGTTGTGACTTGCTCTTCAGTCCAGCTTTTTGGAAGATACGCGGGCTGTAGATAACCACGGAGTCGATTCCGGATGCTTGTTGGAAGAATTGGAGACCAATGGCTGCAAGGAGAACACGACGGACAGGTGGTGTAGGGTTGATTAAGAGTTCTCTCCATATTCCATCCCCTCGATTACGCTTTGGTACTTGAATTATTTCGCCAGTGGAGTTTAGAGGGATTCCAGCTGCTTCTTTGATTTCGAGGAGTCTGTCATCGGCCTCTTGGGGTGAGTTTGATGTCCTGAGGAGCACTTTGTGGGCGTCACCTAGGCGGCCTTGCATTACCAGCCAGCGAGGGGATTCGGGCATGACAATGACTCCCAGGGCGAGGAAAACCGGTGGGAGTGCACCAGCGAGAAACATCATTCTCCAACTCAGGTGCTCGGGGAGTTTCGCAAAGGCAAAGTTCGATATATAGCCAAGAAGAATTCCTGCATTAAAGGGTGCGGCGGTATAAATTTTTAAAAAATCAGAATTTACTTTCGTATCCATATTTTTATACAAATTCATCGAGTATATATATATGAAAATTAACACTGTTATACTTTTAAAGAGTCTGTTACTACACCAAAACTTCGAAGTTGTGAGAATGATGGAGGTTTTAGTGCCTAACTTCTAACATGCCACTAGCCTGCAGGTTACTACAGTAGTGTTTGATTGATACAAAAAAAAAAAAAAAATTGCATTTGTAGCTAAGTTGCAACTATGAGTTACAAGTTGCAAAAGAATTGTGGAACTTCTAGTTGCAACCCATCCAAACATTGCAACTATGTTTGTTGAAGAATTCTAGTTGCAAATTATAATTAGGATATAGCAACTGTGCGAGGTTATACAGGTCCCAGAACAAACGAAATATAGACATGGTAACACTCACCCATGGTCTGACAAAGTTGGCCGATTAGTAGGATTGGATTTTATTGTATTTTTTGTTGTTAGTTGGAAAGTATGAGTTTCAGAATCCAGTTTGTTGAGTTTCCTAAACTCCATAAGTCTTGGTTTTTTTTTTTTTTTTTTCTTTCTTTCCAATTTTGTTAAATTCTTGTTAATAAAAGGTGGGGGGCGTTTAACCCACCATTAATGATTAAAATTAAAAAAAAAAAAAAAAAAGGAGACCCTGTTAATTTATTGTACATCTTAGCTAGCTACCTGCATTTGCAAAGACTTCAGGGAAGGAAGAAAGGAAACCCCGAGAGGAGGCAGGAGACAGTTCAGCGGTGTAGACAGGAGCAATCGTGCAAGCATAACCAACGCCTACTCCAGCGATGAATCGGCCAAGCATGAGGACGGCATAGTTAGGGGCAAGTCCCATCGTAAGAGCTCCCAAGAAAAAGATGGTTGCTGAGAGCACTATCGTGTACCTTCGGCCGATCCAGTCCGAAGTACGACCAGCGGCAAGAGAGCCGATAAGGGAGTACACATTGATGATGCCAGCCAGAATCTCGATCTGGGTGTCACTAATCTTGAGGTCATCTTTGATGAAGAGGGAAGCTCCACTTATGACTGCCACATCTGCATGCATGTATATATATATATAAAACACACAAATTATTCTTGTGTAAGAGATTTACTACCAACTTTTTCTTTTCTTTTTACTAAAATGACCACTGTAAGAGCATCCACAGTCGTTTGCTATTCTCATTGTTAAAAATAGCATTTAGCAATAGCAATCGGAGTAGTTCGCTGCAGTAGTCAAAATCTTAAAATTAAAAACGACGGGTGAACATCATCCGCTTTTGGTTTTTTTTAATTTTTTTTTTATATAATACTTATTCGGTGATTTAACAAAAAAAAAAGTTAACGAAAAAGTCAAAACCATTCCAAACGGATGAAGATCATCCGTTTGGATGGTTTTGCCTTTTTTTTGAATTCTTTTTTGGTTTTATATTATAAAAAATCAAAAAAAATAAATAAATAAATAAAAAGTCAGGAACTGACCAAACGGATGATCTTCATCCGTTTGGTGAGTTTTAACTTTTTTTTAAAAAAAAAAAAAAAAAGTTAAAAACGGATGATCTTTATCCGTCCAAAGCCACAAACAGATTAACATAATCCGTCTTCTATATTTAGCAATCTTCCATCCGCTCTCCTAACTTTAGCAAGTTACTGTATATCCCTATTCTAATTTTTGAGTTTTTAGCAAACGACTGCAGGCCTGTTTTCTAAATCGATTTCTAATTTTTGAGTATTTAGCAAACGATTGTGGATGCTCTAACAAACAAAGAGGAATAAGTAGCATCCACAATCGTTTGCTAAAAAAATTGACAAAATGACAAATTAAAATAGCAATTTGAGTATTTCGTTGCAACGGTGCTTTCTATAATATTCTCAATTATTTTTTTTTAAAGCGGACGAGACAACATGTCTCGTCTCACTTTATTTACTTATTTTAATCTTAATACTGCATTAGAATTAGTTAGTTAGTAATTAAAAGTAGATTTAGATTATTAAATTAATAAATAGGGAATTAGTTAGGCTAATTAGGGATTAATTATATAGGCTAATTAGGAATTAATTAAATATCTCCCCCTTTCTAGGACGGGACATGTTGTCCCGTCCAAGCATTTTTTGCTTGAGACGGGACAACATGTTTCGTCCGTCATTTTTCCGGTGTTTTTTCTGTATTATTATTATTTTTTTCCTGTTTTGAGACGGTACATGTTGTACTGTCTGATTATTTAATAATAAAAAATCCCAGACGAAACAACATGTACCGTCCGATACGATTATAAAAAAAAACAAAAAATTGGTCCCCTATATTTTAAGAATCGCAATTTCGTTTCTTAATTTTGAGAAGAGACTGTAACAACTTTGCTATTTTATGAGAAAATAGCACACGACTGCAGATCGTCCTTTCTCATAAAATAAAAATAAGAAATTGACAAATATAAGAAACCACTGTGGATACTCTTAATGAGTCAAAAGAAGGTAAAGAGTAATATTACCATAGCCTGAGATGATGGAGTTCATGGACGCGAGCATGGCACAAGCAAAGGCATAATTGTTTCTTTTGGGTGGAGGCGCAGTAAGTGAGTCTGTCTTGGCTTTGAGTTCTGCCATTGCTGAAGAGCTTAGCTGTAGCTCTTCCAGCAATGAGTAAGTGAGGAGGGAGTTTAAATAAACGGAGATATATTTGTTCTAGACCCCTTATTTTGAATTTGATTTTTTATTAGCCTATCTTGATAAGTGTAAAACCCTCATCTCTTAAGTTTTAGTGTAATAGGATGATAGATAGCAGACTGTATTAGAAGAATCCAGGTTCAACCCTAGTGAAGGCACATTTAACTGATTAAAAGAAGTTTCTTTTTGTTTTGGATAGCTCAGGTCTTGACTCTTGAGTGACATATATGAGCGTGCAACTTTATAGGTGTAAAACTCCCAATATGTCTTACGACTTGGGAGTTCTCATATACTCTCAAGTTTTTTTCACACATTTTGTTTAGCAAAAGGTAAAAGAAACTAATAGAAAAACCTAGGGTCCATAATGGACTTAAGAGGTAGAATTTATTTTTTTTTAAGGTAAAAGGTGGAATAATACCCCTATTTCATTAATAAGAAATTAATAAAACAACTCTGGTGTACCGAAAGAAATACAAAAGTACAGTACCAAAAATTGAAATTGTAGTGCTATGGAACCCTTAGTTTCCACATATTGTATCCCGAAAAAGAGGAGACTTTTCTCCAAACAAAGAGCCAAATTAAAGAAACAAAATTTCTCAATGATTCATTGTTTTTTTTTTTTTTGGTTGGGTACGAGTAGTGACATTGAAAGATACATAAAAATCCAAATGTACTATGTCAGTTTGGTTGTCCATTCAAAAATGATCAACTTGGTGCTGGTGACTAAACACATTCCTATTTTTTTACCAAACTATCCCTCTTTTTTTAAGTATGTACCTAATATGATTAAAAATAGGGTTAAATCGAAACCGTTTAAATTGGGCATGAATCTTAAAGATCAGGGGTAAAATGATAATTTAACCTACAAACGGGTCTGAAATGGGTACTGGGTTTTTTCTCCAAAGACCCAACAACCCACAAACGGATCCATCTCAGCTGGGTGCGGGTTCCAACCCGCAAGAAATCCGGTCCAGCTGGATAAAATTAAGGTTCATGATTATACTTAATCAACGGCCCTGATTCCTCCTATCCATTCACTGGGAAGTAGGGATTTGATCTTATCCCGAAACTGATCCCTATGGCGGCTATAAATATCCCCATCCCCCACTGTTAACAGGTAATCAATCTTTTGCCAATCAAAGCTCATTCATAATCTTTATGATTACTGACTTGAGCGTCGAAGGGTGCGTCGCAGATCAACCCCGGTGTTTCGCACTTTTTGCAGGTCAACGACGGGAGATCACGATCAAATTCCAGCGGAAAGGTTTCAGGTTTGACTATTCAACATCCCAAAGAATCCACAAATTCTATCTGTTTGCCCCCACACCAGATTTAGCGGTAACAGACTGGCGCCATCTGTGGGAACCCACGAATAGCAATCGATCGAGTCGATGGAGTCGCTGCCTGTCCAACTCCGGAACAACTGGATGAAGCCCCTGATAGAGTTCCTCAGGGATGGGATCCTTCCCCAAGACCCAAAAGAGGCACGTCGGATCCGAACGAGAGCGGAGCGATACACCCTTGTTGAAGAAATCTTGTACAGACGCTCCTATACCCAAGTAGACGTACGGCAGACCCTACATGAGATGCCTCTCCCTGGAAGAAGCCTCGTACGCCTTGCAAGAACTCCATGAAGGCATAGACGGGGCACATTCAGGATCAAGGTTCCTATTGTGGAGGAGACCTAAGACCAATTAGCCTGTTGAATGGTTCGGTGAGAATTATCACTACGATCCTTGCCAAATCCTTGCCAATAGACTTAAAGAGGTCCTAGGCGACTTGCTAAAAGACTAGGTTTTATTAAAGGGAGGGATATTCTAGATGGGGTCGCTATTGTGGAGGAGGCGATCCAAGATTGCAACTACAGATCTATTTCAGGTTTCCTTCTGAAACTGGACTTTGAAAAAGCTTATGACAAAGTTGACTGGGAATGCTCACGGAAGTAATGCATAAACGTGGGTTCGGATCAAGGTGAGTAGCCTGGATTACAACATGGCTAGAATCAGCAAAGGTTAGTGTCATGGTTAATGGCGAGGTAGGTAAGGAAATCCAGTATAGGCATGGATTGAGGCGGGGGGGATCCGCTCTCCCCGTTGCTCTTCACATTGGTAAATGACGGCTTGAATAGAATGCTTGCGAGTTACAAGTAGTTAGGTGTTACGATTGTGTCTTGTATACTCGTTGTTCAGATTAAAAGAATGTAATATGAAGCACGAAGGTCGAATCGTCGAAGTGAGTAGAAGGAGAAACAGCAACAATAGGGTGCAGGCTTGTTGCGGTCGATCGGTCTTGGTGACAGTCGACTGCACCCCCCGACCGCTCGTAGTACAGGAAATGTCATAGAGTGGTACGGTTGAACGGCCTTATTGGACGGTTGATCACCCGCGGTGCTGTGTTCATTTTTGGGCTTCGATTTGTTAGGTCATTTCAGCCCAATCTTCAACTCTAAGTTAGATCGTGCGGCTCTTATTCAGTTACTTTTTTTTAGGTTATATCGGACGACTGAGAATCAAGCTTAGACCTAGGTTTCTCTCTATTCTTCTATATATATTGTAAACTCCTCCAATATGAGAGGGAGTGCTTCATAGATTCTTTTCTCCATTGCAAAAAGAGGCTCGAGAGAGAGATAGTTTTTGGTGGGTGAGTTTAATTCCTTGTATTAAGTGAACCAGTAACTCCTTGTAATATCTTCTAGTTGAATATCAGATCTTCCTTTATTTCCCACCGGATTAAGCAAAAGCTAACCGGGATAAGTCATCGTTGTTGTGTTTGTGTTAGTTTGGTAGATCTACTTGCTTGCTCAATTTATGCACCTCGTCTACTTCGACTTCCTCATTGCTCTAATTAGTTCCGCTACGACCATAGGACATTTGTTGACGCCCCAATCCCAACAACTGATATCAGAGCTTCACGTTGCTGAGTCCCTTAGTTTAGATGACAGGCCACAGTATTTTAAAGATCAAGCAGTTCGATGGAAAGATCAACTTCAATCTTTGGAAGAATGACATGTATGATGTTCTTGTTCAAGAACGGTTGCAATTAGTAGTCAAGAAAAAAGAAAATCCAGTTGATATGAAGGATGATGTTTGGAAAGATATTCGTGAAAGAGCCATAAGTCTAATTCGACTATCCTTGGCGGACGAGGTCAAGAGTAGATTTCTTGTAGAAACAGATGTGGTGAGTTTATAAGAAAAACTCATAGCTGACTACTCTGGTTCGTTGTTATTAGATCGGATGCATTGGAAGAGGAAGTTGTTCCGTTTATCTATGAAGGAAGGTACCGATCTCCAAGACCACATTACAGAGTGCTGATGTATGTATCTTTGTGTATGTATTTATGAACTAGGTATGCCCGTGGGACGTGCCTACGGCACGTATTCGGGACTGCATGTAAATTTAGTTAGATTTATTTGATTGGGTGAACTACATAAGTGGGTGTAAATTCTGTCAGATTTAGTTAAATTTAGTTAGATTTATTCGGGACTGCATGTAAAAAAATTAAAATATTTTAACGAATAAGTGGGTGTAAACAAAAAAGGTGGGTGTAAACAAATACACCCACCTTTCTAATACAATCAACTACTCTATACAGGCCTCCTCTGAAATTATATTGTTTCCTAATAGTTTTCTAATACGACGTCTTTAAAATGTTTCATACGGCACGTTATCGCGACGTCTTAACTTTCTTTAAAATGTTTAGTAAACATTTCGATAGTATTATTTAAAATTTTACAGGTAGGATTGTAGTAAAAATTTCGATAGAATCTCTCATGAAATATTATTCCTTTGAGAGCAATTCCTTAACATCATAGACAGTCAAATTGAATCCTCCCTAGCCCAATCCAAGCCACATTACACAGACATAATATATATTAGGCTCTGGGGAAAAAAAACTTCATGTGACTAAAGATATAGTTTCTTTTGCCGGTTGATAAGATGCTGAACATGTTTGCCGGTTGATAAGATGTGGAAAATATAAAAAGTAAAATGTAAAATGTAAAAAAAACATATGTTTGTAAGGTTGTATATTTACTAAATAGTTTTCCTCAAATATATGTATTTACAATCATGGCATGAGTGATTGGGCATCACCAAGAACATCAACTGCCAACTACAACTAATATCAGCTATAGAAAACAAGATAATCAACTAGGGCGGTCCGAAAGCACCAACTGAAATTCATCTCCATTTACCAGCAATATACACAGTTATCATGAAAAGATTTAATTACCTGCAAAAGATAAATGATCACAATTAGCATACTTTAAAGAAAAGAAATTTAAACCAACTAATATTAACATAATTAATTTATTATAACAGAGAACAATACGGGAGGATAAAAAAGCTTCGCGAATAAGAACTATTTCCAATTTGAGTACATAATTATCTACTAAACAAGAATTCTAATACTACCCGTTACTCCATCAGACAGATTCGAAAAACAATTCATAAGAGAAAACTGAATCAACCAACTTTAGGGTATATTTTGAAACAAACTTGATACAACCTATGGTTAGTTTATAAATAAATAAAAAAGTGCCCCAATTCTCAACCCCCCAAAATTCAACATAATCACAAAACAGGATGTAGAATGACTAAGAAGATATGGAATACGTTTTTTAAAATAATTTATAATCATCAAAGAAGATAGATCATAGTAATTAATAGTAGTTAATACGTTCTCTTGATTGGTTTGTTAAAATAATTAGAACGTCAATTGCTCCAATTAAAGAACGTCAATTGGTTAGTTAATATATTTCCCCTCCTTTATATACAGGTCAATTGCTCCAATTAAAGAACAGCAATGGATGGCATCACTATATATGGCCATGTAAGTATCTTCTTTTTTTAAAAAAAAAAACTACAACTCTTGATATAACAATAAGTTCCTCTCATTTTAATGTTTACTTTAATACCTTACAGGTTGATGTTGACTTGGAAAAAATAGTAAGTTAAGCTTTTCATTGTGTTCTTAGCACATTAATTAATTGTCCACTTACATTCAAAATTGATATTTTTCTATTGTAGGTGCAATTCCTTCGACAAAAAAATGCCGGGGTTACCATTCGAGATGAACGCGAGCTTAATCTAATATCTCTTCGCAAGGTAAGCTTCAACCCTTATTACTTGGTTGGTCTTTTGCTCATTATTGATTTTTTATTAATTCCTACTTTTTAACCACCCAATGTAGAGAAAGGAAACAAGTTATTCTGGCAAGGGAAAGGGAAAAGAAAATGAAATGTCCAGTACGGTATATGCTTATCTTGCTTTTTTATCTTGCTTTATATCTACAATGCGTTTTCTTTATGTTTCCTCACACTGCTTCTTTTATTTATCCTCACACTGTGAAAATTAATACATTCTCAAATAAGTAAGTGGTTCTCCTCTTAAACAGTCATTTATAACGATTCATTTTCACAAATTTAGGCTCATAATGTTCATGTTATATCGAAAGCTACGTTGGCCCAACGTAGACGACGAGAATTAGAGAAACTTGAAATGTGCTCTATACGAGTATTAGACGCAACTGACGAATGTTTACCTCGAACAATTGTTTATCCTGAAGTTCTTTTATAGAGGTACCACTACCATACTCTCAACAGAAAATACAATTACTTTATGACTTTGATTATCTTTCAATAAAAAATTTTCATACTCTTAACTTAACTAATGAACCTTACTTGAATAAAACTTTTTATAACTATTAAATAGTATTATGGATGATCCACAAACTATTAAATAGAATTAAAAAATGCATCTACCAAACTGTGCATACTCTCAGCACATCCTCTCAAGTATACAGTGTCTAAATTACATTTTAGATGATATTATATTCTTTGTTTTTCCACCACCTCGGCAGAACGATAGTATAGCAAGCACAAGAAGATTATAATGAAGCTGTTAGCATAGTAACAATAATTTCTTCACAAGAAGATTATAATGAAGCTGTTAGCATAGTAACAATAATTTCTTCAACTGCTACTACTGAATATTACACTTTTAAAATAATACTACAATCATTCCAATACTCATAGTCCAAAAGGTAAACATAATAGCAAAAGCACACTTATGTTGGCATCATAAGTCATCACACACTAAAAAAGCAGTTAATTGGTATAAAAATCAGACAACTAATGTTACTGACGACGTGAATTATGTTTGCAAAATAAGTCAAATGCCAGTCAGATCGTAAAACTCCACATGTTCCAAGAATTGACATTCCCTATAATTAGAGACTTACATCTCACCAGGAAAATGTTTTCAAAATAATTTTATTAATGATTGATGACAGTACCAAAAAACAGGCTGCAAGGCCCCAGCGGCAAGAACTTGCTTTTTTATGTTTGGGGAAGAATGGACCAAATTACCAATCACACCTACCTAATAGGTAATATGAAGCACATTAATTGAAAAACATAAATATGACAACATACACATAAAAGGTGAAGCAAGAACTTCATCACTTTTTTTGATACACATCAAAATTCTCCATTTCTAATTGCTGGCTACATTTGGTTAGTTCAAGCTTCCGAGAATGAGTATAAAAAAGATAACTAAAAGTAAAAGTAGTTTAATTCAAAACTCTATCTATTAATCAAAACACAATCAAGCCTTTAGTGTGATCATCTTTTTTTCAATTCACACTTCACAGTTACACTATCAAGCCTTTAGTGTGATCATCTTTTTTTCAATTCACACTTCACAGTTACACTACTCATATGTTTAAATCTGTAACTATGGTTATCTTAAACACTTCACAATTCACACTTCATAATTCACAATTCACACTTCACAGTTACACTTCACATTTTTTCAATTCTTTACTTATTTCATAGAGATTGATATTAAATATAACTATGGTTATCTTAAACACAAGCATATATATATTGAATCTCTCTTTATTTTTCTGCAAGACGATGCTAAATTTTCAACTATATTGCAATTGGAGTTGCAATAACAAACAATTATTTTAGCAAAAACAAGTATCACCCTTTCTATTATTTGATGGCAAACATTAAATCAATAATGAGCCAGCAAACTCTTCAAATCAATTAACTTAGAATGAGGGTCGTCTATTAACTTATTGTATAGTGAAACACAAAGAAAGCTATCAAGTGGCTCTCCTTCAATCCCCCAAAAATCAAAGGCCCAGATCTAACTTCACAAAACATATTTTCCCCTCCCAAAAGTTTCCCCCTAAAACTCAAATTCAAATCTTCCACCCAAAACAACCCTATATTTATTTTTTTTATAAAAATTCTCTCTCTCTCTCTCTCTCTCTCTCTCTCTCTCTCTCTGTCCCTCTTCTATTCAAAAAATTAAGAAAATAATTTTTTAAAAAATTTTTAAATAAAAAATTTTTTAAAAAAAAAATTTAAAATTTAAAATTTTTAAAAATAATTCAAAAATAATATGTTTTTTGCTCTATGTTTGCTGGTGTTAATTTGTTGGACCTCAAAATTTATTTAGGTGTACCAATCCGAAAACGTGCCGTAGGCACGTGTCAACGGGCAAACTTAGTCCTTTATTAAATTACGAAAGTAGATTAGTTATAAAGTTTACCCAGTCACTGTCGTAAAGAATACATGTATCTGCTGTAGTGAGGTTTATACCCAGTCCACCAGCACGAGTGCTAAGAAGAAATATACTAACACTGCTATCTAAGTCATTGAAGGCGTCTATCTGTAATAAGCAAGAACAAGTGATGCTGTAGTGCACATATGAAAAGAAATTTTATGAAATTTCACACTACTGCATAGAAAATTAAATGCTCAGAATATGATTCTAATGCTCTAAATATGCACCAGTACTGAAACTTCAATGAACTGAATCTCAAGAACAACATCAATGCAAGTGTTTTGTGAGAGAAAGTGGAGGCTTTTCATCATGGAACAATTAACCAACATTTGCCAGAAAACAAAATCAAACACATGCAAAATGATGATACGGAACAACTTCTTGCTAAACAACATGGAACAATTAACCAACATGAATATGCAGTTAAGCCTTTATGATCTATAAATGTTGTGTTTTGTGCAAAAAAGTAGAGGCTTTTCAACAGATATACATAAGAACTTAACCAACATGAAAATATAAACACCCTTACCTGTCTCTTCCTTTCATCCAGCAAAACACTACCATCAATCCTGCAAACTTCGAGTTTTTTCTAACCCAAGTAATATTCAATTATGTCTAAGACTTTAGTCCACTGAGAGAAAATGAGAATCTGAAAAGGAACAAAAAAAATGGTACATTGATATTCATGAATGCTAAAAACAGCAGATGGAAAAGATGCTTACTTTGTGCTTCCGTGCAAGTAGCAAGGTCACAGTTACAAGACGACAAGACGACAAAAATGAAACAAGACGACAAGACGACTTAGAATGAGGGTCGTCTATAGTGAAACAAGACGACAAAATAAAAAAATCCATTTATATATGATAGATTTACCTTACTAAAACTTATTTTCATTGTTGTTTTACTTTTGAACTTTAATAGAACTGGGAAGCAGCTGACATGGACCTCAAATTTATAAATGCAACTACATTGATGAACTGGGAAGCAGCTGACATTTGTAGTCAAATTTGTTGTTCAATTCTTTCTCTCTTTCTTTCTTTATTCTTTTGTCGATAGTAGGCCTATGCAGGATTTGAACCCCAGACCTCTTGCCCACTAATAGGCTGCTGAACTGCAACAGCACTTGCATACATTCATTCATTCATGTGACTAAAACTGTTCAATCAAGTCAACCTGCTAAGTATCTGTAGGTCAATTACTATCTAATTGACCGTCACTTAGTCGATCACAATCTACATTATATAAGGTAGATCAAACTAGACGCTAATTCCTATCTGTCTCATCACCTCAAAAAGATATTTTGTGTTATTCAAATTTGAACACTAAGTTATGCAAGTGAGTCAGTCCATAATAGAAGTTTAGAACAACAGAAGTTTAGATCAATACATTACCATGCACTTGAGATTTGTTAATTGCATGCTAAACTATTGCATCAGTGTAGGCCTACCAGATTAGCTAGATCAGAACTAGCTTGAACTAACTAAGGATAACTGAAGTCAAGGGCCAACTACATTCTTCTACGAAGCTAATTCATGATTAAAGCTACGAAAGAGAATCATGCAGCATTGTGAAATTCATCGGAGTCCACCGCAGATTAAGTAGACCCTACGAGAAAAAACAGCAATCCTTGGAAAAGAAAAAAAAATAATCTTAGTTTCTGTGAATTTTCATGTTAGTATCTTTTCTAAACTGCAGCTATATATTCATCTGCAGGAGGTATGCTGCCATGCAAAATTTTCAGACACCAACAGTTGTAGAATCCCCACATATGACAGGACTAGATGTGACTGGAATGAAGCAAGAGTTAAATCACACAAGTAATTTTAGTGACATATCAATGGGTGAGATCCCCAACCAACAGCAGCCATTCATGTATCCATCCATATCATCCACATCTGCATTCAACACTCCAATTGCCACTGCAGACTCTGTTTCTTCTGTCGTGGATATGCTTAAAGGTGCTTTAGAACGCAAAAAGCATGGTACCCAAACGGACAAAGAAGCTTTAGATGGAAATTCTTTTAGCCTATATAATTCTCAAGAAATGCCAGTACATATAAGCTCTGATCATGATGCAACAAAATTTTTTCATGGGGTACGTAATGACCAAATGCAAAATTCAGGTAATCGGATATCTGATGAAAGATCTTTTGCAATAAATGTGGAAGGATTTGTTACTCAGGCAAACCAAATCCAAATGGGCATAATGTCTCGAGAACCTTCACAGAGTGAATCATCGACTGCTGCACCCGCACTTTCCACTGGTTTCGAAGTATGCGATGACCCTGTCAACTCAGCACAAACATTTTCAATTTGTGAAAGTTCTAGGAAAAATATTAACCGTTAATTGCTGCTAATTTAATGCTTCTTTTTTTTCCAGATTGTCGTCCACACTCAAAACCGTCATGTACATATTGACAGTTTAACTTTTTGTAGGGGTGATGAGGAACATGTTTGGTTGAAGCCATTGTTCTGTTTGAAAGGTAATGGTTTCAAAACTATTACTATTGTTTTAATTGTTTATTGTAAATTCTTACTATTTGATTCAAAACTCTAACTGTTTTTTTAGGCTTACTGTTTGGTCCTATTTTTGAAGACTTCAACCATTGTGGGAACCTACAACCATGTATTTTTTTTTTTTTTTTTTTCATTCAGTTGGTTGGTGTTTAGTATGGTGGAGGATGTAATAGTTGTAATAATTGTAATATTTAGCATTTTTGGAGATGATGTAAGTAATTGTATATAATGATGATATAATATAGTTATGTTAATACCCGTACCCGCAATTTTGTGGAGTATTGGGTTCTGTGTTTGGTTTTTTAACGGTTTTTCGAAGATTTTTCAAAAAATTTATTACATTTTCAAACGAATTTTTGGTTTTTATTTTGTATCTTGCATTATATTCTGAAATTTTCCCCCAGAGCCTTATATATATGATGCCTGTGTGATGTTGCTCGATTGAGCCTGGGGAGGATTGATATTTATTGCCTGTGATGTCATATATTTAATTGTTAGCAGAATTTCGTAAGGAATTTCTGTAAAAGGGCTAATATTTTAAGGGAGGTTCTGTCAAAATTTTTACTAAATTTTCTAAAATTTATTATGTTTTCAAATGCTTGGTTTTTATTTTGTATCTTAGTCATATGATAATATCTTGGTTTTTCAAATGAAATTTGCTGGTTGGTTAGCCTTGAGGACTAATAAAAGGCTAAGGCCATTTCATCATCACCAAAAAGGACAACAGGAATTTTGTTTGTTCATTTAATTCCTATCTAATCAAGTCAAACAAACCTGGGACATTAAGGACAACCATCTGCCAATACCATGCCAAATTTCCACAGTAAAATGAGCCACAGATTCGCAACTATCTTCCCTTCCCTTTCATGAGTAATGTTAGCTGACCACCGCCACCACCCTTCTGCATCTCAGTTTGGGCCATGGCATGCTTATCATCCATGAAGTTAGCTAGCTCCCAGCAAAGGCTGGAGGCAGCATCCCTCAATGGGTCATCTCTTCTCTTCTTTTTTAACAACAGATCATGTCCCGTTTAACAAAAGTTGATGAATTCGATCGTTTCCTCAATCTCTGAATCTGCAGACAGAAAGAAGCCCACAAGATGTTGAGAAAAATTATGATATTGGTCTGCAAACAGAAACCCATAAGCTCCAACATGCAGCAGAACATTATGATCGGTTCCATTATTTATTTACAGCAGTAGACACAGCTCGACTAACAAAAGATCATATATATTTTGATCCAAACATCAAATGAACTGGATATAACAACTGTCCACTCCGTGACGAGGCATCAATTAATTAACTTATCAAATAGGTAATCCTAAAAATACATTTTGTCATCCAGAGAGAAAATATACAGCAGTAAAAGGTGACTTAACGCCTCACTTAATGGAGCCAGCCTGATGCCGATCTTACATTAAGAAATTCCTTTCCATAAAAAATGGCCTATATATTTTGTATCTTGGTTTCAACAAACACATTTTTTTCTTCCCAGAGCCCTATATATATAATGTCTATGTGATGTTGCTTGGATTGGCCCGGGGAGGATTTATATTTCTTGACTGTGATGATAAATTTTTAATTGTGAACAGAATTTTGTAAGGAATTGTTGTAAAATGGCTGATATTTTAAGGGAGGTTCTGTCAAAATTTTTAGGAAAATTTCCTAAAATCTATTATGATTCCAAACTATATCTTTAGTCACATGAAGTTTTTTTTCCCCAGAGCCTAATATATATTATGTCTGTGTAATGTGGCTTGGATTGGGCTAGGGAGGATTCAATTTGACTGTCTATGATGTTAAGGAATTGCTCTCAAAGGAATAATATTTCATGAGAGATTCTATCGAAATTTTTACTACAATCCTACCTGTAAAATTTTAAATAATACTGTCGAAATGTTTACTAAACATTTTAAAGAAAGTTAAGACGTCGCGATAACGTGCCGTATGAAATATTTTAAAGACGTCGTATTAGAAAACTATTAGGAAACAATATAATTTCAGAGGAGGCCTGTATAGAGTAGTTGATTGTATTAGAAAGGTGGGTGTATTTGTTTACACCCACCTTTTTTGTTTACACCCACTTATTCGTTAAAATGTTTTAATTTTTTTACATGCAGTCCCGAATAAATCTAACTAAATTTAACTAAATCTGACAGAATTTACACCCACTTATATAGTTCACCCAATCAAATAAATCTAACTAAATTTGCATGCAGTCCCGAATACGTGCCGTACGCACGTCCCACGGGCATACCTAGTATTTCAATATTTAACATACCATACAATTCAATCCCTTCAACAGAACTCATCTGTTTTTCCTTTTCAACCAACCGGGCCCACACAACAACCATGGATGACATCATCAATCCATCTCATTATCTCAAACCAAACCAACAGCATACTCAACCGAATGTTACAATACCGTGGGGCCCCCATTCTCTTAATAACCGGATTTTTTTAATGAATCCTTTCAAACCATATTATTTTTTTTCACAAATCCAATACCATATCAGCCAATATATATATATATATATATATATATATATATATATATATATATATATTATTTTATTATACTATTCACAAATTACGGGGTATTGCACGAAGGGGGCCTTGCATTATGAGCTAACGGGGGGGGGGGGATTCGGACATAGCACTGTCTCCTAGGACAAGGAAAACAGGTGGGAGTGGTCCTGCGAGAAACATCATTCTCCAGCTCAAGTGCTCGGGGAGTTTTGCGAAGGCAAAGTTGGATACATAGCCGAGAAGAACACCTGCATTTAGGGGTGCAAACATGTACGAAATAAACCAGAATTTGATTTTGTTTCTTTATCTTGATACAAATATCTGAGCTACAAATAGTGTTAAACTGACCAGAATATTTGAATATGTAATAAAATTTAAGTAAACATGTATACCTTTATCATCATATTTTTGAACTAATAGTTAATATTAATATGATGGCCATTATTAATGTTTTCTACAACGGGTCATTAGAGATGAACAGGATAACCAATGCCCTCATCACATTGATCCCAAAGAAAAAGGTGGTCAGAGAAGTGGGAGACCTAAGACCAATTAGTCTGTTGAATGGCTCGGTGAGAATTATCTTTAAGATCCTTGCCAATAGACTTAAAGAGGTCCTAGGAGACTTGCTAGAAGACTAGGTTTTATTAAAGGGAGGGATATTCTAGATGGAGTCTCTATTGTAGAGGAGGCAATCCAAGATTGCAAGTGCAGATCTATTTCAGGTTTCATTCTGAAACTGGACTTTGAAAAAGCTTATGACAAAGTCGACTGGGAATGCTTCATGGAAGTAATGCATAAACGTGGGTTCGGATCAAGGTGGGTAGCCTGGATTACAACATGGCTAGAATCAGCAAAGGTTAGTGTCATGGTTAATGGCAAGGTGGGTAAGAAAATCCAGTGTAGGCGTGGATTGAGGCAGGGGGATCCGCTCTCCCTGTTGCTCTTCACATTGGTAAATGACGGCTTGGATAGAATGCTTGCGAGTTACAAGCAGTTAGGTAGGCTGAGAAGCCTGGGGGGTAGAAGTAATGTGTCAGCAATGATCAACTTTCAGTATGCAGACGATACCCTCGTCTTCGGGGAGAACGATGTGGTCCAAGCGGTATTCCTTAAATGGGGATTGTACCTGTTCGAAATCTGGTCAGGCCTTAGAGTGAATTTCCATAAGAGCTCACTTTTCTTTATTGAACTGGTCGAGAACAACCATAATGCGGTGGCAGCTATCCTAAATTGCAAAGTTGAGTCATTTCCTATAAAATACCTTGGTCTGCCCATTAAACCAGGCAAACTCAGAAAGGATGACTGGAATGAGTTGGTGGAAAAGATTCAGAATAAGCTAGATGAGTGGAAAGGAAAATTGATGTCTATCAGTGGGAGACTTATTTTGCTTAATGCGGTCATTAACTCAATCCCTTTATTCTTTCTTTCGTTCTTCAAAATTCCGGCTTGGGTGATCTCCAAAAGTGATAAGATTAGGTGGAGGTTCTTGTGGCTAGGAACCTCCATTGATAGAAAATGGTACACATTGGTAAAATGGATAATTGTTTGCAGACGCAAGAAATTTGGAGGTCATGGCGTTATCAACCTCGAGCAAATGAATCAGGCCCTACTGTGCAAGTGGTGGTGGAAACTACATAATCGACGGAAGGCAAGGTGGACACAGTTGGTTAGAGCGGCATACCTAAGAAAGAATAGTATGCACCGGAAATCGAAGAATGTTGCATCCATGACAGGGTTCTGGAGGGGTGTTCTTCATACCAAGGGCATTTTCCTTGCAAGTGCGTCATTTGCTATCGGAGACGGCTCATCGATTTGCTTTTGGAAGGATAGGTGGTGTGGTTACTTAACCCTTCAACACATGTTCCCGAATGTATTCCGAGTGGCGAAGGACGATTGAGACACGGTCGCTGCACAGTGACGGTAGAGACAATGGAAACTAAGAACTAAGGGGAGAGTTAGCCCAGAAGCAAGACGACAGAAAGGATTACTTCTTCAGTTTTTGGACGACTAGAAGGCCAACAATCTTGGGGCACAGGATGAGGTCAACTGGTGTCCAAATAAAAGTGGGCAGTTTTCTGTCTCTTCCACTTACTCCATGCTAAATGATGAGGGAATCAGGTATGACAAATGTCCTATGGAGAGCGAGAGCCCCTCTTAAGGTTCGAATATTCAATTGACTGACACAGAGGAACGCTATCCTAACCAGGGATAACCTAGCTAAAAGAAGCTGGACAAGAAAACTGGACAAGACCAAGAAACGTCACTTGCAACGGGGAGGATGAGACTGTTGACATCTACTCCTGCAATGTGCATTGGCGAAAGAAATCTGCAGGTTTCAAGTTACGACATCAAACAACATTGAAAAACTCTGGGGAGAGTGGAAGCGGACCCATGTGCACATTAACGACTATGAACTCTGGGATATAGTCATCACGTCGACATGCTGGGATATCTAGAATGCTAAGAATCATTGTATCTTTAGACACAAGCAAATTCGCAGCATGCATATTTTTAGTGGTATCAAGTCTAATATCCTATTTTGATCTAACAAAGCAAGTACTTCCACAAGAAGAAAGATTCAGGATAGGTTTGCCACGAGCGCCCACTACACTGATGAGACTCTCCCTCAGAAGGATCAGGTCCAGGATCAGGATATGGATGCAGGACAGGAGTGAACACAGCATGCAACTCAGGTGTCAGGTTTAGCTTTGGTTTGAGTATCTGTTGGGGGCATTTTGTCTACGAGGGTAGCCGCTTGTTTTATGAAGTGGTTTGGAGTCTTATATACATTTTGAGTGGTTTTTACTATTATTGTGTCCAGTCTGTTTAGTAATGGTTGTATTTTGAAATGATTTGCATGCTCCCATGTTGTTGTTGTTTTAGTTTTTTTATTTTCTTAAGAACAAAGATGACCTCGTCATCGCTCCCAGGTTGTTGGGAGGTATGAGTATCATTAGTACGTTGATTGTAATTCGTTAAATTCTGTTTAATGAAGCTCGCTGTTTTATGATCCAAAAATAAAGTCAATATTAATTTAAGAATGTACTAAAATTGGACCATTAATAAACTCAATCCCCTATCAACAATTTGTATTAGTCGACAGTATTATCCAAAATTCATTACAAAATGGAAGCAATAGTTTTCACATGCTGAAATATTAGAAAAAAGACTATAGCGAGCACTCACTATTAAAACACTACCTATACCTTCTGTGACTGTCTTAATCATCAAGAGAACAAATAAAATTATTTCCTTCTTTAAAAAAACAAACAAACTAACTAACTAATGAAATTAATCTCAATGTAGACCCTTAACCTGGATGAAATTGAACTTAAAGTAATTAAGTCTGGAACGTAACTAGTTACGGTTCGATTTGGTTAATAGAGTGAAATAGATTTAATTTGGAGTGATGATGTGCCTACGTTGATTACAACAGCTACATCAAAGTGTGCACATCTGGTAGTGTTGTAAGATTTATTTATGAAATTGCTCTTAAATTTAATTCTTCGGGGAAAAAATAATTCTCCACCTATAATTGATTTTGGATTTATCGGACTGGAATCTTTTGATTCTATCATTCACTTCAAAAAATAATAATAATAATAATAATAATTGATTTTGGATTTATATGGGTGTACTGTATGTTGACTAATGAGTAGTGACAAAGAAATATACATAAAACTCCAAAGATACAATGTCCCTTTGGGGGTCCATCCAGATTGATCAGTTTGGTGCTTTGTTCCAAACAGATTCCAACACTTTTGCAGAATATGCAATTGAGGAAAAATTATTTTTACACTGCATTTCTCATGTTTTAATCTGTTAATATGCATGTACTTTTTTCAAAGATAACTTGAAATTTTTTTGTTTGTTCATATGGAATATAAATTGGAGAATCTTTCTTCATTAATAAATAAATCCACTTATCCACCATTTTTAATTTGCACCAATTTTTAAACTTCAATGTTTAGAGCATCTCTCAGTTAAGATCAGACTTCGGCTTTCATCCAGACGGGAGCTAGCTACTCTGATTCCTTCCCTGAGGGTTGTTCGAACTGATGGTGTTTTGTCGCGTTCTAACTTCTAAGTCCCCGACCAGCCTGTCTCTGTAGCTTTATTTATTATCTCTTTCTGTTGTTTAGTCTCTAGCTCCGTTTCATCACCTGTATCTTGCTTGTTGTCTGCGTTTTTTGTTAGGCTATCGCTTGTTTTACTTCTTGTAAAACCCATTATTATTGGGTTGTACAGTTTTAACCGCTTTATTAATATATTTTTTGATCGGGCTGGAGTCGTTTGACTCTATCCGCTTACATCAAAAAAAATATTTAGAGCATCTGTAGTGTAGTCGTTAAAGTCAAATTTTGAGTATTTGGCAAAATGCAAATAGCAAAAATAGCTTTAGTCTGTAGTCGTTGACCAAAATTTAACTTTTTCGATATTCAAATAGTATAGACGGTGAATTATTTTCCGTCCGACGGATAAAAAAAAAAATTCTAAAAAAATTAATTAAATGGCCTTGATAGTGACATTTAAACAAAAAAAAAAATTCGAAAACATACCTACTGGATCCTAGGACGGCGTATAATTCTTGGTTTAAGAATTTTTTTGTTGTTTTCAATGGAACGGACGGGAAATCTTTTTCCGTCCGATCGTTTTAAAAAAATAATTAAAAATAAATAAAGGGAAGGTATTTGGCCAACGACTACAGCACCGTTTTTGCCAAAATTTAGAATAATGGCCAACGACTACAGATGCTCTTACAACATGAGATCAATTGCAGGATGATGATGGTCATCTTTCAGTGGAGAAAAAAAAGAAGAGACAAATTACTTTGTATGCCAATTTTTTTCCTTATCAGGTACTTAATTAGCGAGAATTTACAGGCAGGCATCATCAACTGCAAATTAAAATCTCTTCAATCAGTTGTTATATGAGTCTATAACCCTTAACTATTCGTTCGTGCTATATTTTAACTATATGTAAATTTGCTTTTAGCACTGAATCTCTTCCGCCACTACCGTAAGAGCTATAATTTGCAAAAAAAAAAATAGTAAAATATATAGACGGAAGAATATCCTCCTTCAGAGGTCTTTATTATTTTTTTTGATTTAAAAAAAAAACCCAGTCGGAAGATCTTCCGTCTGGATTTTTAATTTTTTTTAAAAAAAATTTAAAACCTCAACCGGAAGAAGATCTGTTTGGGATTTTTTGATTTTTTTTTAAAGTCTTTTAGGAAAAGGACGAAAAAAAAGATTAAAAAACAAATGAAAGGGACGGAAGTTCATCTTCCGTCTCTTTCAAATTTTAAAAAATAAAATAAAATTACAAAGACGGAGGAACATCTTCTGTTTGATAATTTTTTTTTAAAAAAACATTTAACCAATTCGAATAGACGGAAGAAAATCTTCCCTCTATAGAATTTTGACCGGTCAAATTATATAGACGGAATATCTTCTTATGTCTATTCGAATTTTTTATTCTAAACAAATCGAATTTTTTTAATAGAGAGAGGATCATTTACCGTCTACCGTCTTCTATATTTTTCAAATGCTCTTCTACTCTGCTATATATGGCCGACTCCTGTTCATGACTCTGCTATAAATTAGGTTTATAGGAGATGATAGCGGCGTGAAATTTTTAAAATTTCTATTTTTTTAATAAATAGCAAACGAGAGTGGATGCTAATGCATATGATTCAATCATCCAATCAAACTATTGAGAAGTTCCTTCAGGTTTTTGTTCTCTTCTTTTTATCTTCATAGGAACAGAATTACATAGTGTCATACAGTTTGTGAAGATTTACTACCATCTTCACCACTCATCTCGACCTCGGGCATGCTCTTCTTCACCTCCTCCTTCCCAAACAACGTCTCCATCTCCTCCAACCTCTTTCCCCTCGTCTCCGGCAAAAACACGTAAAAGAACACCCAACCAGCCGTTGTTATCCCAGCATACAAGAAAAAGCTTCCTGATATCGTAATTGCCTTGTACAATGACAAAAATGTCATAGTAATCACCCCACTCATCACACGGTTGGTTGCCGCGCCCAAACTACAACCTTGTGCCCTCAACCTTATAGGAAAAATCTCCGAACTATAAACCCACGCAATCGGTCCAAGCCCAATTGAAAACGAGCCAACAAAAGTTAACACGGTCGCGATGCAAATCCCAACCGCCCACTTTACCCCATGATCGATCATCAACAATCCCGAAGCAAGCAGCAACAGTGACACTACCATCCCACCGGCACTACTCAGTAGTAAAACCCTTCGACCAACTCGATCTAAAAGAAAAGTAGCAACAAGAATGAATGCAGTCTTTGTGAATCCAACTGCAATTGTAGCTCCTAGTAGTTGTGACTTGCTCTTCAGTCCAGCTTTTTTGAAGATACGCGGGCTGTACATACCCACGGAGTCGATTCCGGATGCTTGTTGGAAGAATTGGAGACCAATGGCTGCAAGGAGAACACGACGGACAGGTGGTGTAGGGTTGATTAAGAGTTCTCTCCATATTCCATTCCCTCGATTATGCTTTGGTACTTGAATTATTTCGCCAGTGAAGTTTAGAGGGATTCCAGCCGCTTCTTTGATTTCGAGGAGTCTTTCTTCGGCCTCTTGGGGTGAGTCTGATGTCTTGAGGAGCACTTTGTGGGCGTCGCCTAGGCGGCCTTGCGTTACCAGCCAGCGAGGGGTTTCGGGCATGGCAATGACTCCCAGGGCGAGGAAAACCGGTGGGAGTGCACCAGCAAGAAACATCATTCTCCAACTCAGGTGCTCGGGGAGTTTCGCAAAGGCAAAGTTCGATATATAGCCAAGAAGAACTCCTGCATTAAAGGGTGCGGCGGTATAAATTTTTAAAAATCGGAATTTACTTTCGTATCCATATTTTCACACAAATTCATCGAGTATATATGAAAATTAACACTGCTAAATTTTTAAAGAGTTCTGTTACTGCACCAAAATTTCAAAGTTGTGAGAATGATGAAGGTTTTAGTGCCTAACTTCTGACATGCCACTAGCCCAGGTTAGTAGTGTTTGATCGATACAAAAAATAAATAAATAAAAATAAAATTGCATTTGTAGCTAAGTTGCAACTATGAGTTAGAAGTTGCAAAAGAGTGGTGGAACTACTAGTTGCAACCCATCCAAACATTGCAACTATGTTTGTTGAAGAATTCTAGTTGCAAATTAACATAATTACGATATAGCAACTGAGCGAGGATATACAGGTTCAGAACAAACGAAATATAGACATGGTAACACTCACCCATGCTCTGACAAGATCGGCCGATTAGTAGGATAAAATTTATTATATTTTTTGTTGTTGGTTGAAAAATATGAGTTTCAGAAACCAGATTGTTGAGTTTTCTGAACTTCACAAGTCTTTTTTTTTCCTTGTCTATTTTGTTAAATTCTTGTTAATAAAAGGTGGGGGGCTTTTAACCCACCATTAATGATTAAAAATTTAAAAAAAAAAAAAGAAAAAATAAGGGAGACCCTGTTAATTTATTGTACATCTTAGCTAGCTACCTGCATTTATAAAGACTTCAGGGAAGGAAGAAAGGAAACCCCGAGAGGAGGCAGGAGACAGTTCAGCGGTGTAGACAGGAGCAATCGTGAGAGCATAACCAACGCCTATTCCAGCGATGAATCGGCCAAGCATGAGGACGGCATAGTTAGGGGCAAGTCCCATCGTAAGAGCTCCCAAGAAAAAGATGGTTGCTGAGAGCACTATCGTGTACCTTCGGCCGATCCAGTCCGAAGTACGACCAGCGGCAAGAGAGCCGATGAGGGAGTACAGATTGATGATGCCAGCCAGAATCTCGACCTGGGTGTCACTAATCTTCAGGTCATCTTTGATGAAGAGGGAAGCTCCACTTATGACTGCCACATCTGCATGCATGTATATATAAAACACACAAATTATTCTTGTGTAAGAGATTTACTACCAACTTTTTCTTTTCTTTTTACTAAAATGACCACTGTAACAAACAAAGAGAAATAAGTAGCATCCACAGTCGTTTGCTAAAAAAATTGACAAAATGACAAATTAAAATAGCAATTTGAGTATTTCGTTGCAACGGTGCTTTCTATAATATTCTCAATTTTTTTTTTTTTAAGCGGACGAGACAACATGTCTCGTCTCACTTTATTTACTTATTTTAATCTTAATACTGCATTAGAATTAGTTAGTGAGTAATTAAAAGTAGATTTAGATTATTAAATTAATAAATAGGTAATTAGTTAGGCTAATTAGGGATTAATTATATAGGCTAATTAGGAATTAAATATCTCCCCCTTTCTAGGACGCGACATGTTGTCCCGTCCAAGCATTTTTTGCTTGAGACGGGACAACATGTTTCGTCCGTCATTTTTCCGGTGTTTTTTCTGTATTATTATTATTTTTTTCCTGTTTTGAGACGGTACGTGTTGTACCGTCTGATTATTTAATAATAAAAAATCTCCGACGAAACAACATGTACCGTCCGATACGATTAAAAAAAATAAATTGGTCCCCTATATTTTTAGAATCGTAATTTCGTTTCTTATTTTTGAGAAGAGACTGTAACAACTTTGTTATTTTATGAGAAAATAGCACACGACTGCAGACCGTCCTTTCTCATAAAATGAGAAATTGACAAATATAAGAAACGACTGTGGATACTCTTAATGAGTCAAGGATACTCTTAATGAGTCAAAAGAAGGTAAAGAGTAATATTACCATAGCCTAAGATGATGGAGTTCATGGACGCGAGCATGGCACAAGCAAAGGCATAATTGTTTCTTTTGGGTGGAGGCGCAGTAAGTGAGTCTGTCTTGGCTTTGAGTTCTGCCATTGCTGAAGAGCTTAGCTGTAGCTCTTCCAGCAATGAGTGAGGAGGGAGTTTAAATAAACGGAGATATATTTGTTCTAGACCCCTTATTTTGAATTTGATTTTTTTATTAGCCTATCTTGATAAGTGTAAAACCCTCATTTTTTAATAGGATGATAGATAGCAGACTGTATTAGAAGAATCCAGGTTCAACCCTAGTGAAGGCACATTTAACTGATTAAAAGAAGTTTCTTTTTCTTTTGGATAGCTCAGGTCTTGACTCTTGAGTGACATATATGAGCGTGCAACTTTATAGGTGTAAAACTCCCAATATGTCTTACGACTTGGGAGTTCTCATATACTCTCAAGTTTTTTCACACATTTTGTTTAGCAAAAGGTAAAAGAAACTAATAGAAAAACCTAGGGTCAATAACGGACTTAAGAGGTAAAATTTTTTTTTGAGGTAAAAGGTGGAATAATACCCCTATTTCATTAATAAGAAATTAATAAAACAACTCTGGTGTACCGAAAGAAATACAAAAGTACAGTACAAAAAATTGAAATTGTAGTGCTATGGAACCCTTAGTTTCCACATATTGTATCCTGAAAAAGAGGAGACTTTTCTCCAAACAAAGAGCCAAATTAAAGAAACAAAATTTCTCAATGATTCATTGTTTTTTTTTTTTGGTTGGGTACGAGTAGTGACATTGAAAGATACATAAAAATCCAAAGATACTATGTCAGTTTGGTTGTCCATTCAAAAATGATCAACTTGGTGCTGGTGACAAAACACATTCCTATTTTTTTACCAAACTATCCCTCTTTTTTGTAAGTATGTACCTGATATGGTTAAAAATAGGGTTAAATCAGAACCGTTTAAATTGGGCACGAATCTTAAAGATCAGGGGTAAAATGATAATTTAACCTACAAACGGGTCTGAAATGGGTACTGGGTTTTTTCTCCAAAGGCCCAACAATCCACAAACGGATCCATCTCAGCTGGGTGCGGGTTCCAACCCGCAAGAAACCCGGTCCAGCTGGATAAAATTAAGGTTTATGATTATACTTAATCAATGGCCCTGATTCCTCCTATCCATTCACTGGGAAGTAGGGATTTGATCTTATCCCGAAACTGATCCCTATGGCCGCTATAAATACCCCCCATCCCCCACTGTTAACAGGTAATCAAACTTTTGCCAATCAAAGCTCATTCATAATCTTTCTGATTACTGACTTGAGCGTCGGAGGGTGCGTCGGAGGGATTAACCCCGGTATTTCGCACTTTTTGCAGGTCAACGGCGGGAGATCACGGTCAAATTCCAGCGGAAAGGTTTCAGGTTTGACTATTCAACATCCCAAAGAATCCACAAATTCTATATGTTTGCCCCCACACCAGATTTAGCAGTAACAGACTGGCGCCGTCTGTGGGAACCCACGAATAGCAATCGATCGAGTCGATGGAGTCGCTGCCTGTCCAACTCCGGGACAACTGGATGAAGCCCCTGATAGAGTTCCTCAGGGATGGGGTCCTTCCCCAAGACCCAAAAGAGGCCCGTCGGATCCGAACGAGAGCGGAGCGATACACCCTTGTTGAAGAAGTCTTGTACAAACGCTCCTATACCCAAGTAGACGGCAGATCCTACTTGAGATGCCTCTCCCCGGAAGAAGCCTCGTACGTCTTGCAAGAACTCCATGAAGGCATAGGCGGGGCACATTCAGGATCAAGGTCCCTATTGTGGAGGAGACCTAAGACCAATTAGCCTGTTGAATGGCTCGGTGAGAATTATCACTAAGATTCTTGCCAAATCCTTGCCAAATCCTTGCCAATAGACTTAAAGAGGTCCTAGGCGACTTGCTAAAAGACTAGGTTTTATTAAAGGGAGGGATATTTTAGATGGGGTCGCTATTGTGGAGGAGGTGATCCAAGATTGCAACTGCAGATCTATTTCAGGTTTTCTTCTGAAACTGGACTTTGAAAAAGCTTATGACAAAGTTGACTGGGAATGCTTCACGGAAGTAATGCATAAACGTGGGTTCGGATCAAGGTGAGTAGCCTGGATTACAACATGGCTAGAGTCAGCAAAGGTTAGTGTCATGGTTAATGGCGAGGTAGGTAAGGAAATCCAGTGTAGGCGTGGATTGAGGCGGGGGGGATCCGCTCTCCCCGTTGCTCTTCACATTGGTAAATGACGGCTTGAATAGAATGCTTGCGAGTTACAAGTAGTTAGGTGTTACGATTGTATCTTGTATACTCGTTGTTCAGATTAAAAGAATGTAATATGAAGCACGAAGGTCGAATCGTCGAAGTGAGTAGAAGGAGAAACAGTAACAGTAGGGTGCAGGCTTGTTGCGGTCGATCGGTCTTGGTGACAGTCGACTGCACCCCCCGACCGCGCCTCCCGACCGCTCGTAGTACAGGAAATGTCATAGAGCGGTACGGTGGAACGGCCTTATTGGATGGTCGATCGCCCGCGGTGCTGTGTTCGTTTTTGAGCTTCGATTTGTTAGGTCATTTCAGCCCAATCTTCAACTCTAAGTTAGATCGTGCGGCTCCTATTCAGTTACTTCTTTTTCAGGTTATATCGGACGACTGAGAATCAAGATTAGACCTAGGTTTCTCTCTATTCTTCTATATATATTGTAAACTCCTCCAATATGAGAGGGAGTGCTTCATAGATTCTTTTCTCCATTGCAAAGAGAGGCTCGAGAGAGAGATAGTTTTTGGTGGGTGAGTTTAATTCCTTGTATTAAGTGAACCAGTAACTTCTTCTAATATCTTCTAGTTGAATATCAGATCTCCCTAAATTTCCCACCGGATTAAGCAAAAGCTAACCGGGATAAGTCATCATTGTTATGTTTGTGTTAGTTTGGTAGATCTACTTGCTTGTTCAATTTATTCACCTCGTCTACTTCGACTTCCTCATTGCTCTAATTAGTTCCGCTACGACCATAGGGCATTTGTTGACGCCCCAATCCCAACAACTAATATTAGAGCTTCACGTTGCTGAGTCCCTTGGTTAAGATGACAGACCACAGTATTTTGAAGATCAAGCAGTTCGATGGAAAGATCAACTTCAATCTTTGGAAGAATGACATGTATGATGTTCTTGTTCAAGAACAATTGCAATTAGCAGTCAAGAAGAAAGAAAATCCAGTTGATATGAAGGATGATGTTTGGAAAGATATTCGTGAAAGAGCCATAAGTCTAATTCGACTATCCTTGGCGGACGAGGTCAAGAGTAGATTTCTTGTAGAAACTGATGTGGTGAGTTTATAAGAAAAACTCATAGCTGACTACTCTGGTTCGTTGTTATTAGATCGGATGCATTGGAAGAGGAAGTTGTTCCGTTTATCTATGAAGGAAGGTACCGATCTCCAAGACCACATTACAGAGTTCAATAAGGTATTATCTGAACTTAATGTGATCAACGCAGATGTGTGCGAGGAAGATAAAACTTTCAACCTGATATATTCACTGCTGGATTCGTACGAACCTTTGATCACGACCATGCTACACGGTAGATCTACCAATGAGAGTATTTCGGTAGATGGTGTAATCAAAGCATTGAAAGAAAATCAACTTAGGAAGGAGACCCATAAATTTTCATCGTCTATTCCTACAAGTTGTCTAGCGGTGGATGGTCCTTCATGGAGAAGACAAAGTGCTTTGCAAAAGGATTCAATCTGTTGCCGATATTGTAAGAGGCTAGGGCATATCAAGAAAGACTGTTGGAAATTACAGAATCAGGAGAGCACCAAGAATGGGAGTTCAGCCGCTAATGTGGTTAGTGCCTTTGATTTAGGTGGTTCGTGTCTTCTTGTTTCAAATTCTTTAGAAGTGGATTCTAGTTGGTTTCTTGACTCAGCAAGTTCTTCTCATATTTGCTCCGAGAGGAAGTTATTTTCTACTTATAAGTCTACTACGGGGCGTTGTGTGACAACAGGATCTGGGGAGATTTGTGAAGTAGTTGGTGAGGGGACAGTTGAGTTGAAGATGCCAGGTCTAAACATGTTCACTTTAAGGAATGTTTTCCATATTCCTCTGTTGAAAAAGAATCTGATTTCCTTGGTAACTCTTGATGCATGAGACTGCTGATACACAGCTCAAGGTGGAGTTCTGTCTGTTTTTCATGGTCGTCGTAAGGTGATTAGAGGTATGAGAGTGGTTGGGACAAGCCAACACAATCTCTACAAGCTTTGGGGAATTCGAAATACTTGCACAAGTGTTGCTCATTTTTCCGTTATTCCCGCAAGCTCAGCTAGTTTGCCGCAACTAGATTCATCAAGACGAGACCACGACGTTCGAATATCATTGAGAGGTGGATAAAGCCTACGGGTTGGTGGATTTCGTGCTGAGTTTCGCAACTTTGTGAGTACATTTACGGAGGTGTGCCTTTGAGGGGCTACACTGGATTCGGTGAGATTGGGTAGAGATCATTTCAACTGGAAGAAGAAGCTATTGTTCTAAGTTTTCTTTGCAAGTGGAATTTGTTAGAGTTTGGATATGAGTAACACATCATGTGATAGCACTAGTATGCAATCCAAGGTGGAGTTTGTTAGGACTGTGTCTTGTATACTCGCTGTTCAGATTAAAAGAAGGTAATATGAAGCACGGAGGTCAAAGCGTCGATGTGAGTATAAGGAGAAACAGCGGTCGACCAGTTTTGGTGACAATCGATCGCACCCCTCGACTGCTCGTAGGACAGGAAATGTCAGAGAGTGGTACGGTCGACCGGTCTTGTTGGACGATCGACCGCCCGCGACGCTGTGTTCGTTTTTGGGCTTCGATTTGTTAGGTTGTTTCAGTCCAATCTTCAACTCCATGTTAGATCGTGCGGCTCCTATTCAGTTACTTCTTTTCCAGGTTATATCGGACGACTGAGAATCAAGATTAGACCTAGGTTTCTCTCTATTCTTCTATATATATGGTAAACTCCTCTAATATAAGAGGGAGTACTTCATAGATTCTTTTATCCATTGCAAAGAGATGCTCGAGAGAGAGATAATTTTTTGTGGGTGAGTTTAATTCCTTGTATCAAGTGAATCAGTAACTCCTTGTAATCTCTTCTAGTTGAATATCAGATCTTCCTATATTTCCCCCCGTATTAAGCAAAAGCTAACCGGGATAAGTCATCATTGTTGTGTTTTTGTTAGTTTGGTGGATTTACTTGCTTGCTCAATTTATTCGCCTCGTCTAGTTCGACTTCCTCATTGCTCTAATTAGTTCCGATGTGACCAGGGAGCATTTGTTGACGCCTCAATCCCAACATTAGGTAGGCTGAGAAGCCTAGGGGATAGAAGTAATGTGTCAGCAGTGATCAACCTACAGTATGCAGACGATACCCTCGACTTCGGGGCGAACGATGCCGTCCAGGCGGTATTCCTTAAATGGGGATTGTACCCGTTCGAAATCTGGTCAGGCCTTAGAGTGAATTTCCATAATAGCTCACTTTTCTTTATTGAACCGGTCGAGAACAACCATAATACAGTGGCGGCTATCCTAAATTGCAAAGTTGAGTCATTTCCTATAAAATACCTTGGTCTGCCCATTAAACCAGGCAAACTCAGAAAGGATGCCTGGAATGAGTTGGTGGAAAAGATTCAGAATAAGCTAGACGGGTGAAAAGGAAAATTGCTGTCAATCGGTGGGAGACTTATTTTGCTTAATGCGGTCATTAACTCAATCCATATATTCTTACTTTCGTTCTTCAAAATTCCGGCTTGGGTGATCTCCAAAATTGATAAGATTAGGTGGAGGTTCTTGTGGCTAGGAACCTCCATTGATAGGAAATGGTGCACATTGGTAAAATGGAGAATTGTTTGCAGACCCAAGAAATTTGGAGGTCATGGCATTATCAACCTCAAGCAAATGAATCAGGCCCTACTGTGCAAGTGGTAATGGAAACTACATAATTGACGGAAGGCAAGGTGGGCACAGTTGGTTAGTGCGACATACCTAAGAAAGAATAGTGTGCACCGGAAACCGAAGAATGTTGCATCCATGTCAGGATTCTCGAGGGGGATTCGCTCCTCACCGTTTTATGATGTCAAAAAAAAGTCAATATTAATTTATAAATGTATTATAATTGGACCATTAAACTCAATCCCCTATCAACAATTTGTATTAGTCGACAGTATTATGCAAAATTCATTACAAAATGGAAGCAATAATTTCCACATGCTGAAATATTAGAAAAAAAAACTATAGCGAACACTCACTATTAAAACACTACTTATACCTTATGTGACTGTCTTAATCATCAACAGAACAAATAAAACTAATTCCTTCTTTAAAAAAAAAAACAAACAAACTAATGAAATTAATCTCAATGTAAACCCTTAACCTGGATGAAATTGAACTCAAAGTAATTAAGTCTGGATACAAAGCCAGTAACCTAAGAAAATGAAAGGAGAGGGTAGGCGATATTCGAAAGGCGAAAAGAGACGACATTCGACTGTGAGTCATCATGCTTCCCAAAACCAGCAAAAAGGGTCCTCTGAGCCACATCCAATGACGAAGAGAGGCAGGGAAGAGGACGGGGAGAGGCGTGTGGAGCTGAAAGGAAGGGCACTGCCCAAAGGGGAAGAGGCGAGAGAGACTCATCCTCCTCGCTAAAGAGTGGCTTCCCGTGACCATCGAGGTTCGGCTAATAAAAGCTTTGAAGAAGAAGGGCATAGAGCCTCGATGAAGGGAGCCACTCATAGGACAGCGCCGGTAGGGGAAAGAGGAGGAAGTCGCCCGCCGAAAACCCATAGAGAGTCTTACCTAGAGGTTACGAAGAGGTCTTTAGGCAATCAAGAAAGTGGAGAGAACAGCAGAGGAGGGTTGTCGTCGGAGAGGGAGATAGTGAAAAAGAAAGAGGATGAAGAAGAGGAATGGATTCTTTATAAACCCAAACGGGTTAAGAAGGCAGGAACGAAGGCGTTCAACGCAAGCTCCTCTTCGGCGTCCGACCAAGCTCTCAATCCGAAACAACCACTATGTCACAAGTGCGCAGGGAGGGGACACATTATCCATGGTGTACTAATGATTGGTTCTGCTATGCGTGCAGGAGGTATGGCCATATATCGAAGAATTGCTTTAGGAGAAGGGCTGTAGACAAAGCCACCAACCTTGTTGGTTCGGCTCCGTCAATCACCCAGAAACAGAGTGTCGATGAGGGGCACAAAACAGAGGAGGTTAAGTCGGAAGAGAGCAACGATTGTCGGAGGAAAATTGTTAAGGCGGTTATTCTTGAAACTCCGATCATGGCAAAATTCAAGAGTCAATTGAGGCAGTGCACCATGCTTAAGGTTCGCACGGAACACCCATCGATTGACGAGATTAAAAGTCTTCTCTCGGAAGCTGTGCGGCCCATCTCCAGGCTAGAGTGGGAAGTGCAAAAGGTGAAAGAAGACTTACTCCTAGTCTACTGCAAAATGGACGAGATAACTAAGGAACTTCTGGCCAGAGGTGGTCTCGAAGGATAGGAGTTTTACATTACTTTGAGTAGATGGTCGAAAAAAGGGGGGCAATGGCTATAGACTCGTTACCGGCAGTATGGGTGCGGCTATTCAATGTTCTCTTCCAATGTTGGGTTAAATCTGGTTTCCAAAACTTAATTCATGGTTTCGGCTATCTCATCGGCATCGACAAGGACACCAACACCCAATCTAGGCGTGAATTCGCGAGGATTCAAATCAAGGTTGAAGACTTGAGTTTGATCCCCTCCGTGATCATAGCTCAATTTGACGAAGAGATGTATGAAATCAAGGTTATCGTAGAGAGAAAAAAGAAAGTTTCATTCAGGCCGGAGCCGGCACTATCGGGGTCAAACTCAGAAGTGGAGGTGAAGTCTAATCTCAAGGAAGAAGACGATGGGAAGCTGTCTCATCTGGGGAGTGCAAATCGTGGTCATCCATTGGGTAAACATCTCACTGCGAAAGATACTAATCTCCAACCACTGGATCTGAGTGGAGGGCATCTCGAGTGTCCAAGTCAGCTGTTTGCTATTATGGTCAAATCACGGGATTTAGGGGAAGCAAGTTTCAAGACTGCGGAGGATGGGAACTCCAAACGGCTTCTTAATGACGATGTGATGGGGATGGGACTAGGTTGCATGTACGAGGTTATGTACATGATGACGAGGTGGAGCACGACTTTCCTAAGCATTCGGCAGGTATGGGGGGGGACCACGAAGAGACGAACCAAAATTTTTAACATGTCCATGTGAGATTTCAGAGATGTGGTAGAGTGTGCAGTGAGAGAAATCACTAAACATTTTATTAGAAGGGGGCCAGGCCCAGTTCTTCAAGCTGTAGAGCCCACGCCAGTGAGTTATCATGAGAGAGTGGGCCTCATAGAAGTGGGCCAAAGCTCTGGGGGTCAGGCTAAAGTTTTTAACTCCAAATTTTCAATTTCTCCTACGCCTGGAGTGCAACAGCGGGAGTTCGAAGACAAGGTCATGGGAGACCATCTGGATGCATTCTTAGGTGGGTCTGAGCACAGGGAGGGCAAGGAAACGTGCTCAGATTGGGATAAAGATAGCAGGCTGAAAGAGGATACTTCCAAACAAGAGGACAATATCGGGGCTTTAGATGGTTTGGGATCGGAGTATTCTGACTCAGAGGGAGAGTTCGCAAGTAAAGTGAAGGCGTTAACACAAGGTGTGGAGGAGGAATCAGAGGCTCAAACTGTGGATAAGGGAATAGAGGACGCAAAAAGGAAAAGCAAGAGGCATGTAACATCTGTTTTTTTTTATTCCTTAATTATTAGATTTAAATTATTTTTAAATATGTTTCTGAGTATATTTATCCCTATTAATTGATTTTATTAGTATTAGAATGATTAAATTGATATTTTGGGGTAAACGGGAAAAATTGAAAATATAGGAGTTTTGAGATGAGTTTTCTCGGAGGAGACGAATCCGATTTGACCCAAAATTTTTCTTGAGTATTTGTGCCCAATAGAAGATCAAATATTTGCTAATTTGAAGGAATTGCATTGTCATAGCATGAGGTTAGGAATTTTGAAGTTTGGCATTGAAAATTCCTTAGGAAAGTGACTTTTTCATTGGAATTGAGCTTAGGCCCAAATCATACCCCTAATTATTATTAAAAACCCTAAAAAATTACTATAATGCCATTTTCCCCATCCCTTTCTCTCTTCCTTTCTGATTTCCGACCGGAGCTTCTCCCACCTTGGAACCCAACTAGGGTTTTGAAAATCCATCAAATTTCCACCTCCAAAATCTAATCTTTTTGGGTTTCAAGTAGATTTTTGGGTGCTCTTCCTCGTGGCGGTGTCGGTTTTTCAAGAAAGTTTCAAGAAGGTAAGATAAATTGTATAATAGTTTATTGGATTATATACTTTTCGTTTATTTTACTAGAAATTGATGTAGGGAGATGGATAGAGCATATAGAACATGTTAGGAGTTAGAATTTGTGCTTATCGTGGTGAAATTGAGAAGTGGTAATTTTGGCATAAAGCCAAATTTTACGGTATGTGAAATTGTGTAAGAAACTTGATTCCAGTGACTTTAGAAAATGCATTTGGTGTTGTAGAATAGTGTGAGTATTAATATGAATTTAGAATAAATTTTGTAGACTTAGAACTTAATGGAAAAGATTGAGAATGAAAGTATATTTTTTATGCACGTCGGGTGTTCGGTAGAATGCCCGAGCAAGATTGAGGTGAGAATTTGTTAGGTTCGGAGGTGTAACTGAGTCTTATTATTATTATTAACCTTAATTTGAGATATTAGGAATTAGGGGATTAAAATAATTAGGAATAGGAAATTTTCTTATTAGAAAGCTTCTGATCAATATGTGAGTTCGTGTATTGGGGCCCGAATTCGAAATTTATCGATGTAGCTCACCTACATATGTCATTTGTGACGCGTGGGTGAAGACGGATTCAAATTTGGAGGTCCGTGGGTTGAGTTTTGAGTTTTAAGCTAATCGGTTCTATAATTTTCTAATTAGGTGAAAAAAGTTGAACTTCAACAAACTAATAAAATAACTAAGTGTAAATAAAAATGTGAGAATAAAGAAAGTGGAAAGTGAATTGTGAATGTGAAAGAAAATGGTTGTGAATGAAATGAATATGAAGAGATACGAGTTATGAGTTATGTATGAAAAGAAATGATAATTGCAGTATGTGGTTAATTTAAAATGAAAAAGTAAAAGAGACGTGTGTTAATATGAATAGTATGAAATAACTATATCATGTAAATGATTATTAAAGTAAAATACAGTATGATATGAGTTGTTACACCTTGGAATTGTCACTACAAACCGCATGGGCTATAACGGCATATCTTTCCCGGCGTTTGTACAACGCGCCGCTATAGGTATAGGAGAATTTTATTTTAAACACACTCTCTGTAACGGCGTGTGGCAACAACGCCGCTATAGACTCAAACAGTAATGCCTTTATATATATATGTATAACCTATCACGGCGGTTACATACACGCGCCGTTATAGGATGGGGTAAATAATGTTCTGAAAAGCTATCCCGTTCTAAACCCCCGCCCCCTTTTTACTTTTCCCAATTTTTACAACCCTAATCCCGCTCTACTCTAATCCCGCTCTTCTTCCCGCTCTACTCTAACCCTAATCCCGCTTACTCTAACCCTAATCCATTCTTCACGCTCAGCACACACCTCCCCTAATCCCCTCTAAACCCATCGCGTTTCTCTCTCCCCTCCCCACTCACCGCATCACCTCCCTCGCGCACACCACCCTTGCCGCTCTCCTCCTTCGCCGCTCCTCCTTCGTTGCTTCTTCGCCGCTCCTCCTTCGCCGCTCCTTCTCCGCTCCTCGACTACCCTTACCCATCGCCGCCACTCTTGCCGTCCTCTCTCACTCCATCAATAAAGTAAGTTGGGTATTTTTTTTATATCTTTGTTCCTTTCATTTCCTTATGATACAATTTTTTTCTTCTATGGGCCTATGGCCATATGTAATAGACGAATTTTGTGTTGGCTTGTATTTGGAGTGCAATGTGATGGTAAATGTTTTGAGTTTGGCATTGGACGAATAACGGAATTTAACACAACAAAGTAGGGGCAAGTAAGAATCTTGATGCTGGTGTTGTTTTTTGAGAAAAGATTAATGTTTGAGTAGGTAATAAGATTTTCGATGAAGGTAATTTTATAAGAAGTGATCGAGTTATTAGGGGGAAACTGTTGATGTAAAAGAATTGGTCTTATTTGCTCTATAAGATTCAAAAGGCGATGGTTAAAGTGTTGCGAGTCGGCTGCTAGTTTTGTTGAATTATGCTCCACCGATTCTTCCACTAAAATCCTACATTTGTACAAAAATTGTCAAAAGTCATGGTCACCCTATCAGCCTCCTTTATTGACATTTCTCAATCTTTCATTTATGATTATATCTCCCTTTAGATGTGTATAAATAGATTATTCATATGTTATAACTATAATATGAAAACTTAATATATTTTCTTCTCTTCTCAATTTTCTAAGAAGTTTTAGGCATATTGTTAGCCCTGTACCATGATCAAAGAATAGATATGATTTATATTCCAGAGATTTTGTGAATCAAATAGGAAGTGAATTTATTTGCAATTTATTGGTTCATCCAGTTGTTAGCTAATTCATCATGATTTATGTGGGATATATTTGGAAATTCTTGGCAAATGTAATGCCTCAAAAAATTCTTGGCAAATGTGGCATGCTAATTTTTGTATCCAGAGTACACAGTGATCGCAAACATGGGCTGGAGGAAGCTATCTCCTGAGGCAAGTATTGCTCAATTAGCCTGATGTTAAGTGTGTCATATCTTCCATCTTGACATAATTTTCGTTCTATAAAAGTTGAAGATAACTTAGTTTAGGGAGGTTTAAATTATTATAATTTTTTGTTAAAAACCTCGAGTTTTGGGGGATTAGCTTATTAAGCATCAGTATTGGTAATTGGTATACTTGAATTTGAAGTTCAATGACCTGGCTGCTTTCGTGCATAAACAAGTCTTAGATTAGGTAAACAAAATTAGTTTCAAATAATCTTGCATAGGAAACAGTTTCAAATAATTCTTGAATTTAATGAAAGCATTCCTTCTTGTAACTCATACAGTTGCACTGCTGCAGGGATTCTAGATTCTTCTTTCTTACATTTTCCTCACAATTACATAACATTATCTGAGGGGGTTTCCCCCCTTTTTTTGGACCGTCAACTCTGTAGTCTGTAGTATATTGAATATGGAGGTGATTGTCTAAGTTCATATCGCTTAATCTTATTGTTGTGATGTCATATAATACACTCGTAACTTGCCTAGGCAGATGATTACTGATACATTACATGTCGAGATTGTTGTGGTTTCATCCATTACATGTTGAGACTGGTGCTAACATGCCTTGGCAGATGTTTGTAGAATTTCATATTTGTACTTAAATTTATTTCATTTCCGCTTTGGAAACTCTTGTTACTAGTCTGTGTTGGTTGTATAGTTTCCTTATTCCATGTCTTTGTTCAATTTAAATTTGGTTGTCCAAATTTAATCTCATGCTAAAAAAATTGTAAAAGTAAAATTTCAAATGTGTGCAGAGTACCATCTTGCATGAGGCTCTGACTATGATTGTAATGAACCATCTAAATGATCTCAAAGCACATTGTTCGTCTATTGTTGATCATGGCTTTAAGAAAATTGACAAATTTATATTATCTCAAATTGATTATAATGATATTAGTTTGTGTTCTTACACTGAATAGAAGGATTAAAATATCATTCTATATTTTTAATTTAGTTTTGGTTGTTTCAAATTTAATTTCTCATGCCAAAGTTGTTTGGTATATATATTTTCTAATGTGTGCAGAATACCATCTCGCGTGAGGCTCAGACTTTAATTATGATAAACCATCCAAATGTTCTTAAAGCACATTGTTCCTTTGTAATTGATCACGAATTGTGGGTTGTCACACCATACATGGCTGGTGGGTCCTGTCTTGATATAATGAAGTCTGCCTACCCTAAAGGTTTTGAGGAGGTTATTATTGCAACACTTCTACGGAAGTATTAAACGGATTGGAATATCTTCATCAGCAAGGACATATACATCGGGATATTAAGGTAAACTTCTGAATCTTAACTATTTCAATATGCTGAATATAATGTAAGGATTGAGGATCCATAATAAGTTGGTGTCTATTGCCATAGTAGATTGTTTTTGCCCTGTAGATCAAGATTGTTTTGTCATTGCAGTACAATTGTGGCAATGGGATATGGATGAAATTAGAAACAATTATACCCAAGTCAGTGGGGTGGTGAACAGAGTGCCAATGGTTTGCATTATACAACAAAAACAAATTCATCCTGAACCTTTTGAGTTGGTCACAAGAAACAAATTTCTTTTTTAGCTCTGTTAAGGGGCAGTCTTCTTTGTCAAATGGGGACACCTCAATGAGTATTCTTTAGTATTCATTCTATGTATATAGGTCAACTGGAATACAGGTTTTTTTTTTTAGTAATAATAAAAATTTTGACAGTTTTATTTCATATGTGCAGTCATATGTTAGAATTCTACATAATATATACGTGAATGATTTGTAAGCCAGGTATTTAACAATTTGGAAACTTGATCAATAGTTGAACGTAATTTGTCGAATAAATTGAAATTATTAAAATTGAATTATGGTCTTTGAAGCCTGGGAAAAATATCAAATTTCTAATAGGTGAGGAAAAGAAAAGATACAAAAAATCAAAATTTCTAATGGGCGAGGAAAAGGTTGATACATCTGTTGGTGTGGACTGCTAGTAGTCATTGTACATCAGATCATTAGTAAGGGGGATCTAAATCAAAATTCGGAACTTTGGAGACCACTGTTATGTTTAAAGATAGTAGATTGCCTTCTAAATAAATCTGTCACTTTGATTTAATCTACACAAGCTCCCCTAACAATACTGATTAAGATGAAGTTTCTATGCCTTATAATCTAGAAAACAGGGAGCAGAAGATTTATCTTTATCTGGTCCAACATAAGACTCGGATCTCACCTGAAATATTTATGTAGACCAGCTAAATTTGGATTCTGTGGTTGCAAGATCTTAATAACCTTACAATCAACATTCGTCAGGAAACTACACAATATTTTATATGGAAATGTGTTTCATATGCAACAATGAATGAGACCCAGACTTGCTTTTTTACATAAAATGAGATCGCAGAACAAGATAGATAACTCTTTTCTTATCTTCTGCTTATCTTCATCCTCCTTCAGTCCTTCCAAAAGAATTCTCAAATTACTGCAATAGCGTTATAGTTATATAAATAATGATTTCCACTTCTTCATTAGATTTATAATACTGGCTAAGGTTTGAACTTTGAATCTAACATGAGCGAGCATTTAAAACTAAAAAAAAAAATGATATTATAGAAGGTAATGCTAAACCATCATATATAAAAAGTGATAGATTTGAGGATAATGAAGCAATTAGCTTTTCTTCAAATTTGAAATCTTTATCATGTAAATGAAGACCATTCTTTTGCTCATCAACAGGTTTATAATAAACAATGTTGTGGTACCATATTAATAAGGAGCCTAAAATCATACAGTTATTAAGGGAGGATAAATGGAGCCTACAGAGGTCCTATTCTTACAGGGGACACTAAAATGTGTACACCCAATTCTCAGAGAGACATGTTGCTTAGGAGGCACTGTAAAGAATGGGTGGTTATCTTTTTACTAATAGTTATATGTAGTAGAGACAACTGCAGTCTCTACTAACTGCAGCTTCCTTGGCTAACTGCAGTCTTAAAATCCAAACATGAAACATTTAAATTTTATGGTCTTTTTGTATCATTATCATTTATATAGTTATTTATTTCTCTGTGTATGTGTATGTGTTGCCTCTCATATCCATTACTTTACTGAAATATTTATGTTTTTTCTACAGGGTCAGCATATTCCATCAGTTTCCAGTCATGCACATACACTAGGACAAAATAACGATGGAATTGGAAGCAACAGTGGGCCACACGAGGAGACTCCCCTGCTGTAGTTTGTCGAATTTGGACTTTTTAAAAAATGTTTTGTAGGAATTATATCTACGTTTTGTAATAACTAAGTGTTGTACAATATATACATTTGATACTCGTTGTATGACAGTTTATATGTGTTACAAATTTTGTTTTCGATTGAGTTGTTTTTTTGTAATGTGTGACTTTTGGTTCTTGATTATGATATTATTGATTTACCTGATTTGCATTTAAATTTAATATGATTACATGTATTTGTAATATGCAATTAATTACTAGTTTTTTCAATTGAAAATTTTGTCAAAAAAAAAAAACTACCTATCACGGCGTTTACCACGAAACGCCGCGATAGGTACTACAGTTTCTGAGTACCCTCTATCGCGGCGCTGGACCACCACTGCAGCAGGGTACCAATGGTAGCTTTTTAATCGTGGTACAATCCCGGCGCTTGGAAACAGCGCCGCTATAGCTATTTTTTTTCAAAACGAAACGCTCCTATAACGGCGGTTTGGTAACGCCGTTATAGGTGGACACCATATAGCGGCGGTGTCCGAAAACACCGCGATAGCCTATATGGTTATAACGACGCACGTTCTAACGGCGCTTTTAGCGGCGATTTCAGAAGTGCTGTTATGAGCTATAACGGTGCCAAAAAACACCGTTATAGTCTTGTAAAAGCGCCACTATAGTCTATGCGGTTTGTAGTGTGTGTCAAGGAACTACCTGCCCGCTATTTCTGTGGAAATGGTGGGAACTACTTGCCTTGGCATAATTCGCAGGGTGAGTTGGCATGATAGTGGTAATGATTAATGGAAATGAAGAATTAAGTAAAGTGAAGATGAAAAGTAATTGAAGTAAATTAATAACCAAGCTATCGGCTTGAGATGTGATGTGATATTACCCAGACTATGTGTTTGGGGTAAATGTGAGTAAATTGCGATGGGCAATGAGATGTTATATTTGTGCCATAAGACATGAATGAATGTGGTATTATGAGAATAGATGCATATGTTTATGATGTGATACTTGTTATAATACAATAAAATAAATACCTGTATTATGAGAATGGTTGTGAAAATGGTTAATAAAGAAAGTATGTTGTGTGATAAGTTTGTGTACCTTGGAAGTGTGTCGGGGAACTACTCGCCTTGGCACAACCTCCAGGATGAATGGGTGAGATGATAATATAATACCAGTAAATGAAGTGCATGGCTAAATAGAGATGAAGAAAAGATGTAATCACATCATGTAGTTATATTTATATAAATAGCGAAATGCTGATATGACGATAACTGTGGAAGAATGAATATTCGGGTTAGGGAATTCAAATTGAAAAGTAATGGATTGTATGGGAATTCGTATTGTGCGAATGTAATATAGGGATATATATGAGGTTGATGTGAAGCATATAGTGAAATGTGTGAATTATGGATAATTATATAATCGGATGCAGATTTGAAGAGTATTTTGATATAAAATCGTATTGGTGATGTTTTTATGTTCAGATTTCAGGTTGCATCATCTTAACTTGATGTTTGTAAGTTTAAATTATTTTCTTTATACCATTTTAATTTATTTATTAGATTAATGGTTATACTCACACCAGTAATGGCTAACCCCTATTGTTTTCTGGGGGTTAGGGGGGTCCCTCCCTGAGGGTGGACAACCCTAACTCTCCTGCAGGTTTGCTAGCAGCCTGACGAGGTAAATATAGAGTTAGATATTATATTCTTGTTGAAATGATAGATTCTATGTACTTAGTATATAAAGAAACATGGGCTGTTGATGTATTATTTTGTAATAATGTGTACATATATAGATATAGTGCTGTGATGAGGTAAGAAAGCCCGTACCCACCTCGTTGTGGAGTATTGGGTTCTGTGGTTGACTTTTTTAAAAAGGTTTTCCTAAATCTTTACAAAAATTTAATAGGTTTTCAAAAGAATTTATGGTTTTTATTTAATATTTGATATTCTGTTATGAGTTTGGCCCCCAGAGCATGATATTTATATTGCCTGTGTGATTCTACTCATTTTGGCCTGGGGAGCCCATGATTATATTGCCTGTGTTGTGAGCTACGGAATTTAGAGCAGAATTCGGTAAGCCTTTTGTGTTTCGGGGCAGAAATTTCAGAGGAGACTCTACCAAAATTTTATTTGAAATATACCTATCTTAGTTTATGTTTAAAGTAATATAGAAATTGAAGGAATTGTATTTAGAGGTTTAGTTTTAAAAAATAAATAAATAAATAAATAATGGGGTAATGGGGTGTTACAAGGCATCGATGGGGGGCCAAGGGACATATTGAGGAGGATCTCATTAGATCGGCAGCTAAGTCAAGGGAATCGACATCTTCTTGTGGAGGTACTTTCTCTATTTTGAATTTTATTTCAGACGATCATCTCATTTATTATGCGTGCATTCTAGGGTTAGATATGGGTTCTTCTTTATCTGATCAACTTAAGAGAGTGAAAACCATTAGAGATGAGGCGTACAGATTAGCAATTTAGAATCAGCGTCAGTGGAGAGTACGGGGGTTAGGTGTTGTTTAGAGTACAGTCGTTATCCATGTGTTATATTTTTTGGAATGTTAGAGGAATGCGCACTAAGGTTAAGACTAGATTAGTTAACGATACTATTGCTAGGATCAAACCAATAGTGTGCGCTTTGCAAGAAACAAAGATTATCAAACCGCAGACTAAAGACTTCAACGGACTCTCGTCTCTTAGAGACTTCATTTGGTAGTTCAAGACATCCGTTGGTATGTCAGGGGGTACAACGTTGAGGGTTGACTCCAAGTATTTTGATGTAATGGATGACCACGTTGGCCAGTTCTCGGTTACGATTAGGATCAAGCGTAAAAGGGACGGGTGGGAACAAATGGTAACGACGGTCTATGGGCCATGCAACTCTAGCCTTAGAGATAAATTTTGGGAAGAAATTTGGGTGATTAGAAGAAGATGGCCAGGCCCATGGGTCATGGGGGGAGACTTCAATTTAACAAGATTTAGGAGCGAACACCGGGGTAGGGGACCAGATGTTAGAGACAGAGAGCACTTCAACCAAATTATTAACGAGTTAAACCAAATTGATACCCAGGGGAGCAACAGAAGGTTTACTTGGTCTAACATGCAGGCTAATCCGGCATTAGCAAAGTTAGATCGAATTTTGATGTCGACGGACTGGGAAGACTTATTCCTTCATGCGTCGGTTAGATCTATCCCTAGGTCCACTTCGGATCATATTCCACTCGTCCTAGAAGGGGAAAGAGACAGAAGATACAAGACTCGTCAGTTTAGATTCGAGAAAGCATGGTCCTACAACGTTGACCTCAGGAAGATCATAGAGAAATCTTGGGAAGAGTCTACGTACTCGAACGACGCGGTTTCAAACTGGATCCTCAAACTCAGAAGGCTGCGAAACTGCCTTAGAAAGTGGGCTAAGCTAAAGAATGAGGAGAACAGAAGAAGAAAAGAATGGCTAGCAAGTAAGGTCTAAGAGTTGAAAACTTATGAGGAAGACAGATTTTTGGAGGAATTGGAATTCCAAGAATTGGCCTCATGCAGAGGAGAACTACATCTAATTGGGGAATGAGAGGGGTGCTATTGGAGACAGAGGTCCACGATACAATGGCTCAAGGAATGGGACTCTAACGCAGCATTTTTTCATAAGGTGGCCAATGGGAGAAGACGACACAACCATATAGGGGGACTTTTGGTTGGAGATCTATGGATGGAAGATGGAGCAGCTATCAGAAATCATATAAACTCGTCTTTTAGAGAGCTAATGGGGAAGAAAAGAAGGGCTAGATGCGAACTGAACCAAGACATGTGGAGCGATTTGAGTATTGAAGGGGGTGAAATGCTGGAGGATCCTTTCTTAGAAGAGGAAAATTTTAAGGCGATCAAGGATCTGGGGCAAGACAAGGCTCCGGGACCAGACAGTTTCCCTATCTTCTTCTATACGCGATATTGGTCCATTATCAAGAAGGACTTTCTTTTGATTTTTCAAGATTTATTCGAAGAAGAATCACAAATTGAACGGCTTAACTACGCTAATGTGGTGCTAATCCCGAAGAAGGCAGAGGTACTTAGGGTTGCAGACCTCAAACCCATTAGTCTTCTTAATGGTTCGTTCAAAATCATAACCAAAGTGCTAGCCAATAGACTGTCTCCACACTTACCCGACTTAGTCGATGTGTCGCAAAGTGGCTTTGTCAAAGGAAGAGACATCTTGGACAGTATAGCGTCCACTCAAGAAATGATTTTCCGAGGCAATAAGGACAAGGTTGACGGTTTCCTTCTAAAGCTAGATTTTGAAAAAGCATATGATACGGTAGAATGAGATTGCGTCGATGAAGTCTTCCAACGAAAAGGATTCGGAGTTAAATGGCGGAGGTGGATGAGAATGTGTGTAAGGAACGGGAAATCATTCATCCAAGTGAATGGAGAGAGCGGCACTGAAATTATATGCAAGAGAGGCTTAAGACAGGGAGATCCATTGTCGCCGTTGTTTTTTACGATCATGGCCAATGGGCTGACAGAAATGAATAAAAGAGGAATAGAAGGAGGGATTATCAAGGGCGTCAAAGTCAACGGGATCGCGTCGCCGCTATCGATTCTATAGTACGCAGACGATACCCTACTGTTCGAGGTGGCCAAAGTGGAAGAAATTATGTCCATCAAATTATTACTGAGATGTTTTGAGTATTGGTCGGGTCTTGCGGTTAATCTACACAAGAGCTGTGTGGTGGCACTGAGCGACAATATGGCCAACTCGATGGAGGTAACTTCCTCATTGCTGGAGTGTCAGAGTGGAGAATATTCGCTTACATATCTAGGGACATTCATTAGACCGGGAAAGATGAAAAAAGAGGATTGGGAACCCCTAATTGAAAAAATAGAGAAGAAATTGGTGGGATGGAAAGGAAAGTTTCTTTCATTAGGAGGAAGGATCACTCTTATCAACTCCGTCCTCATTAGTTTGCCCATGTACCTTATGTCCATTTATGAGATCCCAAATTGGGTCATTCAAAGAATTGATAGATGCATGCGGCGTTTCCTCTAGAAAGGTGGTACAGAAGGCAAGGGATTCCATTTGATAAAATGGGGTAGAGTCTGTAAGAAGAAGAAGTATGGCAGAATGGCCATTGTAAATCTAAAAGATATGAACAAGGCGCTTCTTTCAAAATGGTGGTGGCAGATGCACAAACAAAGAAAAACTTGGTGGAGCAATTCGTTTATGAGGTATAGAAGGCGGAAAATCGTGAGATTTGGAGGAAGGTCCAGACAAGCCAAGACATCTACCATGTGGAAAGGTATTGCAAAATTGGGGGTTGCTTTCCATGCAAATACGTTATGCAAGGTAGGAAATTGGAGTAGCACTACATTTTGGAAGGATAAGAGGTGTGGGGCGAATACCCTACAGTCGCTATTCCCAGACCTCGCGAACGAGGTATCAACATGTGACAGGCTTGTCAGGGACGTGTGGAAGAATAGAAGACTGAGATTAGGAATCATAGGCTCTCTATCAAGCAGAGGAGAGTTACAACTGGACGAGTTGACAGAATTGCTGAGAACGGTGGAGCAACCGAAGAGGGAGGAAGAGGACGAGAGAGAATGAATTAGGGGCAAAACTAACACGTTCACAGCGGCTTCGATGTACGATTTTTTGAACGGGGGGGGGGGGGGGGGGGGGGGGGTCAGAAATAAGCACGCGTCGGTTATTTGGAAGTCACAGGTCCGAATAAAGTCAAAACATTCCTATGGCTGGTTCTTAACAATGATATTTTGACCAAGACCAATCTGAGGAAACGTAATCTTCGGTTAGTTGTTACATGTCAGCATTGCCAATTGGAGAAGGAGGACACTCACCATACTTTCATCCGATGCCCTAGAGCGTCTCTTATATGGGAAGCTTTACGAACGGGTTTTCACACTGTAGACATCCTTCAGAGTATAGACGACTTGTGGGGTAGTTGGAGAAAAGGTCATATTAGGAGAGACCATAGGATAGTGTGGGACATCATGACAGGGACAATTTCGTAGAGTTTATTGCTGGATAGAAATGATTTATGCTTTCGTAATATTAGATGTAACCTCCATATATTGTTGCGCAAAATTGTTATCCTAATAAATGATTGGGTAGGTCATACAGGTTCAAAGAAGAAAATTCTTTTTTAGGGAGAAGACTGATCAGATAAGACAATGAAGCATTCCTCATGGAGTTCGGAGGAGGGCATTGTGATGGAGGATTTTGGAATATTGTATTGTGATTATATGTGCCGTAGAGCACATTAAGTATCTTTACTATCTAGGGGTTGTGCTGTAATAGAACTTTTGTATTATGTGCCGAAGTGCACAGAGACTGGTTTCAGGTGTATGTGGATTATTTTGTAATCTCGTTGATCGTTCATTAATAGAATTGGTGACCGTGGTCACTATTTATTTCAAAAAAAAAAAGTAATTAAGTCTGGAACGTAACTAGTTACGGTTCGATTTGGTTAATAGAGTCGAAATAGATTTAATTTGGAGTGATGATGTGCCTACGTTGATTACAACAGCTACATCAAAGTGTGTACATTTGGTAGTGTTGTAAGATTTATTTATGAAATTGCTCTTAAATTTAATTCTTCGGGGAAAAAAAAATTCTCCACGTATAATTGATTTTTTTTTTTTTTTTTTTTGATAAAATATATGGGTGTATGTTGACTAATGAATAGTGACAAAGAAATATACATAAAACTCCAGAGATACAATGTCCCTTTGGGGGTCCATCCAGATTGATCAGTTTGGTGCTTTGTTCCAAACAGATTCCAACACTTTTGCTGAATATGCAATTGAGGAAAAATTATTTTTACACTGCATTTCTCATGTTTTAATGTGTTAATATGCATGTACTTTTTTCAAAGATAACTTGAAATTTTTTAGTTTGTTCATATGGAATATAAATTGGAGAATCTTTCTTCATTAATAAATAAATCCACTTATCCACCATTTTTAATTTGCACCAATTTTTAAACTTCAATGTTAGAGCATCTGTAGTCGTTAAAGTCAAATTTTGGGTATTTGGCAAAATACAAATAGTAAAAGTAGCTTTAGTCTGTAGTCGTTGTTAGTCAAAATTTGACCTTTTCGATATCCAAATAAGACAGACGGTGAATATAAAAAAAAAACCCTAAAAAAATTGATTAAAAGGCCTTGATAGTGACATTTAAACAAAAAAAAATTGAAAACATACCTGCTGGATCCTTGACGGACGGGCATATAATCCTTGGTTTGAGGATTTTTTCGTTGTTTTCAATGGAATGGATGGGAAATTTTTTTCCGTCAGATCGTTTTTAAAAAAAAAATTTTAAATAAATAAAGGGACGAAGAATAATTCCTCGTCCAATGAGTACGTATGAAAAAAATCTCTCCGACGAAGAATCATCTTTCGTTTGCTATATTTTGACAATTGTCATTTCGCTTGCCAAATATAGCCGACTATACTATAGCTCTGAAACTCAATTTTTGAGTATTTGGCCAACGACTACAGCACCGTTTTTGCCAAAATTTAAAAAATTTAGCAAAATGGCCAAAGACTACAGATGCTTTTACAACATGAGATCAATTGTAGGATGATGATGGTCATCTTTCAGTCGAGAAAAAAATAAAAAGAGACAAATTACTTTGTATGCCAATTTTTCCCATTATCAGGTACTTAATTAGCGAGAGAATTTACAGGTAGGCATCATCAACTGCAAATTAAAATCTCTTCAATCAGTTGTTATATGAGTCTATATCGCTTAACGCATATGATTCAATCATCCAATCAAACTATTGAGAGAAGTTCCTTCAGGTTTTTGTTCTCTTCTTTTTATCTTCATGGGAACAGAGTTACATAGTGTCATACAGTTTGTGAAGATTTACCATCTTCACCACCCATCTCGACCTCGGTAATGCCCTTCTTCACCTCCTCCTTCCCAAACAACGTCTCCATCTCCTCCAACCTCTTTCCCCTCGTCTCCGGCAAAAACACGTAAAAGAACACCCAACCAGCCGTTGCTATCCCAGCATACAAGAAAAAGCTTCCTGATATCGTAATTGCCTTGTACAATGACAAAAAAGTCATAGTAATCACCCCACTCATCACACGGTTGGTTGCCGCGCCCAAACTACAACCTTGTGCCCTCAACCTTATAGGAAAAATCTCCGAACTATAAACCCAAGCAATCGGTCCGAGCCCAATTGAAAACGAGCCAACAAAAGTTAACACGGTCGCGATGCAAATCCCAACCGCCCACTTCACCCCATGATCGATCATCAACAATCCCGAAGCAAGCAGCAACAGTGACACTACCATCCCACCGGCACTACTCAGTAGTAAAACCCTTCGACCAACTCGATCTAAAAGAAAAGTAGCAACAAGAATGAATGCAGTCTTTGTGAATCCAACTGCAATTGTAGCTCCTAGTAGTTGTGTCTTGCTCTTCAGTCCAGCTTTTTGGAAGATACGCGGGCTGTAGATAACCACGGAGTCGATTCCGGATGCTTGTTGGAAGAATTGGAGACCAATGGCTGCAAGGAGAACACGCCGGACAGGTGGTGTAGGGTTGATTAAGAGTTCTCTCCATATTCCATCCCCTCGATTACGCTTTGGTACTTGAATTATTTCTCCAGTGGAGTTTAGAGGGATTCCAGCTGCTTCTTTGATTTCGAGGAGTCTGTCATCGGCCTCTTGGGGTGAGTCTGATGTCTTGAGGAGCACTTTGTGGGCGTCGCCTAGGCGGCCTTGCATTACCAGCCAGCGAGGGGATTCGGGCATGGCAATGACTCCCAAGGCGAGGAAAACCGGTGGGAGTGCACCAGCGAGAAACATCATTCTCCAACTCAGGTGCTCGGGGAGTTTCGCAAAGGCAAAGTTCGATATATAGCCAAGAAGAATTCCTGCATTAAAGGGTGCGGCGGTATAAATTTTAAAAAAATCGGAATTTACTTTCGTATCCATATTTTCATACAAATTCATCTGAGTATATATGAAAATTAACACTGTTAGATTTTTAAAGAGTTCTGTTACTACACCAAAACTTTAAAGTTGTAAGAATGATGGAGGTTTTAGTGCCTAAATTCTGACATGCCACTAGCCCAGGTTACTACAGTAGTGTTTGTTCGATACCCAAAAAAATAAAATAAAATAAAATAAAATAAAATAATAATAATTTGCATTTGAAGGTAAGTTGCAACTATGAGTTAGAAGTTGCAAAAGAGTTGTGGAACTTCTAGTTGCAACCCATCCAAACATTGCAACTATGTTTATTGAAGAATTCTAGTTGTAATTAACGTAATTACGATATAGCAACTGAGCGAGGATATACAGGTCCAGAATAAACGAAATATAGACATGGTAACACTCACTCATGCTCTGACAAGGTCTGCCGATTAGTAGGATTAGATTTTATTACATTTTTTGTTGTTGTTTGGAAAGTATGAGATTGTTGACTTTCCTGAACTTCAAAAGTTTTTTTTTCTTCTTGTCTATTTTGTTAAATTCTTGTTAATCAAACGTGGGGCACGGTTTAAACCCACCATTAATGATTTTTTTTAAAGAAAAGGCCCTGTTAATTTATTGTACATCTTAGCTAGCTACCTGCATTTATAAAGACTTCAGGGAAGGAAGAAAGGAAACCCCGAGAGGAGGCAGGAGACAGTTCAGCGGTGTAGACAGGAGCAATCGTGAGAGCATAACCAACGCCTACTCCAGCGATGAATCGGCCAAGCATGAGGACGGCATAGTTAGGGGCAAGTCCCATCGTAAGAGCTCCCAAGAAAAAGATGGTTGCTGAGAGCACTATCGTGTACCTTCGGCCGATCCAGTCCGAAGTACGACCAGCGGCAAGAGAGCCGATGAGGGAGTACAGATTGATGATGCCAGCCAGAATCTCGACCTGGGTGTCACTAATCTTCAGGTCATCTTTGATGAAGAGGGAAGCTCCACTTATGACTGCCACATCTGCATGCATGTATATATTACCATAGCCAAATAATTAAGTACTTATTAATGAGTTAAAAGAAGGTAAAGAGTAATATTACCATAGCCTAAGATGATGGAGTTCATGGACGCGAGCATGGCACAAGCAAAGGCATAATTGTTTCTATTGGGTGGAGGAGGCGCAGTAAGTGAGTCTGTCTTGGCTTTGAGTTCTGCCATTGCTGAAGAGCTTAGCTGTAGCTCTTCCAGCAATGAGCAAGTGAGGAGGGAGTTTAAATAAACGGAGATATATTTGTTCTAGACCCCTTATTTTGAATTTGATTTTTTATTAACCTATCTAGATAAGTGTAAAACCCTCATCTCTTAATGTTTTAGTGTAATAGGATGATAGCAGACTGTATTAGAAGAATCCAGGTTCAAGTTCAACCCTAGTGAAGGCACATTTAACTGATTAAAAGAAGTTTCTTTTTGTTTTGGATAGCTCAGGTCTTGACTCTTGAGTGACATGTATTAGCGTGCAACATTATAGGTGTAAAACTCCCAATATGTCTTGCGACTTGGGAGTTCTCATATACTCTCAAGTTTTTTCACACATTTTGTTTAGCAAAAGGCAAAAGAAACTAATAGAAAAACCTAGGGTCAATAAGAGTATCCACAGTCGTTTTCTATAAATGCCATTTTGCCATATTATAACAAACCAACCTCTGCAATCGTTTCTCATTTTGCCATTTTATGGCAAACGTTCTATTCTTGTTTCTCAAATATGAGAAACGAAATGTAGTTTCTCAAATTATAAAGGACGGGATATGGACGAGATATCATATCCCGTCCCTCCGATTTAATGATTATTTAATCGATTCAGACGGAAGAACATATACCGTCTTAATAATTTTAATTTTTTTAAAAAAAAATGGTCGAACGGGGATACATACCCCGGACGGGATATGATACCCCGTCTCTCCCAATTTATTATTTTTTTATTTTTTAATATTGCCTCAGACGGGGAATGATACCCCGGCCGGGTATCATACCCCGTCCGTGAATTTAGGGGCAAAATACCATTTAATGCTGATTGGTAGGTTTAGGAGTAGTAATTAGGTTTAGGTAGTTAATTAATTAGGTTTAGTTATTATTATATTATTAAATTTAGTTAATTAATATAGTTTAATAGTTAATAAGTAATTAACTTTTTTTAATTTATTTTAAACGATGAGACGGTATATCATTTACCGTCGCTCGCTTATTTCTAAAAAATGAGAATCGATATAGCAAATGACCACTGCAATAATCGATCTTATTTGTTATTATTGTAGCTGCCATTTTATAGCATATGAGAAAAACGATTGTGAATACTCTAATTAGTGACTTAAGAGGTAGAATTCCACTGCAATAAATTGAAGTTGTAGTACTAATGTACCATGAAAACATTTAGTTTCCACATGTTGTATCCTGAAAAGGAGGAGACTTTTCTTCAAACAAAGAGCCAAATTAAAGAAACAAAATCTCAATGATTCATTGGTTTTGGAATTATTATTATTATTATTATTATTATTATTATTATTATTATTTGGTTGGGTACGAGTAATGACATTGAAAGATACATAAAAATCCAAAGATACTATGTCAGTTTGGTTGTCCATTCAAAAATGATCAACTTGGTGCTTGTGACCAAACACATTCCTTTTTTTTTTTTCCAAACTATTCCACTTTTTTTTTGTAAGTAAGTACCAAAACTGTCCGTATTTGAAAATTTAATACCGAAAGTCCATGTCGCTAACTGAGTTAGAATTTCTAGTAATATTCTCCACGCTATCCCAGTTAGAGTGTACCAGGGGATACAATTATTACTTTTTTTCTTAAGTAGGGGTGTGTGAAAAAACTCACCAAATATAGACGCGCTAACTTCTTTGGCGTGCCTATTTAAACAACTCACACTAACAGGGTTAGCGTGATAGGTGGACAGTGACACCATTCCTCAAGTAGAGTGTAGGCAAAAAAAATCTCGAGTATAGACACGCTAATCCCGTTAGCGCTCCTCGTATACCAGGCGCGCTAGCGGGTTTAGCGTGCTAAGTCATTTGGGATCCTATTAAATAACGCTCGCTAATAGGATCCCAATCGACACTCGCTAACTCCGTTAGCGCCCCTGGTATAAAAAAGGGCGCTAACGGGGTTAGCGTGTCTGTACTTGAGATTTTTTTGCCTACATCCCTACTTGAGGAGTAGTATTCCCTACTGTCCACCTATCATGCTAACCCCATTAGCGCCAATGGTTTAAATATGCATACTAACAGAGTTAGCGTGTCTATATTTGATGAGTTTTTTCGCACACCCGTATTTGAGGGGAAAAGCGATCTCCCCTGGCACATGCTAACTGAGATAGCGCGGAGATTACTAGGAGCGCTAACTCAGTTAGCGACAGGAATTTTTTGGTATTAAATTTTCAAACATGAACAATTTGGTACATAGTTACAAAAAGAGGGATGTTTGTTAAAAAAATTCCATTTTTACAGATATATTAATGTGATTGAGGAAATTAAATAATACTAGCTAGTACTTTAACGAAGAAACTAGTCTTGTATATGAGTATATAGCAAGCAATAATTATTACGTACTCATTTAGCTAGAGTGTTTACTAAGAGCATCTGTAATCTGTAGTCCGTCTTAATCCAAATTTTAAGTATTTGACAAATGGAAATGAAAAATTGGCTTTGCGCTGCAGTCGTTGATTGCCAAAAAATGAGTATTCGAAAATTTCAAATTCTTTGACGAAAGACGAATTTTTGTCCGAAGTAAAAAGAAAAAAATAGTAATAAAATATTGGAACATACGAGAATTCGTCCATCCAATTTTTATTTTATTTTTTAAAAAAAAAAATGTAAAACAAAAATCCTTCCCTCGTCCAAGGAATGAGGTCGTTCCTTTGTTTTTAAATTTTTCGATCCATCGATTTTTTATTTTCATTTTTCAGACGAAAAATTAATTTCCCTCTAATACTTTTCAGAACATTAAAAATCTCTTCAACGAATTTTTTTTCCGTCCAATGCTACAGACGATAAATCATCTTTCTATTGCTATATTTTTCAAAATCCCAAATCTTCTATCATATTTGGCAGTCTCCCGTTCACCATTTTGGATTTTTGGCCAACAACTGCAGTGCTTTTTTTCTCGTTTTTTGAAAAAATTGAAAAAATAGTCAACAACTACAGATGCTCTAAGACTATCGATACGATACGGGCCTCCACCAAAGTTTGACTTTAGTAGCTACTAAGAGTGATTTTCAAAGCAATTATAGCATTTTTACTAGTGCTTACTTTTGCCCAAAATACAGTGAACAACTAAAACATGCATTTTTTAAAAGAAAAAAAAAATCCACTTTTAATAGATTTATGACTTTAGTTATCTAAAGCAATTATTAACTACAGGTAGTTTACACGTCCGAGTGATGCATAATACAGTGAACAACTAAAACATGCATCCTCATCAAAAACTAAAACATGCATTTTTTAAAAGAAAAAAAAATCCACTTTTAATAGATTTATGATTTTAGTTCTCTAAAGCAATTATTAACTACTGGTAGTTTACACGTCCGAGTGATGCAGTCTTAATAAATATAGTTTTTTTAAAAGTAAAAATTTAGACATAGTCTGGATTTGATCTAAAACCTCATTTATAATAGTTATGCATGTGCGTTGTACGGGTTGGTAGATGGACAAATTACACTAAGGCCTTCTCCCATTATAGTAGTAGAGATTTTGCATGTAATTAAGTAAATTATTTCTGTGGAGATTACAGTGAAATTTTTAAAACTAGTGCGCATTTTTTCAAAATAGTGAACGTTCGTTTCCCTTGTGATCGATGTATGACTTCAGTTTTCTAAATTGATAGTTGTATTTTTTGTTTAAGCTAAATTACATCTGTGAAGAGTACAATGCACAACTGAAGATTTATTCATAGGAATAAACGTTTTCTTGCCTTGTAACAGATGTATGTTTTTTTTTTGTTTTTTAATAAGAAGAAGATGATGAAGAAGAAGTCGAAGAAGAAAGATATAAACAATTCCCAGTGTTAAGAAGACAGAGAAACTTCATTCTTTTCTACATCATCATCTCCATGTATACTTGATAATGGCACGATGTCATTATATATAGAATGTTCGATATAAGTTTGGGAAAGAACTTGCGGCAGTTATGGCTTCCTGAGCTTTTGGGAAGAAATTATATGCATATCTATACTATTATTAAGCAAAGTCCTATTTTTACGGCTTTTTACTATCATGCCCCCTATACATAAAAAGCTAAAAAAAATTATATAAGGTTAATTCTGTAATTTTCACTTTACATTTAAAGTCTATAAAATTCTGTTTCCTCAAAAATCAAAACAGTCTCTTCCTCTCCCTCTATCGAATCCGTGCATTGCACGTGCATATTCCCCATACAAATTGCACGTGCTAATCCATAAAACGTGCATTGCACGTGCGGATTACTAGTTATTAAGAATGAAGAGACTCAGCATAATAATCCCCCCCAAAATGCACAGCTAATCCTAACAATGAACGCATACGGCTTTATCCTTCACCACTACATTACATTTGCATTAATCCAACATTGGACTTGTATAAGTAAACTATATGGACAAAAACCTCGGCCATTTTCTCTGAGATTCTGAGAAACAGAGACCCAGCCTAGTATCAATCTCAAAAACAAAAAGAAAACAAAGTAGCTGACAAATTGCTCTCTACTGTTTTCTTGCTGATATGTATCGCAAGCCACAAGATGATCGTGTGTACTACAACCATTTTACTGATATGTGCTCCTTATTTAATATGACCCTAAAATCATTTTCGATGTTCCTGTCTGTTAACGATGTCCATGACCTATGTGGCTTGTTTGTTTGCTTTTCTTCTGATTTTGATTCAAAAGTGTGTTTGATTTGAGTACTTGTTGAAGGACTAGTCTATATTTATTGGCTCAATTATTGAAGAAAAAAAAAAGTTCGCTTCAGTGTAGTTTGTCCGAAACTGAATGTAAGACGTCACATAAATGACATAAAAGTAATGTTTTTTTTCCTAATTAAAGAGTATACCTACTGTCGAACCCTGAAAAATGAAAATACCGCAAGCATCTGCTTTCCGAATGTAGAGAGGCTGAGTAACCAAAACAAACAAAAACTCAAGCGTGTGAGCCTCTCCCTCTCTTAGTAGCCCATCAGCTGTCGTCGTATTACACTTTCTATACATTCGTTTACTGTAATGAATGTTTAGTTCAAGAGTAATGCTTCAGCCACTACCAATTTCACTACCATTCTCTTCACTACCTTAGGTGGTATACTCCTATTGGAGAGTTCTCCCGCCTACTCTATCTTCCTCTACCTATTGGAGTGTGCCACCTAAGGTAGTGAAGAGAAATGTAGTGAAATTGGTAGTGGCTCTAGCATTACTCTTAGTTCAATATATACTACCTTTTCTCAGTTTGAAAGGTGAGTAGGAATTCAGAAACCAGATAGCTAGAGATTAAAGAGCATCCGTAGTTTGTTGGCTATTTTGCCAAAATTTTCAAAAATTAGGAAAAGAAGCATTGCAGTTGTTGGTCATTTACCCAAAATTTGGGTTTCGAATGAACAGTAGTCGGCTATATTTGAGAGACGAAATGACAATTGTCAAAATATAACTAACGGAAGATGATTTATCGTTTGTTTGATCGGACGTCCGAGATATTTTTTTTTTTTCTTTAACCATATTGGACGAGGGATTATTCCCTGACCCTTTAAATTTTTATTTTTTATTTTATTTTTATAAAAATGGTCCGACCGGATATTATTTCCCGTTCCGTTCAATTTTTCAGGGAAAACAAAAAAAAAAAATCGTCGGACCAGACAGTTTTTAGTCAAAATTTTGGGGGTTTCCCTCAATCTCAAAGGAAACACCTAAGAAATTTAAAACCCATGTGATTGGCCCATGCAATAGAGAGAAGCCCACAAACATTATAACCCTTATTACCTTTAGAAAGAAATAAAATAAACTATTGCATTTCTCCTTATAAGATGTATGATTTAGTTTTAGTTAAAGAACGGAGAATTTTTATAAAAAAAAAATGCTCAGTGTTAAGAAACACGGAGAAATTAACTTCACTCTTTCTCTGTTAAACCGAGATGCAACAAAAATATTAGATTATGAGCGAAAAGATTTATAAATTTTTTATATTACAATAGTCTTGTGATATATAAAAAATACTAGTAATTCTGATACAGTTTGAACTTCAATGAGGGTACAATAAGGCTGTATATTAAGCGTATGCCATTTGAAGAAAATTTTGCATAGAGTAAACATCTTAACACACAAATTACAGCATCTGCCCCTCTATCAAGCTACGGGAAGGGTGTTGGATTTATGTCTTGCATACTATGTTGGATAAGAAGACGATGAGACGATAGAGGAATCGAGATCATCGGAGACGGAGTGGAAGTAAGGGAAACAGTCAGCAACTGTAGCAGCAGATGGAGTTGCGGTCGACCGTACTTGGGGTGCGGTCGACCGCCCAACTCTGCTGAAGTTCTCGAGAGGGGGACGACCGACCGACACGCGACACTGATGGATAATTTGGGTCGGATTTTGGTGATTTGCGAGAAGCCCAACTTGCTCTTCAAGTCACGGCTCTTATCGTAGGGTTATCTCTTCAGGAATATCCAAAGGCTATTGTATCAAGATATCAAGCTAGAGTTTCTCTATATCTCTATATATTGTTGTTATTGACCTCTATTGAGAGCTAAAAGAGAGAGAGAGTACCTAATTGAAGGAGAGATTGAGTGATTCTCTAATTGTAAACAACTAGTACTTGTTGGTGAGGCTTGAGAGAGGGTCGTGATGAGAATTGTAATATTCTTGTATCTTCTTTAGTTGAATAACATCTTAGATTTCTTCTCCCTCGGATTAAGGTGAAAGCCCCAACCAGAACAAACTTGTGTGTGCTTTGGTGTATTTGGTATGATCTCAGAAGTGCTTGGTGATTTGTGATGAATTCTAACTGCGGAATAAACTCAACAACGACGATGAGATGCAAGAACTATAGAATCAAAACAAGAGAACAAAGAACAAGCAAAAGCAATACACAAGAACACATAAAGATTTTTATCGAAGTTTACCCAAACAATGGCTACTTCCCCGCGCAGAGGCACTCCTGCGATTTCCACCAGAAATATGAAGATTAGGTTTTACAAATCTCTCAAGAACTCACCATCAAGGTGTATGGTTTCTCTCTATCTCCCTCTCTCTTAATGACGGATGTAGATCTCTCTCTTTTTTCTCTTTGTTTTAGTTAACCTTAAAATCGTACACAATACAATATATATAGAATTCCACATCTCTAATCTCAGTCGTTCATCTATTCAGCGTCGGGACGATCGACCACACCATCTTGACGGTCGATCGGTCTTCTCCCTCGACTGCACGAAATCCAACAGAGAGCGGGTCGGTCGACTGCACGGTCGACCGGTCATTCCATCAAGCTACAGAGTTGAGTCAGAGAGTGGGACGGTCGACTGCGCAGTAGACCGGTCTTCTTGCTTGGGCGGTCGAGGGGTGCGGTCGACTGCAACTCTGCTGTAGCCACTTTCTACTCTTGACCTGTTGCTGCCACTTCGACTCTCCTTCCCGACTATCTTCTTCAACTCATTATCGTGTATTGGATCCACAAACCCCAACAATCTCCCACTTGAAGAGATATACACGAAGTCTCTAACCTGTTCTTCATTCTTCCATTGGCCTGGTCTAGGCCTGTGCCTCTGCGAGTCTCCTCAACAATTAACCTGGAGACAATTCGATAGCGGTATAGCAAAACTGATGTTTCTTGCTATCCACCACCTCAGTGAGCATGTCCGCCGGATTCTTAGTACCAAGAATCTTAGTCAGCTTCAACTATTTCTTCTCAACCGCCATTCTTACAAAATGATACCTCATTTGAATGTGCTAAGTCCTAGAGTGATATGCCGAGTTTTTCGCCAAGAAAACTGCACTTTGACTGTCACACCATAGTTCACCTATGGGTTGCTTCCTGCCCAACTGTTTCATAAGCTCCGAAATTCACAACATGTCTTTCGTCGCTTCTGTAAATGCCATATACTCTGACTCTGTGGTTGACTGTGCTACAACCTTTTGTAACTGTGAAGCCCAACTAAGAGCTGTTCCACCAACTGTAAATACATACCCTGTACTACTTCTGCAACCATTACGATTGCCCAAAAAAATCCACATCTACATAACCATGTATATGCAAAGAATCTCTTCCAAAACAAAGAGAGTGATCTGAAGTAGAATCGACCTTACTGCATCTCAATGTTGTTTACCTGGATTCTTCATGTAACGGCTGACAACTTCCACTGCTTGTGCGATGTCCGGTCTTGTAGATACCAACGCATACATCAAACTCCCAACAGCTGAGGCATAAGGAATAGCAACCATTTCTTTCATCTCTGCCTCTGTCTTAGGACACAAATCCATTGATAACTTGAAGTGAGCAGCCAAGGGACAAGTGACTGGCCCGGCGCAATCCATATTGAATCTCTTCAACACCTTCACATAGTCCGCTTGTGACAACCAAAGGTTCTTTCTACTCCTATTTCTACTGATCTTCATATCGAGGATTTGCTTTGCTTCACCCAAGTCCTTTATTGAAAACTCCGAAGTTAGCATCTTTTTCACTTCCTTGATCTTCTACATACATAAACCTACTAACAGCATATCGTCCACATACACCGCCAAGGTAACTGTATCATTGTCCTCATATCTACGAACATACACATAATGATCCGTTGTATCTGTCAAAACATTTCCCTCTCATGAAGCAATCAAACTTCAAGTACCATTGACGCGGTGCTTGTTTGAGCCCATAAAGACTATTCTTCAATCGACACACCATGTCTTCCTTTCCTTTAGCTTCAAAAGCTGTGGGTTGTCTCATGTACAGCTCTTCTTCGATATCACCATGGAGAAATGCTGTCTTCACATCCAACTGTTCTAAGTGCAAGTCTTCAACTGCCACAATACTGAGCAGAACCCTAATAGAAGCCATCTTCATAACCGGTACAAAGATCTCACTATAATCGACACCTTCTCTTTGAGAGAATCCTTTCACAACAAGCCTGGCCTTGTACCTCTTACTGTCATCTGCCTCATCTTTGACTCTAAAAACTCATTTGTTCATAAGAGCGTGCTTTCCTGCAGGTAACTTGGTCAACTCCCAAGTTTGGTTCTGTTCCAAGGAGTTCATCTCGTCCCTCATGGCTGACTTCCACTGAATTTGAGTCTCATCTCTCAAAACCTTCTCATGAGTCTCTGGCTCCCCTGAATCCGTGTATAAAACATGCTCGTGAACAACACTAACTGATAGATCAAAATCCTTGTTGGCCTCCTCTCTCGTGTCGATCTCCTTAATGTGGGTACTGGTTCACTTACCGGTTCAGATTCTCCGAATTGTTCTAGTTGTACCTGTTCATCTTAGATAACCTGCTCATTCCCAATAGGCTCACCATGAGCCCCCTGCATGTGGTACATGTACCTGCTGCTGCACTGTAGGACCCTCACCACTAGGGTCGCCTTCAGAATCAGAATCTGAGTCTGAGTCTAAACCCCAATCTGATTCTGAACTGGTTGTACTGTCTTAACTTGTGTGCCTGTCCTTATATAGGACCTCTTCATTGAACACTACATTCCTGTTGCGAATGACTTTATTATCCACAAAATTTCAAACCCTGTAACTGTAGTACCCCGTCTTATTAAATACTATTTTTGAGATTAGAAAATGAATTAAAATTATTTTCGGGAGATTTAATAAATATTTTTCTAAAGATTTATCTTTTACACGTGCAAAACACGTACAAATATTTTTGATGTAAATATCCAATTTTATATTTTTAATGAATTCTCCTACTTATAATAAAGTATATTCTAAATTTTGGAATTTTTCTGAGTAAAGAAACTATTTTTATAAATACCTCGAAATAGAGAGGCTTTTATGTAAAAAAATATCGTTTGGATCTGAAATAAATAATGAAAATTTATTTTTAGCAAAATGGCCAACGACTACAGATGCTTTTACAACATGAGATCAATTGTAGGATGATCATGGTCATCTTTCAGCCTAGAAAAAAATAAAAAGAGACAAATTACTTTGTATGCCAATTTTTTCCCTTATCAGGTACTTAATTAGCGAGAATTTACAGGCAGGCATCATCAACTGCAAATTAAAATCTTTTCAATCAGTTGTTATATGAGTCTATATTGCTTAACGCATATGATTCAATCATCCAATCAAACTATTGAGAGAAGTTCCTTCAGGTTTTTGTTCTCTTCTTTTTATCTTCCTAGGAACAGAGTTACATAGTGTCATACAGTTTGTGAAGATTTACCATCTTCACCACCCATCTCGACCTCGGGCATGCTCTTCTTCACCTCCTCCTTCCCAAACAACGTCTCCATCTCCTCCAACCTCTTTCCCCTCGTCTCCGGCAAAAACACGTAAAAAAACACCCAACCAGCCGTTGCTATCTCGGCATATAAGAAAAAACTTCCTGATATCGTAATTGCCTTGTACAATGACAAAAATGTCATAGTGATATATTTTCTTGGGAGCTATTGAGAGAAGTTGCTATATGAGATTTTTCCGAATGCTATATTTTCCAAAATCTCAAATCTTCTGTCATATTTGGTAGTCTCCTGTTCACCAAAAATCCAAAATTTTGGGTTTTTGGCCAACAACTGCAACACTTTTTTCTCATTTTTTAAAAAAATTGAAAAAATAGCCACCAACTACAGATGCTCTAAGGGTCTGTTTGGTTGGAGGAGAATGGAGGGAAGGGGAGGGGAGGGAATGGGTTTTTTAATACTTTTCTTGTTTGGTTCAATTTTTAGGAGGGGAGGGGAGGGAAATGTGCAACACCCCTCCTGGGCCAATTTTGGCTCCCCTCCAAAAGTGGGGGGATTTGGAGGGGAGAGAAAATAGGGCTAATTTTTTAAAGTGGCTAGACTAAATTGTCCTTTAAGGCCATTATGCCATTATGCATGTGAAAACAATTAGAAAGTCGCTTTGACACGAACATGAGCATGACTTAGTGATATAAGTCTCTTTGCTATTAGATGTGTGTTCATTCTTGTTCTCGTGGTAAGCTACTTGTGGGTTGAAATCATTCTAGTGTGCTTAACTAAATGAATGAGGAACAGGAGTCGCCGAGTGACCTCAAATACCTTGTGTAACCCTTTGAACAGTTAATGTGTCCAATGTACATGGATGCCGTAACTTCGGATATTTGACAGCCTCTGTTTATAAAAAAAAAATTATCGACTCGTATGCCTGTTATGCTAGGGTACATGTATGGTTGCATATAGGTGCATTTTTGGTTAACTTTAGCCTGAATTATATTGTTGTCAAGTGATGTTAAATTATTGTTAACAGTCGAGTGTTGATTAGCTTGAGTTAAGTGACATCAATGAATCAGAATTTGTTGAACTGAGAAAGTAAGTTGCAGATGTGTACATGACAACATCTGCAGTTATGTATTTTAACTAAATTGAGAAATTTACTGTTTGTTAGATGTACACTTGGATATCAAAATTAAAAACTTAAAATTGCCTTTAAACATATGAGAATACAAATTAAGGAAGAGATGAGAATACAAACAGAGATTTGCATTTGATAACAGTCAAGTATATATATAATAGATTGCACAGATAAATTCCTGTTTCAGGATGACCAAACAAGAATGTGGTTGTATGAATTTCTTATTATATGCAAAAGGATATAAAAGTAATTTTATTATAAAATCCATTCCCTCCCCTTGTGAACCAAACAAGAAAATTATTATTTTCCCTCCCCTCCCCTCCTTTGAACCAAACAGAGTTTTCATTAAATCCCTCCCCTCCCTTTCCCTCCCCTCCATTAAAATCCCTCCCCTCCTTTGAACCAAACAGACCCTACGACTATGGATACGATACGGGCCTCCACCAAAGTTTGACTTTAGTAGCTACTAAGAGCATCCACAGTGGTGTTTCTCATATTCTATAATATGGCAGCTACAGTAAAAGCATATAGGGGAGGATCGTGCAGTGGTTGTTTGTTAAATTTTTCTCATTTGCCTGTTACATATTAAAAGACCAAATTACCCCCCTCTTTTGATATTCAAAGAATATGGATTGAAGGGCAATTTGGGAACCCCCCCCCCCCCAAAAAAAAAAAAAAAAAATTAATTCCTCCTTGGACGGGATAACATCACCCGGACGGGAGATGTTTCTTCGTCTGAGGAGAATTTTTTAAAAAAAAAAAAAATCCATAAAAGGGAAGGACGGGGTATGTTTCCCCGTCCGACTCTTTTTTAAATAAAATAAAAATAAAAAATTATTCAGACGGTATATGATATCTCGTCTCACTCGATTAAAAAAATTTAAAATCGGAGCGACGGTATATGGTATACCGTCCTTTATAATTTGAGAATTGCTATACTGGTTTCTCATATATGAGAAACCAGTATAGCAAATATGCTATAAAATGGCATAAAGCAAAACCACTGCAGCCATTCGTTTCTTATAAAATGGTAAAATGCCAATTATAAGAAACCACTGTGGATGCTCTAAGAGTGATTTTCAAAGCAATTATAGCATTTTTACTAGTGCTTACTTTTGCCCAAAATTCAGTGAACAACTAAAACATGCATTTTTTAAAAGAAAAAAAAATTCCACTTTTAATAGATTTATGACTTTAGTTCTCTAAAGCAATTATTAACTACTAGTAGTTTACACGTGCTATGCACGTCTTAATAAATATAGTTTTTTTAAAAGTAAAAATTCAGACGTAGTCTGGATTTGATCTAAAACCTCATTTCAATAGTTATGCACATGCGTTGCACGGGTTGGTAGATGGACAAATTCCACTAAGGCCTTCCCCCATTATAGTAGTAGAGATTTTGCATGTAATTATATAAATTATTTCTGTGGAGATTACAGTGAAAGTTTTAAAACTAGTGCGCATTTTTTCAAAATAGTGAACGCTCGTTTCCCTTGTGATCGATGTATGACTTCAGTTTTCTAAATTGATAGTTGTATTTTTTGTTTAAGCTAAATTACGTCTGTGAAGAGTACAATGAACAACTGAAGATTTATTCATAGGAATAAACGTTTTCTTGCCTTGTAACAGATGTATGTTTTTTTTTTGTTTTTTAATAAGAAGAAGATGATGAAGAAGAAGTCGAAGAAGAAATATATAAACAATTCCCAGTGTTAAGAAGACTGAGAAACTTCATTCTTTTCCACATCATCATCTCCATGTATACTTGATAATGGCACGATGTCATTATATATAGAATGTTCGATATAAGTTTGGGAAAGAACTTGCGGAAGTTATGGCTTCCTGAGCTTTTGGGAAGAAATTATATGCATATTATTAAGAATGAAGAGACTCAGCATAATAATCCCCCAAAAAATGCACAGCTAATCCTAACAATGAACGCATACGGCTTTATCCTTCACCACTACATTACATTTGCATTTATCGCCCACAAAGATGTATCTTTCACCATCATTTGGCTTTCGGCAGCTCAGACAACCATGCATAGAAACACTTATGTGAGTAGTAGCACCAGAATCTATCCATCAAGTGTTTCTAGGTACTGAGGATAAATTAACTTCAGAACAGACCAAAGTCATTTCAACCTTATTGTTTTTAGCAAAACGTTTCTCAATTTGATCTAGAAAATCTTTGGCCTTAGTAATTCTATCGGATTTTGTGCCCCTAAAGGTTTCTGAAATGCTGTGTTTCATAATCATTAGACTCATGCGATTTGAACGATCACACCTCTCAAAATCTCTTTTATCATCAAGAGTGCTTTCCGCAGTGAGAGGTGGAGGTTGTTTTTCCCTTAATGCATGGTCTAATTCCATACAGCCAAGAGTTATCAGTAAGGTCCATTTTCATTCCTTGAAATTTATCCCATTAAGCATGAGAATAGATTTGATGTTAGCAGTTATTGAGGCAGTAGATGATAAACTAGCTGAATATAGAACAAAAATAAACAAATAAGCTCACATGAGAATCCATATAAAACAATAAATTCAAATAATGGTTAATCCCATCTCAAGATACCAGACACAACGTTAATATCAAGTCTTTGGACAGTAACATTAACTGTAAGCGGTGCTCTTGTTGTAGTAATCAAATATTGACAATAAATCCTGTCAAATAATAAGTCATTCTTTGGACTGACTCATTGTTCACATGGAATACCTTATAATTGTCACATATTTATTACCACAGATGTGTATGAAATTCGGCCAAATATCAACTTACCTTTGGGTCAGTTAATAAACGCATGAATTACAAACACACAATCATCTTGATATTTTAAATAAATTAATCTACACAAAAGAGGTCACTTTGGCAACATTTTGTTTCAATTAATGTATTCAAAATATTAGACATTCATAAGAAAATCAAAACCATAATTTAAATTTAATTGTTTACCAAAAATTTATCTTTTCCTTAACTTTTGTAATTTTACTTTAACAGATAATGTCAAGATAATATCTAATTGAATTTTATTTATCCGATTGTAGGACAAATATCCTTATTAACAGAAAATTAATTTTCATTAATAGAAAATTAACTGATTAACAGAAATCCTAAAAGAGCAGCAGGTCACAAGCATAAAACAGATCAAATACTTATAAGTATTGTTAGAAAATATTTAGGATTCCCTCTTGAGAATCTGACGAAGCCATCATTCCCATCATTTACTTTCCATTAAGCACTGAGTTTCAAAGGAAGTGAATCTTTTACTCTCCTTGCTACCATATGACCATGTATATGACCATATGGTCCATGGCCATCAAGCACCCCACAAAAGACAATATCTGTCCTTGAAGCAAAGTTCTTCAAAACAACCTGGTTGGTCCCCTTCTTCCCCTGCTTCGTAAACAGCGAAGCTACAGTGCTCCCCCATTCAAAAAAAAAACAATCTTCCCGGAATCTTATGCAGGTGCTGCATAACCTTCCGGGTTTTTTTTTTTTTTAAAATTCCATATCTGAAGCAATTGATCCAATTACTTGAGCAATCAAAATTATTAATTGAATTTCTTAAATATGAAGATCAAATAGCGAGAAAGGAAGATCAAAAGGAACCCTAAATTTCTTAAGTTTCTTTAAACAAGAAGCCCTAAAATTCTTTGAACAAGAAATCCTAAATTTCTTCAATTAATTCAGCAAAGATGGCTCTGATACCAATTGTTGAAATTTTATATACACTTATGAACATGCATAGAACATTAATAACAACCTAAAACATATTTATATAAATCTAGATCATAATCATGTTGCAAAAGTGCTTTAATATAAAATCCTAAATCATGAAACTGTAGATCTTTGCTAAATCAAAAGAAGAACAAAATTAAAAGCGGAAGCACTAACCTGAAGCCATTGATGGAGATTGCACAGAGGGTTTGGATCTTCCTATATAACTTCTATGAGAGGCTGTCTCTCTATTCTTCTGTTGATGGGATGACAGATGGAATAAGAAGATGTGTATATATAGGGGACCATAACCCTAATTGATAAATATTGATTTCCAATTTTGCCCATCACAAAATAAGAAATCTACTTTACGGTCTCTACATGTGTTATATCACACTTTAAATTATATGCTTTTAATCCATTACTTAATCTTGATTAGATCACTTTAATTTGGGTTAGACTTTAGAATAGCAATTATACATTTAGTCACATATGTGAGCCCACATAGATTATTTTCCAACAATAGTGTCATACAGTTTGTGAAGATTTACCATCTTCACCACCCATCTCGACCTCGGTAATGCTCTTCTTCACCTCCTCCTTCCCAAACAACGTCTCCATCTCCTCCAACCTCTTTCCCCTCGTCTCCGGCAAAAACACGTAAAAGAACACCCAACCAGCCGTTGCTATCCCAGCATACAAGAAAAAACTTCCTGATATCGTAATTGCCTTGCACAATGACAAAAATGTCATAGTAATCACCCCACTCATCACACGGTTGGTTGCCGCGCCCAAACTACAACCTCGTGCCCTCAACCTTATGGGAAAAATCTCCGAACTATAAACCCACGCAATCGGTCCAAGCCCAATTGAAAACGAGCCAACAAAAGTCAACACGGTCGCGATGCAAATCCCAACCGCCCACTTCACCCCATGATCGATCATCAACAATCCCGAAGCAAGCACCAACAGTGACACTACCATCCCACCGGCACTACTCAGTAGTAAAACCCTTCGACCAACTCGATCTAAAAGAAAAGTAGCAACAAGAATGAATGCAGTCTTTGTGAATCCAACTGCAATTGTAGCTCCTAATAGTTGTGACTTGCTCTTCAGTCCAGTTTTTTGGAAGATACGCGGGCTGTAGATAACCACGGAGTCGATTCCGGTTGCTTGTTGGAAGAATTGGAGACCAATGGCTGCAAGGAGAACACGACGGACAGGTGGTGTAGGGTTGATTAAGAGTTCTCTCCATATTCCATCCCCTCGATTACGCTTTGGTACTTGAATTATTTCGCCAGTGGAGTTTAGAGGGATTCCAGCTGCTTCTTTGATTTCGAGGAGTCTGTCATCGGCCTCTTGGGGTGAGTCTGATGTCTTGAGGAGCACTTTGTGGGCGTCGCCTAGGCGGCCTTGCATTACCAGCCAGCGAGGGGATTCGGGCATGGCAATGACTCCCAGGGCGAGGAAAACCGGTGGGAGTGCACCAGCGAGAAACATCATTCTCCAACTCAGGTGCTCAGGGAGTTTCGCAAAGGCAAAGTTCGATATATAGCCAAGAAGAACTCCTGCATTAAAGGGTGCGGCGGTATAATTTTTTTTAAATCGGAATTTACTTTCGTATCCATATTTTCATACAAATTCATCGAGTATATATATATGAAAATTAACACTGTTATACTTTTAAAGAGTCTGTTACTACACCAAAACTTCAAAGTTGTGAGAATGATGGAGGTTTTAGTGCCTAACTTCTAACATGCCACTAGCCTGCAGGTTACTACAGTAGTGTTTGATTGATACCAAAAAAAAAAAAAATAAAAAAATAAAAAAAAAATTGCATTTGTAGCTAAGTTGCAACTATGAGTTACAAGTTGCAAAAGAATAGTGGAACTTCTAGTTGCAACCCATCCAAACATTGCAACTATGTTTGTTGAAGAATTCTAGTTGCAAATTAACCTAATTACGATATAGCAACTGTGCGAGGATATACAGGTCAAATAAAAAAAAGACATGGTAACACTCACCCATGGTCTGACAAAGTTGGCCAATCAGTAGGATTGGATTTTATTGTATTTTTTGTTGTTAGTTGGAAAGTATGAGTTTCAGAACCCAGTTTATTGAGTTTTCTAAACTCCATAAGTCTTGTTTTTTTTTTCTACCCAGTTTGTTGAGTTTCCTAAACTCCATAAGTCTTGTTTTTTTTTTTCTACCCAGTTTGTTGAGTTTCCTAAACTCCATAAGTCTTGTTTTTTTTTTTTTTTTTTTCCTTCCCAATTTTGTTAAATTCTTGTTAATAAAAGGTGGGGGGCTTTTAACCCACCATTAATGATTAAAAATTTTTTTAAAAAAAAAAAGGAGACCCTGTTAATTTATTGTACATCTTAGCTAGCTAGCTACCTGCATTTATAAAGACTTCAGGGAAGGAAGAAAGGAAACCCCGAGAGGAGGCAGGAGACAGTTCAGCGGTGTAGACAGGAGCAATCGTGAGAGCATAACCAACGCCTACTCCAGCGATGAATCGGCCAAGCATGAGGACGGCATAGTTAGGGGCAAGTCCCATCGTAAGAGCTCCCAAGAAAAAGATGGTTGCTGAGAGCACTATCGTGTACCTTCGGCCGATCCAGTCCGAAGTACGACCAGCGGCAAGAGAGCCGATGAGGGAGTACAGATTGATGATGCCAGCCAGAATCTCGACCTGGGTGTCACTAATCTTGAGGTCATCTTTGATGAAGAGGGAAGCTCCACTTATGACTGCCACATCTGCATGCATGTATATATAAAACACACAAATTATTCTTGTGTACGTACGAGATTTACTACCAACTTTTTCTCTTTTTTTTACTAAAATGATCACCATAACAAACAAAGAGAAATAAGTACTTATTAATAATGAGTTAAAATTAAGAAGGTAAAGAGTAATATTACCATAGCCTAAGACGATGGAGTTCATGGACGCGAACATGGCACAAGCAAAGGCATAATTGTTTCTTTTGGGTGGAGGAGGCGCAGTAAGTGAGTCTGTCTTGGCTTTGAGTTCTGCCATTGCTGTAGCTCTTCCAGCAATGAGTAAGTGAGGAGGGAGTTTAAATAAACGGAGACAAATTTGTTGTAGACCCCTTATTTTGAATTTGATTTTTTATTAGCCTATCTAGATAAGTGTAAAACCCTCATCTCTTAAGTTTTAGTGTAATGGGATGATATGAGACTGTACTAGAAGAATCCAGGTTCAACCCTAGTGAAGGCACATTTAACTGATTAAAAGAAGTTTCCTTTTGTTTTGGATAGCTCAGGTCTTGACTCTTGAGTGACATGTATGAGCGTGCAACATTATAGGTGTAAAACTCCCAATATGTCTTACGACTTGGGAGTTCTCATATACTCTCAAGTTTTTTCACACATTTTGTTTAGCAAAAGGTAAAAGAAACTAATAGAAAAACCTAGGGTCAATAAGGGACTTAAGAGGTAGAATTCCACTGCAATAAATTGAAGTTGTAGTACTATGGAACCATTAGTTTTCACATGTTGTATCCTGAAAAGGAGGAGACTTTTCTCCAAACAAAGAGCCAAATTAAAGAAACAAAAAATTTCTCAATGATTCAGTGATTTTGGATTTTTTTTTTTTATTTTTTTTTTTTTATTTGTGGTTGGGTACGAGTAGTGACATTGAAAGATACATCAAAATCCAGAGATAAGTCAGTTTGGTTGTCCATTCAAAAATGATCAACTTGGTGCTTGTGACCAAACACATTCCTATTTTTTACCAAACTATCCCTCTTTTTTGTAAGTAAGTACCAAAACTATCCATATTTGAAAATTTAATAGCAAAAACTCCATGTCGCTGACTGAGTTAGCGCTTCTAGTAATATTCTCCACGCTATCTCAGTTAGCGTGTACCAGGAATACCACTTGTTTTTCTTAAGTAGAAGTGTGCAAAAAACCTCACCAAATATAGACACGCTAACTCCATTAGCGTGCCTATTTAAATAACTCACACTAACGGGGTTAGCGTGATAGGTGGACAGTAAGTGACATTACTTCTCAAGTAGGGGTGTAGGCAAAAAAACTTTCAAGTATAGACACGCTCACCCCGTTAGTGCCCCTCGTTATACCAGGCACGCTAACGGGTTTAGCGTGCTAAGTCGTTTGGGATCCTATTAAATAACGCTCGCTAATAGGATCCCAATCGACACTCGCTAACTCCGTTAGCACGCCTGGAATAAATAGGGGCGCTAACGGGGTTAGCGTGTCTGTACTTGAATTTTTTTGCCTACACCCCTACTTGAGGAGTAGTATCCCCTACTGTCCACCTATAACGCCAACCCCATTAGCGTCAATGGTTTAAATATGCACGCTAACGGAGTTAGCGTGTTTATATTTGATAAATTTTTTTACACACCCCTATTTGAGGGGAAAAGCGGTATCCCCTGACACACGCTAACTGAGATAGCACGAAGAATATTACTAGGAACGCTAACTCAGTTAGCGATATGAACTTTTAGGTATTAAATTTTCAAACATGGACAATTTGGTACATAGTTACAAAAGGAGGGATGTTTGTTAAAAAAATTCCATTTTTGCAGATATATTAATGTGAATGAGGAAATTAAATAATACTAGCTAGTACTTTAATGAAGAAACTAGTCTTGTATATGAGTACTAGGTTTGCCCGTTGACACGTGCCTACGGCACGTCTTCGAAATTGTGCACCTTATTTGATCATATAAAATAATTTTGGAGGTCCAGCAAATTAATTGAAGTAGCAAACATACTATATGAGAAACTTTTGGGTGCACACCAAAAAATATATTATATGATTTTTTTGAATTATTTTTGAAGTTTTTAATTTTTAATTTTTTTTTAGTTTATTTTATTTTAAATTTTTAAAAAGTTTTAAAATTTTTATTTTTTTAATTTTTTGAATAGAAGAGCGTGTGAGAGAGAGTTAAAAATTTTATTTTCTTAATTTTTTGAATAGAAGAGGGAGGGAGAGAGAGAGAATTTTTTTTTAAAATAAATATAGGAGTTGTTTTGGGTGGGGGATTTGAATTTGAGTTTTGGGGGGAAACTTTTGGAAGGGAAAAATATATTTTGTGAGGTTAGATCCGGACCTTTGATTTTTGGAGAGATTGAAGGAGAGCCACTTGATAGCTTTCTTTGTGTTTTATTATATAGATATAGCAAGCAATAATTATTACGTACTCATTTAGCTCGAGTGTTTACTAAGAGCATCTGTAGTCCGTCTTGGCCCAAATTTTAAGTATTTGACAAATGGAAATGAAAAAATTAGCTTTGCGCTGCAGTCGTTGATTGCCAAAAAAATAGGTATTCGAAAATTTCAAATTCTCCGACGAAAAACGAATTTTTGTCTGAAGTAGAAAAACCAATAATAATAAAATATTGGAACATACGGGAATTTTTTTTCCGTCCATCCAATTTTTTATTTTTTTTAAAATGGAAAACAGAAATCCTTCCCTCGGCCAAGGAATGAGGTTTCTTTGTTTTTAAGTTTTTCGATCCATCGGATTTTTTTTTGTTTTTGTTTTTTGGAGACGAAAAATTAATTTTCGTCCGATACTTTCAGAACATTAAAAATCTCTTCAACGAATTTTTTTCCCGTCCGATGCTACAGACGATAAATTATCTTCCAATTGCTATATTTTTCAAAATCCCAAATCTTCTACCATATTTTGCAGTCTCATGTTCATCAAAACCCAAATTTTGAGTTTTTGGCCAACAACTACAGCGTTTTTTTTTTATTTTTTGAAAAATTTGAAAAAATAGCCAACAACTAGAGATGCTCTAAGACTATCGATACGATACGGGCCTCCACCAAAGTTTGACTTTAGTAGCTACTAAGAGTGATTTTCAAAGCAATTATAGCATTTTTACTAGTGCTTACTTTTGCCCAAAATACAGCGAACAACTAAAACATGCATTTTTTAGAAGAAAAAAAAAAATTCCACTTTTAATAGATTTATGACTTTAGTTGTCTAAAGCAATTATTAACTACTATTAGTTTATATGTGCTATGCACGTCTTAATAAATATAGTTTTTTTAAAAGTGAAAATTCAGACGTAGTCTGGATTTGTTCTAAAACCTCATTTCAATAGTTATGAACGGGTTGGTAGATGGACAAATTACACTAAGGCCTTCTCCCATTATAGTAGTAGAGATTTTGCATGTAATTAAGTAAATTATTTCTCTGGAGATTACAGTGAAATTTTTAAAACTAGTGCGCATTTTTTTCAAAATAGTGAACGTTCGTTTCCCTAGTGATCGATGTATGACTTCAGTTTTCTAAATTGATAGTTGTATTTTTTGTTTAAGCTAAACTAGTATTATACACGTGCTGTGCACGTGGAAAAAATTGAGGGGAATGCAAAGGGCAAAAAAAAAATTACCTACACGTGCGTTGCACGGATTGGGTTATGGACAAAGGCCTTCTCCCATTATAGTAGTAGAGATTACATCTGTGAAGAGTACAATGAATAACTGAAGATTTATTCATAGGAATAAACGTTTTCTTGCCTTGTAACAGATGTATGATTTTTTTTGTTTTTTAATAAGAAGAAGATGATGAAGAAGAAGTCGAAGAAGAATATATAAACAATTCCCAGTGTTAAGAAGACTGAGAAACTTCATTCTTTTCTACATCATCATCTCCATGTATACTTGATAATGGCACGATGTCATTATATATAGAATGTTCGATATAAGTTTGGGAAAGAACTTGCGGAAGTTATGGCTTCCTGAGCTTTTGGGAAGAAATTATATGCATATTATTAAGAATGAAGAGACTCAGCTTAATAATCCCCCCAAAAAATGCACAGCTAATCCTAACAGTGAACGCATATATGCGGCTTTATCCTTCACCACTACATTACATTTGCATTAATCCAACATTGGACTTGTATAAGTAAATAAACTGTATGGACAAAAACCTCGATCGGCCATTTTCTCTGAGATTCTGAGAAACAGATACCCAGCCTAGTATCAATCTCAAAAACAAAAAGAAAACAAAGTAGCTGACAAATTGCTCTCTACTGTTTTCTTGCTGATATGTATCGCAAGCCACAAGATGATCGTGTGTACTACAACCATTTTACTGATATGTGCTCCTTGTTTAATATGACCCTAAAATCATTTTCGATGTTCCTGTCTGTTAACGATGTCCATGACCCATGTGGCTTGTTTGTTTGCTTTTCTTCTGATTTTGATTCAAAAGTGTGTTTGATTTGAGTACTTGTTGAAGGACTAGTCTATATTTATTGGCTCAATTATTGAAGAAAAAAAATGTTCGGAACTGAATGCAAGACGCCACATAAATGACACAAAAGTAATGTTTTTTTTTCCCCTAATTAAAGAGTATACCAACAGAGAAAACTACTGTCGAACCCTGAAAAATGAAAATACCCCGAGCATCTGCTTTCCGAATGACCAAAACAAACAAAAACTCAAGCGTGTGAGCCTCTCCCTCTCTTAGTAGCCCATCAGCTGTCGTCGTATTACACTTTCGATACATTCGTTTACTGTAATGAATGTTTAGTTCAATATATACTACCTTTTCAGTTTGAAAGGTGAGAAGGAATTCAGAAACCAGATAGCTAGAGACTAAGAGCATCTGTAGTCCTTGGCTATTTTGTCAAAATTTTCAAAAATTGGAAAAAGAAACTTTGCAGTCGTTGGTCATTTACCCAAAATTTAGATTTCTGAACAGTAGTCGGCTATATTTGGAAGACGAAATGACAATTGCCAAAATTTAGCTAACAGACGCCCGAGAGAATTTTTTTTTTCTTTAACCATATCGGACGAGGGATTATTTCCCGTCTCTTTAAATTTTTATTTTTTATTTTATTTTTATAGAAATGGTTTGCCGGGATATTATTTCCCGTCCGTTCAATTTTTCAGAAAAAAACAAAAAAAAAAAAACGTCGGACAGGATATCATTTCCCCGCGCTTCCTCATTTTTTTTATTTTCATTTGACAAATACCCAAGAATTGGATCTGCTACAGATGCTCTAATGCTTATTTAAATTTTCGCAAATAAATTCAAATGAGTAATGCTTCAGCCACTACCAATTTCACTACCATTTTCTTCACTACCTTAGGTGGCATACTCCTATTGGAGAGTTCTTCCACCTACTCTGTCTTCCTCTACCTATTGGAGTGTGCCACCTATGATAGTGAAGAGAAATATAGTGAAATTGGTAGTGGCTCTAGCATTACTCAATTCAAATATGCAACACCACAATCCACAAAAAAAACATACAAAGAACAGTCCATGAGCCCTCAATCGCAAAAGAAACACCTAAGAAACTTAAAACCCAAGTTATTGGCCCATGCAGTAGAGAAGAAGCCCACAAACATTATAACCCTTATTACCTTTACAAAGAAATAAAATAAACTATTGCATTTCTCCTTATAAGATGTATGATTTAGTTTTAGTTAAAGAATGAAAAATTAAAATTATAAAAAAAAAATGATCGGTGTTAAGAAACACGGAGAAATTAACTTCACTCTTTCTCTGTTAAACCGAGATGCAACAGAAATATTAGATTATGAGCGAAAAGATTTATAAATTTCTTATATTACAGTAGTCTTGTGATATAACACCCTTCTTAGGTATTCATAGCACAGTTTGAGTTGGTGCATGTTTTTCACAAAAGTTACTGCAAAATTGTTTATCTTTATATTGAAATTTTCCTCATGCTATAAAGATCAGATAAAACAATGAAACCAAGAATGCAACACTGTTTGATTTGTTCATTTCTGAAGTAAAAAAAGGTGGCAACCGCACACCCTGTTTCATGCACACATAACTACATATATTCAACTAAGTATAGTTCTACATTTAGCACACATAATTACATTTTAACATTGGTATGACATAAGTACAACATCACAATTGCAGGATTGAACACCTGAAAGCTATAGCATCGTTGGAGTCACTTCATGGTCTGCGTTTGCCTTTGATCATCGAAACTTGTAACAAGTTAAAAGAAACACATCTACTTTTCCTCAACTAATCCTCTCCGTCTCGCATTCCTCCAAATCGGTGGTCTATCTCGCGACGACCATCCTTCGTAGAACACACCCTCCATTTCTTCTAGTGACTTCCCCCTGGTCCAGGGCCGGCCCCAGTATGGAGGCGGGTAAGGCGGCCGCCTCGGGCCCCGCGGAATTTACAATTTTTGGGGTCCCCAATTTTGAACTTTTCTTGTAAATATAGGCAGGTATTTCGCGCGTAAAAAATATATATATGTTATTAGGGGCTCCATTTTGAAAGTTCGCCTAGGACCCCGGGAACTCAGGGCCGCCCCTGCCTTGGTCTCAGGGCAGAAGAAGCATAAGAAAAACCATGCACAAACTGCAATTCCAGCAAACATAAAGAAGCTCGAACTGTTTACCAAAATAACCCATTTTTAGAAGTATTTACCAAACTAACCCACTTTCAAAAGTATTTACCAAAATGACCCTGATAGCGAGTTTTGTGGAAATAATCTCGATGTCTAAGATAGCGAGTGTATGTTGAGGTGTTAAAACGTGAAGAAAATTTTCAAGTTTAGTGAGTTTGGTAAAAACAATATCGCTATCTGAGATAGCGAATGTATTTGAGGTATTATCCACCACTAGAGAAAAACTTGAAGAAAATACTTGTGATTTCGGCGTCGCTGGTGGAGATCATACTACTTTCACTGCGGCCGATTTGGTGGATTGAGTGGTCGATTTAGGGTTAATGGTTTGTGAGACCCGTGCTGCATACAAAAAAAGGTATATTCAACAACGGGGAAGTCGAATCAAACGGCTATTGAAGGTTGAATCTGTTGCTGACAATTTCTTCGCTCTTCAACTCCAATCGAAGGTATGATCCGATTGGTACCCAATTTCATGTTCTTGTTTCAACCCTATGACTTCCGTTTGTTGCGGGACAGCTTTTTACGGCTTAGGAGTTGTGAATTGGGATGGATTTGAGGGTTTCATTACTTGTGATCTTATGGTCTACTAAACTCCTTTTTCTTGTGATTAAAAGCCGGGTTCATCTTGTTCCTGTATGAATTTTTTTTACTTTTCAAATCCTATATTAGAGATACAAGTTCTCCTTTTTTATCGAACTTTACTTCCGAAAATGAAATTTGGGATCGCTATTTAAGTGCTGCAATTTGTCATTGTTGATTACTATTTATCGTTTTTTCCCTAATATAGATGAGTAGAATGGGGAAGGGGAAGGAGTTGGAGGTGGATGATGACTTTGGGAAGTGGCCTCCATATGTTGTGCGGGTATTTGTGCATCTTATGGAGGATGCAGTAGACGAAAATAGTCTCAAAACTAACATATTTGATGCCAAAGTTTGGAATAAATTTACTGTACATATGCAAATTATGTGTCAACGTTCATTCACGGTAAAACAATTGAGGGAAAAACATTCGAGACTGAAAATACAATGGAGGGTGTTTCACCATATGAAGAAACAGAGTGGTTTCGGTTGGGATGAAGTGAACGAAACAGTCACTGCCGAGAAGGCTGTTTGGGACAACTATGTTAAGGTTCATATATAATTTCATTATTTGTAATTGTCCGTGAATATGTTATTATTATACTTAAGCATGACTTTACTACTTGTAAATTAACAATACAATTTTTGTTTAGGCACACCCTAAGGCAAAACAATTTGAGAAGAAGGGGTTGGCAAACTACGATGCTTTGACCAAGATTTTTCAAGAGTCTACTGCCGAAGGGCATGTCTCTAGGGCTTCAACACAAAGGGTGTACGATTCCGATGAGAAACGGAGGGTCAATTTTGAGTTTGCCCACCCTAATTTGCCATACGTAAATGTACCTGATGAGGATGATGATGTAACATTTGGTTCGGAGTCGGGGTCTCGCAAGAGAAAATCTGGTACATCAAGTGGACGAGCAACAAAAGGCTCGGGCATCAAAGAATGCTATGGTTCCTTTATGGAAACCCAAAAGATAAGAAGGAACAAGTACAAGAAGAAAATGTCCGAGGAAGGTAATGCCTCAGCTGAACGTGATTATACCGAGTTGGATCAATGCACTGATATAATTAATGCCATGTCTGGGCTTAATTACAAAGAAACAGGGAATGCACTTGACCACTTAATTGTTAATCCTCGTGCTTGTGATACTTTCCTTCGTATGACCCCGGAAGTTAGGGAGAGGTGGGTGAAGGATCGTGGTGAGCAGTAGCAATCCCGTTTGGTTGAGTGGGACCATCATATCCAAGATTTTCAATTCTTGGATATATTATTTTCATATTCATGTGTGAGCTATTGTATCCTGACTATGTACTGGTAGAATGTGGCGTTTTTTATTTGAATTGATTTTTATTTTTCTGTAAATGGATTTGCTATTAGTAGCTGCTGTTATTTATTTTATAATCTCAGCTTAGCAATGATAAATCACGTAATATGTTAGTTTAAAATTCTGTAAATAACCTCCACTATAGTCGTAGTATTAAAGCTTGAACTTACTTTATGGAAATGAATTCTACTTTTGTTCATAGTGAAGTGCTATTGCAAGTGCTACCGTAGTTATGGACACACGATTTCGATGATTTGATGGATCTGCAGTTCCTACATGACAACTCTGATGAAATTCCAGTATCCTATCCCAAACTAACAGGACGTGAATATTTGCAAGAAATCTTAGATGGTCCCCCGTATAAGTTTCATGCCATATTCCGTATGAATTAAGATTGTTTTCTGGCTTTGTGTGCTTTTCTGAAAAATGGCAACTACCTTGAGGAAACGAAGGAGGAATTCCATCGTAGACGCGTGTCTTTTGAAGAAAGTGTTGCCATTTTTCTTTATATTGTCGGTTACAGTCAAAGAATGAGAGCATGTTGTGATAGGTTTCAACATTCACTTGAAACAATCGAGCGACATTTTACTCTTGTTTTGAAAGGTTTGGCAAGAGCTGCCACAGTACTTATCACTCCCCCGAACACTACACGTATACACGAAAGGATCACTAATTCCCCGGACTTTTATTCGTGGTTTAAGGTAATTTGTTACCTTCCTCCTGTTTAACATCAGTACTTCATATTTCAAAGTTTGTTAAAGTATGTACTATTCAAATTCATTAATGTAGGGAGCTATCGGAGCCGCTGATGGCACGTTAATCGATGCTTCGGTACCCGCTAGTCGAAGCAGTGCTAGTCGCGGTCGAAAGGGTAATATCACTCAAAATGTGTTGGCGGTTTGTGATTTTGATATGATGTTTATATTTGTTTATGCGGGATGGGAAGGCAGTGCTAATAACACCCGTGTAATACAGAGTGCACTATCAGAAGGACTGTTGCAAATCCCACCCAATGATAAATATTATTTAGTGGACTGTGGTTATACTAATATGCCTGGTTTTTTAGCCCCCTACCGTGGTGAGCCATATCACTTACAGGACTTTCAAGGGGCCAACCATGCACTAACCCAACCTAGACAACTTTTTAATAAACAGCATGCTAGACTACGAAATGTGATTGAGAGAACATTTGGTGTATTCAAGAAAAGGTTTTCCATCTTCAGTAACATGCCAAACTACTTTTTTACAAGACAAGTGATGATGGTCACAGCATGTTGTGCACTCCATAATTTTATACGTAGACATTCAGAGGACGATGGTTTTTTGTGGAATTTGTAGATGAACAATTAATTCATCACCAACAAATTGAAGATATCGCATCCACATCTCAAGGATTGGATTTGTCATCTTCCCAATTGAATCATATGAATATGAAAAGAGATGAAATTGCTACGGCAATGTGAAATGCGAGACACTAATGTAATTTTGATGAAACTGTTTCATTGTATCATTTACTGTGTTGAATATAATATTTTCTGCAATGTATGAGATGTTATCTTGACAATTTACAGATGAACAGGTACTGCACACGGATTCAATTTTGTTACCAACAATGGTCAGAAGAATGAAAGGATTTGTCGGTAACAGGAAGTGATTCTAGTATCATTTTTTTTGACCTAACGAAGATGATGTCGTTATAGGCAATGATGAAAGGTTCTACTCAATGTTGAATGTGTGCCCCCCACCCCCAACACTGCCTCTTTCTGCTTAGTTGTATTGACCAGCAGCAGATATTGAAAATATGAAATATATGAGTGAATAACCACGGAAATGATGTGTAATAGCGTTTAAGCTGATCTGTGGTTGATGTTTAGAATTATGTAAAGTAAGAATGAATCCATTATGTGAAGTGATAATGATGAAATCATTTGTTGATGACAATGGGGAGGTGGACATTTTAATTAGTGCTAGTAGGCATGGCATTGTCAAAAATGCAGCCCTAGCCTAGAATTTTTGATCATTGATTTGAACAAATTTTCTATAGAACCATGTTCTGAGCCTACGACTAATTTGAGCTTTTTTGGTTATTCATATGGCTTTGTTGTAGTATTTGATTTTACTGAAGTAGATTGTGTTAGCATACTGATAGATTATTATTGCCAAAGCATGAGAACCCATCAGAAGCATCTCATTGCACACCCCAAATTATTCTACACAGTTAACAAGTATCAAAAGCCTTGACAAACCATGATAACATCATAATCCATGTGTAGAATAAGAGACCTTTCAGAGGTAGGAGATTGTATACATTATGGAAATTTGTTAAGGTAAAAAAAATTCAACACTTGAGTTAATATGTATCAGAAGCCTTCAGCTCCAAATTATTCAAAGGCACATCAAGAACAATTATTGAAAACCTTTGTTAGCATACTGATTAATATTGGCATCACAAGCCATCATATGTATATTCAAATCAGCGGAGAATTGTTTCGGTTTGGTTGGTAGGAACTGACAATCGTGGAGATGATGATGAAATATTCTGATCCTGTATAAACTCTGCAGTATTGAAAATGACCAAACACTGGTAAATTCAAATATGGAAGATGGTAGTAGCGAAACAAATCCAAAAATATTTTAATCTGCTAAATCAAGATTTTCAATAAAAAAAATAGCATGTGCCTTTAAAAATTTTGGAGCTGATGGGTGAGGATCCTGTATAACTCAAGTATTTTTTTTTTCATTTTAACAATTTTGCATAAATTGTACAAATCCCTTCCTGTGAAGGGTTCAGATTCTGCTTGTGGCTTATCATGTTATCATGGTTTGTGAAGGCTTTTGTCACTTGGTATATCTGAAGAAATGTAATTGGGGTGTGCATTGTGATGGTTCGGATGTGTTCTCATGCTTTGGGCAATAATAATCAGTATGCTCACAGAAGGGCTTCAATAAATGGCTGTTGATGTGCCTTTGCAAAAATTGGAAATGAAGGCAGCTGATACTGTGTAATTGTGGTGTGCATACTGATTATTATTTGGGGTGTGCATACTGTCGTATAGGTATGCATCAGAAATGTGCATTGGGGTGTGCATTGAGATGCTTCTGTAACACCCCGAATTTCAAATAAGGACAAATTCGAGATTTCACAGGATCTTTACTTCACTTCGTACAATTTTACAAGGAATTTAAAACTTTTCATTATTACATCAGAGTTCAATTACAACTTGGTTTTACACAGCGGAAGAATGAAATTTACAATAAAACATTTACAACATCTTTGAAATAAAACAGCATCAGCATATCCACTTTATAGCTTCATGAATGGTCCTTTACCTGCATGTTAATCTGTGGGCTCGTCAGTTACTTACAACTGACGAAATGTTATACACGGCTATCCTCTCTATGCCGGGAATAGTATAACGATCTCATACTTTAACAAATCACAAAAAAAGATTGAATGAACAAGTAAAGTGTCAAGAGTGATTATTCTAAATATAAGTGTATGTCATGCCTTAATGCCTAATGCACACAATTCTACACTAGGATGACACTAATGCACACTTGTTCAGATTCTATGCATCCCATACTACATAGGTCTGGGGGCAAGTGCCTACGACTCCATATTGAAGGGTTCGATCCCTCGCCATGAGACTACCCAGTAATAAAACAAGTTTTAGAGTTATTTCACAGATACGGATCTCAGCCTCCCTGGCTATAATAACAGATCCCAGCCTCCCTGGCTATTATATCGTGAGAATAATCCCGTAAATGCCCCTCTAGCCCCGGTATATACATATTCTTTGGAGTATGGTAAACATCCGCCGACTACCCTAAGTCCCGGATAAAATACAGTCCATCTCCTACGGAGCAACCGCAGTCCACCAACTGGGTCTATAGCCACGGAGATCCACCGCCGACTATATAGAAGCACCCATTTACGTTTGCACAAGTCTATTACATCTTCACCTAAGTGCCTAATTATTTTTAGTTCAAGACATGAATATGTTATCACCCTAGAATCAGTTTTACCTCATATCGGATTTATTCACAAAATACGAGATCGCCCGACGGCATTATCTCAAAATCGAGTCTCAAAATCTTTCTTTCAAAATTACCGGTAACCGAGGTCTTACTAATTCTAAATCATAAATCTTTCATGTACAAGAAACATGGGTACACATACCCTTTAATAATCATGTCTTGACTTAGATATTTTCATGTCTCTAGCTTATCCACAATTTGATCTATGTCTTATTTGGCATCAATCATAATTCTCTTATAGTTCATTCATGAATCAACGATAACAATTTCATTTGCAAATTTAAGCACATATAATAATCAAGCATATTTACATGATCTCGTTATTCACCATAATCTTCATAGCAAAATAATTCTTTTAAAGAACATAACTTCATCACACGAAATTTATCAACAAATTCAAACTCTTATAATATCTAAACTCACTTCAAAACATTCTTTGAACAAATAAGAGTATAATTCTCTTCAAGAAAAATCACTTCACAAATTAATACTTTACTCTTCTTAATAAAAGAAAGATCTATTCTTAAAATAATAAATTTTTAAGTTCACATTATTCATCTTCTATTTAAATCTTCATTTTTTTGTATTTCCAAATATACTTGAAAAATCTTCCAACTCTTTTTAATAAATTCTACTTCATTCATAGAAAATTCTATTATTTTTCTCTAAATTTTATTCCCATTTAAAATCCCTTGAAAAATTGCCCAAAAAAGTTTCAAAGAAACACAAAAATAAATGGCAGCCCATGGGTTTTGAACCCAGGCCGCCGCTAGCTACAGTGACGCCAAAAGACCACCACCCACTAACCATAAAGTCCACATGGACTCAGCTTCAAGAACCAACCGAAACCCCCTATACCATACTGTACGGTTTAGATTTAATACAAAAAAAAATCGAAAGTAAAAGAAAGGGTTTGGCCGAGGTTCGAACTCGTGACCTCAACAAGGGCGCGCTACAGTGGCTCCACTAACCAAGAATTCCATGTGACATTTCTGTTACAAAGTTACATTAATTTGCTTTTGTTTTAACTTTCTGTTATTCTATTATCTTCAACACTCGATTTTTCTCTTGATCTAATCTTTCATATAATTATGATTTGTTCGTCTATACTGAGTCTACTTTCTCACAGTAACTCATAATTTTATAATGCATAAAAATAAAACTAACTTTCAAATTATTACATGAACTTGCATTTATTCAATTCAATCAAAGTAGCACACTACATCTTTTGCAATCAATGAGTTGAATAGCATCAAATTTACTTTACAAAAATATAGTTGCTTATCAAAAGAAAATGTCAACAATTATTCACATAATCAAAAATCTCTATATTCATGTATACTAGTTTATGACAAACTAATCAATTATTCTTTTCTTATTATCAACTAACATAATGTTGATTAATTTTCTAAACATCGCATCTTTCATTACACCCTATGCATAGATTTGTTCTACTCTTTTTCAAAATCAAATTCTACACTACACATTTATTTTATTATTAGCATGCACATTATCTATAATTAGAAAGTAGAGAACACCCACCTTTTGTGAAGCTTGAACAATGAAAAGAAAAGAGAACACCACTTCTAGCTCCAAAGATTCCTAGCTCTTCTCCTCCTAGCAATGGCCTCCAAACACAAAACTCTCTTCCTCTTCCTTTTTCTTTCTTTCTTCTCTTTTCTTATTTTTGATGTGTGAAATGAAAAGGGGTAGGGTGCTATTTATAGGATATGTAGAGGGTTCAATTTGCATAATTACACAACCTAATAAATTACTAAAATTAATTTGCTAACTCTTCATATTTTATAACTTTCAAACTCCCACCCTTTCATTTGTCCACCACCTCTTCACATTTGTAACTCCCATAACTTATAAACTCTTCTCATCCCCACTCTCTCACACTATCTCTCATCTCTCTCTCCCAAAAAAAAAAAAAAAAAAAAAAAAAAAAAAAAAAAAAAAAAAAAAAAAAAAAACAGGCCACCCATTCCAAAAGCCACGTCCAAGTCATGACTTAGACCAAAAAAAAATCAAGCAGAGCATGAACCTGTGGGCCCCCTCCCATTCCACATCATTTTTTTTTTACACATTTCAATATTATTACCAAACTGAACATGCAATCCCCATTTACATATACTTACCAATTCTTAACGGCCCATGCTATTATACACAGGGCCCATTCACCTTTCTTTTTTTTTTCTTTTTTTTTTATACCATACATGTTTCATATAACATAAGCCAACCATTCATATATTAATTCATACAGCACATTACTTTTTCAACACACATATATATACTGTTCAAAATTATGGGTGTTACACACACTCCGAAATTTATTTTGAAAACAAATATGTCCAAATAAGTTTACCGAAAACACGTGCGTCGCACGTAAAATATCAAAATGCTAAATTGGTTTTACCAACGAAAAGTTACTAAAATGTAATCGAAAACAACATAAGAAAAATTATATTTACTAATTTATATATATTTCATGATGAAATCACAACACGTAGAAAGCACGTGCATTATACGTGCAGAAAGTCGAAAAATGCATTTTAATCAAAACAAGGGAAAAATAAATTTTTGTTTTATAAAAATAGATTTGAAAACATAAATAATTGAAATCCAGAAATTATCACCCGTGGCGGCGGAAAATATGTAATTAATACGTGCATTGAAAAACACGTAAAAAGCACGTAAATCACAGGGATTGAAATATTATATTTTAGTTGACTGAAATCAATATGGAAAATGTATAAATAGTACGAATCCAAAATATGTAGTGAAATACATTACAAAATATACGTGCGTAACACCCAGGGACAAAATTGTAATTTCCAATTTTGCGGGGTGTTACAGCTTCTGATGTGTTCTCATGCTTTGGGCAATAATAATCAGCATGCTGACACAAGGGCTTCAAAAATTTTGAGCTTAATGTTCCTTTGCAAAAATTGGAGCTGAAGGGTTCTCATACATATTAACTCAAGTGTTGATTTTTTTTTACCTTAACAAATTTCCATAATGTGTACAATCTCCTACCTATGAAAGGTCTCTGATTCTGCACATGGATTATGATGTTATCATGGTTTGTCAAGCCATCTCCATATTTGTTAACTGTGAAGATTATTTGGGTTGTGCATTGACATGCTTCTGATGGGTTCTAATGGTTTGGACAAAAAATGTATAACTATGAAGAATTGGGAGATGATGGCTTCTGATCCTGTAACACTCAAGTCTTGTTTTTTATTGTGATAATCTTAACAAATTTCCACAATGTGTACATTCCCTTACCTTTAAAAGGTCTCTGATTATGCACATGGATTATGATGTTAGCATGGTTTGTCAAGCCTTTTGATACTGGTAACTGTGAAGAATTTGAGGGGGTGTGCATTTAGATGCTTTTGATGGGTTCTCATGCTTCGGCCAAAAATCTATCAGTATGCTAACGCAAGCCTTTGAAATTATTTTGTTGCTGTGCCAGAAGATACAATCGTGGAGATGATGGCTTCTGATCCCGTATAAAAACCATTGTTGATTTTTAACTTTAACAAATTTCCATACTGTGTACATTTTCCTTTCTGTGCAGGATTCTGAATGCTGCTTTTGGCTTATGATGTTATGAGGGTTTCTTACTGCTTGTTCGTAGGTTATAACTATGAAGAATGATTTGGGATGTGCATTAGGATGCTTCTGAATGCTTCTCATGCTTTGGGGAAAAAATAATCGACGAGTATGCTAACACCACTGTTTCAACTCTTTTTCTTGTACACGAGGAGGCTCAAAAATTTGGAGATGAAGGCTTCTGATCCTGTAAAACTCAAGTGCTATTATTTTTTTTATCTTAACAAATTTCCATAATGTGTACAATCTCCTACCTCTGAAAGGTCTCTGATTCTGCACATGGTGGTTGATGTTATCATGGTTGATGTTAACGTGGATAGATGTAAACCAAAAAAACAATCTCATGCTTTGGGCAAAAAACTATCAGTATATTCACACAAACTTTTCAATTAATGGTTTGTTGATGTGCATGACGATACAATCGTGGAGATGATGGCGTATGATTTTTTTATAATTGAACTGTTGTTTTATTACTTTAACAAAATTCGATACTTTATTCTTATTATGAATCTGTAATACCCCAGATTTGCAGCGAACAGTCGACTGATCGATTGTTAAGTCGACTGGTAACACTGTTTACACGGGATTTGAGAAGGATTTGAGAAATTTAGTCCCACATGGGAGGTGCACAAAAACTAGTTTGAGTATAAATATAATTAGCCAATGATCAAGAGTCACCTAATTGGTTAACCACCTTTTGAGAGGCAGTCTGTGGTGGGCAGTTGTACTACATAGTATCTAATTTGTCTTCTAAAAATATTAAAATTGTCTGAGTATTGGGGCGGGGAGTTACAAATGGTATCAAAGCCGACTTTCGACACCGGGTGTAGTAGAGGTCAGGATGATCTGCGGTGCTGAGAGTCATTGATCTCCGGGGTCGGATATATTCTGCGGTATTGAGAGTCACAGGTAGTGATTGATAGCCGGGTATCCAATATGCGGTGTTGAGAGTGATTGATCTCCGGGATCGAGGACTACACTACATCGGCTAGAAAGGGCGGATCCTACACTAGATGTGTGCCCTGTACTCAGCGAGGACGCTGATTTCTAAAGGTGGGGTGTATGTAATACCCCAGATTTGCAGCGAACAGTCAACCGGTCGATTGTTAAGTCGACTGGTAACACTGTTTACACGGGATTTGAGAAGGATTTGAGAAATTTAGTCCCACATGGGAGGTGCACAAAAACTAGTTTGAGTATAAATATAATTAGCCAATAATCAAGAGTCACCTAATTGGTTAACCACCTTTTGAGAGGCAGCCTGTGGTGGGCAGTTGTACTACATAGTATCTAATTTGTCTTCTAAAAATATTAAAATTGTCTGAGTATTGGGGTGGGGCGTTACAGAATCTAGTAATTCAAGCAAGTGTAATGAGTTACAAAACAAGAGATGCAAGTGTAATGAGTTACAAAACAAGGGATGCAACCAAAGAATTTTCGTTACATTATACACAAATGATCTATCATATTACTCTTTTGCACATCGCATATCAAGTTAAGGAAATGTTACATACAATAAGAATACAAAAATCTCCATTAGAAAAAGAATAGTCGAATAGCAGTTCATATCAACAAGTGTAAGGTATATCACATTAATACAATTCCTCATATTGATAAGATTTGCTCGATTCACTTGCTGCTCAGGTTTCTTGTTCCTATACTTGTACAACTTTGCTCTGTAACTGCAACAATTAAAAATACTACAAGAAAAGTTTAATGCAAATTGATTGAACAAACGCCTTGTATAATCTCATTGGCAAAAAAACTGTTTTCCTATATATTTGCGAATTTATTTTTAAAACCAAACGCCTTTTATAACCTCATTTGCCAATAACTTTTTTAATCGAAATAACTGTTTTACTGGTTTACCAAACGCATTTTATACACTTACTTTTAAAAAAACAGTGTTCAGAAAAAAATATTACCGAACAGCTTTTATACTCCTTTACAGAAAAAATATTTTCAAGAAAAAATATTACCAAATAGCTTTTACACTCTTTTTTTTAGAAAACAGTTTTCAAAAAAAATATATTACCAAACAGCTTTTACACTCTCTTTTTCAGAAAAACAGTTTTCAGAAAACAGTTTTCAGAAAAAAATTATTACCAAACAGCTTTTACACTCTCTTTTTCAGAAAAACAGTTTTCAGAAATTTTTTTTATTACCAAACAGCTTTTACACTCATTTTCAGAAAATAGTTTTCAGAAAACAGTTTTCAGAAAAAAAATATTACCAAACAGCTTTTACCACTCATTTTCAGTAAACAGTTTTCAGAAAACTATTTTCAAAACAATAAACCAAACGCACTCTCCCCCAAATTTGTTATTTCACCAACAAAATCCGTCAAAAATCTATTGAGACCCACTTCATCACTCTCAACGCTCTCTACTCTCACACTCAAAACCCTAAAACCATCATCCATGATCTCGAATTGTACCGGTCGCTAAAATTCATACGTATCTAAGATAGAGACCCTGGTTGTACCAGGGTAGTTATCTTATATAGCGACTGTAAGAATTTGTAATTTTTCAGAGACTTCAAAGTCTCTGGAAACTCGCAATTCTCACAGTCGCTATCTCAAATAGCGAGCCTCTTTGAACCAAGGTCGCTATCTGTGATAGCGAGCCTAGTTATTTTATTTTCCACAAAAATTAACAATCTCAAAATTTTCATGTATACATAATGACTTGGCTTTAAACACACATAAATTTTTCCAAATAATATCTCAGATGGAAATAAAGTGGCTATATCTCAAATTCAACTAAATATGCACAATTAGCTAAAATGCACAATTCGGGATCTTGGATGATGGGTTTTAAGTGTGGGGGTAGATAGCGAGTGTAGTTGTACTCAATTTTCAGAAAAAAATTGAACGTGAAATGTATACAACTACACTCGCTATCTGAGATAGCGAGTCTAGTTCAAATGAACTCACTATCTCATATAGCGAGTGTTGTTGTACTCATTTTTTCAAAGAAAATTTGAACATGAAATATATACAACTACACTAGTGAGTCTAGTTCAACTGAACTCGCTATCTCGAATAGCAAGTGTAGGTCTATACATTTGCATGTTTAATTTTTTTCTAAAAAATAATTACAACTACACTCGCTATTTGATATAGCGAGATCAGTTGAACTAGACTCACTATCTAAGATAGCAAGTGTAGTTATATACATTTCAAATAAAAATTGCATATTCAAATTTTTTCTGAAAATGAATACAATTACACTCGCAATCTGAGATAGCAAGTTCATTTGAATTAGACTCGCTATCTCAGATAGTGAGTAGGTCAATTTAATAAATAATTTTGAAAGTGGGTCAGTTTGGTAAATACTCAAAAGGTGGGTCATTTTGGTAAAATATTCAAGAAGCTCCTCCCTACAGTAATTGCCTTATAAAGTGACAAGTAATTACACGTGCACGTCTTAAAAAATATATTTTTAATAAGTAAAAACTTTGAACCTCAAACCTGAGACCTGCTTCATATTAGATATGCACATGAGATGTTCGTATTAGGTTGTATATAAACGACAACTTCAATTCTTCCATTATAATATTAGATATTAGAGATATATACAGTCCCATTCATCACCCTACTGAATGCCACCCCTAAACTAGCCCCTTGGGCCCTTAACCTCAAAAGAACAATATCAGAACTATAAACCCAAGTGATTGGCCCAAACCCAATAGAAGAAAAGGAAGAAAAAAAAATCCCACAAAGCACAAGTAACAGTAAGACAATGAAAAATTCAAATTACTGCAGCCCAAACTACCTTCTCTTCACTTCTCTCCACTATTGTCAACCCTAACCCTAATAGGAACACTATCATCACAGTCAAACTGGTCAACAAGAGAGGTCTCTGTTGGGATCCTTCCTTAATTAGGAAGAATATAGAATCCTCTAGATGTGTGGAGTTTTCTAGAGTCTTGTGGAAGATATATGGAAGAGTAAAGAAGAGTGTGGAAGGAAGATGAAGAGTAGTTCCATGGATCTCTAGAAATGAAGAATTCTAGAGAGCTAATCTCCACCCTTGGATCAAATTAATCTACACCGTTCATTGTGGGTGTGGAGTAGTATAAATAGGGGTGGAAGTCTTCATTTCTACTCACTCTAAAAACAAGTCATTTCCATAGTGAGAGTTAGAGAGCCACTTTGAGAGAAAGTAAGATAGCTTGAGAAGTTCTAATCCTCAAGCTTAAGTGAACCACAAAATTGTGAGAGTGTGTTGTAAAGAGTCAAATTCTTGTAATCCTACTACTCTTTGTATAGTAGAAGAATATCCATTTGAGTTGTAAATCTCTCTTGCATCTATTTCTATCTATATCTTCAAGTGCCCATTTTAACTTCACGAAGCGGAAAAATACCAAATTTTTCCCAACAGTGGTATCAGAGCCAGGTTCACACACCGTCATCATCACCTCGTGCGGTTTAAGATAGAGGACATCGTTGCCCATGATGGAGACATGTTCAAGCTCACCGCCAACAACTACTCGTATTGGAAGCCGATGATGGAAGATCATCTATATTGCAAAGACTTGCATGAGCCCATCATCCACAATGCCAAGGTGGAAGGAAAGAGCGATGTAGAATGGGAGTTACTCAACCGAAAGGCCGTTGCCATGATCCGTAAGTACATCGACCGATCTCTCTTCGAGCATGTCTCTACGTATACAAATGCTTACGAATTATGGACAAAGCTTGAGTCCATGATTCAAAAGAAGACGCCTCGTAACAAAGCTAATTTAGTTCGACGGTTGGTGAAGTTGGAGTATAAGGATGGTCAAAGCATGATTGAGCACTTGAATAATTTCAAGGGGCTCGTAAATCAGCTAATGAAAACCGAATTGAAGATCGATGATGAGTTGCAAGCCCTTCTACTCCTTAGCTCATTGCCTGAAAGTTGGGATACACTCGTGATTACACTTAGTAACTCAACTCCTGAAGGAAAGCTCACCATGGATACCGTCAGTGATAGCCTTCTTGGTGAAGAAGCAAGGAGGAAGGAATGAGGCGATTTTTTCTTATCCGAGGCAAATGTTTTCAAAAATCGGGTAAAGAATGATGGCCGTGGACGTAGCAAGGGCCGAGAACAAACCAATTCCGAGGTAGATCCAAATCACGATCAAAGATTACATGCTACTACTGTGGAAGGACGGGCCACAAGAAGGTAGAGTGTTGATCCTTCAAGATAGATCAAAAGGCGGGTGATATGAAACCAGACCAAATCAAAAGACAAGAAGAGAAGAGTACTACCACTGTGGCTGCAAAAGAAGAACTGATTTATCTCATTGGAGAAGGCAATATCCTAAACATTGTCTATGATGATAGTTCTTGGATTATCGATTCTGGTGCTTCCTTCCATGTCACTCCCCATGGAAGTTTCTTCTCATCCTACCAAAGCAGTGACTTTGGTACGATGCAAATGAGAAATCAAGATAGGAGCAAAATTGTCGGGATAGGTGACATCATCCTTACAACAAGCACTGGAAGCAAGTTTGTCCTAAAAGATGTGAGACACGTCCCAGCTATGCGTCTCAATCTTATCTCCGCTGGAAAGCTTGATGATGTGGGTCTGGTGAATTACTTTGGTGAAGGAAAGTGGAAGCTCACCAAAGGAAGTTTAGTCGTGGCTCGAGAAAAGAAGGAGGGTTCATTGTACGTGATGCAAGCCAAGCTCTGCAAAGGGGAGGTGAATATCACAACCGATGATATGGATATATGGCATAGACGACTTGGACACATAAGCGAGAAAGGTCTTCACATACTCGCTCGTAACCAACTTCTTCCTGATGTGAAAGGTAAAACACTTGATCCTTGTGCTCATTGCTTGGCTGGAAAACAACATAAAGTTGCTTTCAAAAGATCTTCTCCACCCATAAGGAGAAAGAATATCTTAGACCTTGTACACACCGATGTGTGCTCAATGTCCGAGACATCCATTGGCGGTGCATCATATTTTGTTACCTTCATCGATGACCATTCAAGGAAGGTGTGGTTACACTTATTAAAAACAAAGGATCAAGTGCTTGATGCATTCAAGGAGTTTCATGCCCGAGTGGAACGCGAGACAGGAAGGAAGATCAAATGTGTCCGATCAGACAATGGAGGTGAATATAGAGGTCCCTTTGAAGCCTATTGCAGGAAATATGAGATAAGACTAGAGAAGACTCCACCCAAGACACTGCAGTTAAATGGATTAGCCGAGAGAATGAATCGAACTATCGAGGAAAGAGTTCGATGTGTGCTCTCTCATGCCAAGTTGCCTAAGTCATTCTGGGGGGGAGCTGTGATGACCGTTGTTGACGTCATCAACCTTTCACCATCGGCACCTTTGTACGGAGCTATCCCAGAGAAAGTTTGGTCAGGTAAAAAGGTTACCTACAATCATCTCAAGGTGTTCGGATGCAGAGCATTTGTTCACATACCCAAAGACGAGAGAGCCAATCTGGATGTAAAGACAAAGGAATGCATCTACCTTCGCTCGCCAAAGGATGAGTTTGGATACCGACTTTGGGATCCAATCAACAAGAACATTGTTTATAGCCGAGATGTGGTATTCTTCGAGGACCAAACAATTGAAGATATCCAGAAATCTGAGAGGCCAAGATTGAGAAGCAACCGTAGTATAGACCTTACACCGGCTCATCAAGAGGAGAATGTCACACCAGAAAACAATGAAGCTGAAGATCTCGAGCCTATCCTAGAGCCAAATAATCTAGAGACTCAAGATGAGTCAAGCTCTCCACTAGAGTTGAGACGACCTTCGAGAGACCGAAGACCATCTACTCGTTATCCCGCGGAGGAGTTTGTGACGGTCACCGATGAGGAGGAGCCTCAAAGTTATAAGGAAGCCATAACTGACACTCATAAAGAAGAGTGGATAAAACCCATGCAAGAGGAGATGCAATTCTTGCATAAGAATCATACTTACAAACTAATGGAGCTTCCAAAAGGAAGAAGAGCCTTGAAGAATAAGTGGGTGTATCGAATCAAGACCGAAAATAGTAGCTCGAAGCCTCGCTACAAAGCTCGGTTGGTTGTTAAGGGATTCAGTCAAGAGAAAGGTACTGACTTTGAAGAAATATTTTCTCCGGTGGTAAAAATGTCATCCATCCGTATTGTTCTTGGCCTAGCAGCGGTTGGAAAATTAGATATCGAACAGCTCAATGTTAAGACAACATTCCTCCATGGAAATCTAGAGGAAGAGATCTACATGGAGCAGCCAGAGGAATTCAAAGTTCATGGCAAAGAGAATTTGGTGTATCGTCTAACGAAGAGTCTATATGGCCTCAAGTAAGCACCAAGACAATGGTACAAGAAGTTCGAGTCTTTCATGGCAGAACATGACTTCAAGAAGACGGAAAGCGATCATTGTGTGTTCATAAAGAGGTATGGAGGTGGTGATTTCCTCATACTCTTACTCTATGTTGATGATATGTTGATTGTTGGGCTAGATCGCGCAAAGATTGATGCTTTGAAGAAAGATCTAAGCAAGAGTTTCGCCATGAAAGATTTGGGACCGGCTAGAAAAATCCTTGGAATGAGGATAACTCGTGATAGATCAAGAAGGTTATTGTGGCTATCACAAGAGAAGTACGTTGAGAAAGTGTTGGAAAGATTCAACATGCACAAAGTGAAGCCGGTCAACATACCACTTGCTGGACACTTCAAGTTGAGTATGGAGCAAATTCCCACAAGTGAGGAAGAAAAGAAGGAAATGGAGACGATTCCTTATTCATCCGCAGTAGGTAGTCTTATGTATGCAATGATATGCACAAGACCCGACATCGCCTATGCAGTTGGTGTTGTTAGTCGCTTCTTGGCCAATCCGGGGAAAGAACATTGGGATGCAGTCAAATGGATCCTTCGGTATCTACGAGGTACTTCCAAATTTGTTTTGGAAATGGAAAACCTGTGTTAGAAGGATACACAGATGCAGATTTAGCCGGCGACGTTGATTCTAGGAAATCAACATCGGGATACCTAACTACTCTAGTAGGGGGAGCTATTTCTTGGCAATCAAAGTTGCAAAAGTGTGTTGCTTTGTCCACTACCGAGGCTGAGTATATTGTAGCTACTGAAGCTTGCAAGGAGATGTTGTGGATGAAGAATTTGTTGTTGGAGCTAGGAGTAGTCCAAGACAAGTATGTCTTGAAGTACGACAATCAAAGTGCAATTTACTTAGCAAAGAACTCTACCTTTCATTCTCGCACAAAGCACATTGATACACGGTATCATTGGATCCGAGAAGCTCTCGAAGAAAAGCGCATACACCTTGAGAAAGTTCACACGGTAGAAAACTGGTCCGACATGATGACCAAGGTAATACCAACAAATAAATTTGAAGATTGTTGTCAAGGTGCCGGTTTGCTACTACCTCCCAATTAAGTCAGGAGGGGGAGATTTGTTGGGATCCTTCCTTAATTAGGAAGAATATAGAATTCTCTAGATGTGTGGAGTTTCCTAAAGTCTTGTGGAAGATATATGGAAGAGTAAAGAAGAGTGTGGAAGGAAGATGAAGAGTAGTTCCATGGATCTCTAGAAATGAAGAATTCTAGAGAGCTAATGTCCACCCTTGGATCAAATTATTCTCCACCGTTCATTGTGGGTGTGGAGTAGTATAAATAGGGGTGGAAGTCTTCATTTCTACTCACGCTAAAAACAAGCCATTTCCATGCTGAGAGTTAGAGAGCCACTTTGAGAGAAAGTAAGATAGCTTGAGAAGTTCTAATCCTCAAGCTTGAGTGAGCCACACAATTGTGTGAGTGTGTTGTAGAGAGTCAAATTCTTGTAATCCTACTACTCTTTGTATAGTATAAGAATATCCATTTGAGTTGTAAATCTCTCTTGTATCTATTTCAATCTATATCTTCAAGTGCTCATCTTAACTTCATGAAGCGGGAAAATACCGAGTTTTTCCCAACAGTCTCTTACCATACTTGTCCAAAAGAATGAGGCTACTAGTATGAGCAAGGTCTTTGTGATTCTGACTCCAAACCGTTGCGATAAGCAACTTGTTCTTGCCCGCAATCATATCCCTGCCTTCATGAAAATTCTAGGGCTGTAGAGGACGACCGCTTCAATTCCGATGGCGTGCTAGAAGAAATGCAACCCCAGTCAGTCAGTGATGCTATCATGATTCGTTTCACATGCGGAGTTTGTAAGGCTACTAATAATTAAGTTTTAAGCACCCTACATTTTACATCATTTTATAGGTAAAAACATTACTTAGAGCATCTGCAGTCGTTTTTGTTAAAAAATTGGTATAAGGAAAATATAGAAATAGCAATTAGGGGGTAGCGCTGCAGTCGTCAATACTCAAAAAATAGATTTTTTTTTTTTATCAAACGGAACATCATATACCGTCTGTAGAGAGCGGAAGAAAAAAAATGAAAAAAGAAAATGGCATATCATTTGCCGTCTGCTGAAAAAAAAATTTAAAAAAATAAGTTTAGTGAAGGACGGGCATCTCCCGTCCCTTCACAAAAAGCCAAAAAAATAAATAAATAAATAAATAAATAAATTTTCATTTACTCAAATGGCAGATGATTACCCATATTACCCGTCTAGCCTTTTTTTTTTTTTAATTTCTCAAGCGGTATATCATTTGCCATCTCAAACTTTTGCTATTAAAAATTTCTCTCGGACGGCATATCATATGCCGGCCAACACAAAAACGGTAAATCATCTTCTGATTTCTATAATCTCTACTATTTTAATGGGAGAGTTGGGGTTTGTAACAAACAAATCCTAACTTTGTAACTATATAAACACATATAATACACGTCCAAACTATATTCAACAAATATAAATGAGCACCGCATGTGTAGTCCGAATCAAAACATTCAAATATAAACTTTTTTTTTCTTATTCAATATATATTCATTTAATTTGATGACCTTACTTTTTTTAGACGTGCATCGCACGTACATTATACTAGTATGCATAATGTCAATTTCGCTGCCAAATATAGCTGTCTATTGTTCATCTTAAACTCAAAAAATGGATAAATAGAAGACGACTGTAGACGTTTTTATCCATTTTTGGATATACAGACAGCGACTGCAGATGCTCTTACACAATTTTATATATAAACAAATATTGAGTTAATGGACCTAGCAGCTAAAGTGAAAGTGATGTCGACCATGAAAGTTATCCGAGGGATATGTTCTAAAGACCTGATTACTATTGAAAAATGACTGCTTCACTTTGCCCATCAATTTTCGAGAATTTCTCTTATGACTATTTTCTCTTTTCTAATTTTTCAAATTTTCAAATTTATTTCCTGTAGCGTTATTCATAACTTTTTTTTGTTGCAAACAAAACGTTTTTTGAGCTAATTGCGTGCAGCACAAATTATGAGCACAAACTTTTTTAAACTGAAAAAATTAAAAAGAAAGTACAAACGAAAAACAATAGTTGAGCTAGACTGGGCCGGAATAAACTATGACAACGGTTGAATCTGCGCGGCACTATAAAAAATACTACATATACTCCAAATCCTACCTCAAACACTAAAAAGCAAATCTTTGTCTTTTTAAAAAACTAATAATTTACACATGCGATGTACGTTTTAATAATTTTAAAAAATAAAAATAAAAACTAGAACGTTTTTTTATATTTTGGGTAAGATTTGGGGGGTATATGTAGCATTCCTCTTAGCATACCTAGACTTCTCCCTTCACAAAAATAGTTCCCCATCCCTTGTTCTGTAACAATACTTAGTATCCATTATGAAGATGACACGTTTCAAAGACACGTAATCTAGGAATTTTTTCCCAAAACGACCCATTTTTGCAAAGTTTTTCCCAAACCGCCCTACTTTTTTTTTTTATTTCCCAAAGCGCCCTACTCGGTCTTTCAAAGACCGAGTCTAGTGCTTTTAAACTCGGTCTTTGAAAGACCGAGTCTTGCGCTTTGAAAAATCAAAGAGCAAGACTCGGTCTTTCAAAGACCGAGTTTAAAAGCACTAGACTCGGTCTTTGAAAGACCGAGTCTTGACTCTTTGCGTTTTTCAAAGCGCAGATCCCCTTTCTTTCTTCTTCTTCTTCTCGACTTTAACCTATTCTATTTCTCTAACCCATCTTCCTAAATCTAGGGCGACCTCCTACCCACAAAATCTAATTTTAATCTAAATATATTTACCAATATCTTCCTAACCCTCTAACCATCTCCACTATAATAACCCAAAACCCTTATATTGAAAGATCCATTTTTTTTATTTTTGCTAAATTTGAAGCGGATAGCAACTTCAACTCTTTTACCGAAATATATACGGCTCTGTTCTTGACGCTTGTGAAGGTATGATGAATATTGGCCTTTAATTTTCTGAATTTGGTATAGATTTTGTTTTCGTTTAGATAACAACTCGCATATTTTAATAAATATACCTAGGTATGGATCTTGAGATTCCTATTTGGTTATACTTTGGTGGTGAAATTATTCGTGATCCAAAGATTGGTTGTTGTTATAGTCATTTGGAACCGAAAATAGTTTGGGTACCCCGTACCATTACATTTGAAGAACTAGTTGAGAAAATCTATGAAGTTACTAATTGGGATAGGAATGAATGGAATGTGAAAATTTTAGCTCGATACGCAGCAGGAAGAGGAGATGTTCAGTATTTTATGACAGTGCCCATACCTACTGATAATGCGCTGAAGTCATTGATTGCTAGGACATTTGATCCCAATTGTGCTTGGTCTGTATTAGAGTTATATATTCAGCAAATTCGAGTTGTAAATGCTCAGCCACATGATATCCCCAGTGCAAGCTTCATACGGGTAGTACCTACACAGCAGTCGAGGCCTAACCCCGATCAATCTTCACAACCAAATCTGATATCCTCACAAGAGAACACCTTCACAAATACAACAATTCCGGATTCTGTAAATGTTGAGCTGCCACGCCAACCAAGCCCGGTTAATTCAGTACTGAAAGGAGTCCGTAGTTTACCAGTAACTGCGATTGTTGAGACGATTTTTTTACGTCTCAACTCTTACTTTACTACTCGTCGACAGGAAGCTAGTAAGCTTTTATGTGAAGGGAAGATTTTTGCTAAACGTGTACATGATTTGATTGATAGTCGCCGTGAAAGAGCAAATCAACATGTGGTTACAATGTTTCATCATCAGCGTGGAGTTTTTTCCGTCAAAACTGGTATACGCATGGTAAATGGAGAACGGAAGGGTGGGAACTTGCACACCGTGAATTTGGGTACGAAAATATGCACATGTATGAAGTTTCATCTATATCATATTCCCTGTTCTCATGTATTAGCAGCCTGTGCATATCGTGCAATCGATCACAAGCCTTATGTTGATAAATTTTACCTTATCACGTCATTAGCACAAACTTGGGCTCCTGTGTTCAGTCCTATTCTAGATGAAGCATATTGGCCTACTATCGACGGTCCACGACTTGTACCAGATTCTAGTTTGCGACGTTCACGGAAAGGCCGGCCTAAATCCACGAGAATACGCAACGATATGGATGTGAGAGATAGTTCTAGCAGGGGTACAAGAATGAAATGTTCAAGGTGCGGGTTGGAAGGACACAACAAGCGTCGATGTAATAACAGAGCATCACAAAACAATTAAAATTTGAATTTGTGCTTCCTATTGTGTTTGTAATATTTATTTCGAACTAAGCACTGTTGTTGAGAAGATAGTTGTTTGTGAAGATAGTTGTTTGTTTGTGAAGATGTGTTTGTTTGTTTGTGCTTCTTACAAGCGTGGATGTGTTTGTTTGTGAAGATAGTTGTTGAGAAAGAAAGTTGCGAAGTTTATTTGTGTTTATTTGTGAAGTTTGGATGTGTTTATTTGTGAAGTTTGGATGTGTTTATATGTGAAGTTGAGAAAGATTGAAAGTTGTGAAGTTTGGATGTGCTTATTCAAAGAATCTGAAGCTTGTTTGAAAGAATCTTGTGAAGCTTGTTGTGAAGACTAGACTCAGCATCTGGCTGATTCAAAAAAAATACACAGCTTCAAGAGTCGGTCTTTCAAAGACCGAGCTCAATATTACTAGACTCGGTCTTTGAAAGACCGAGTCTTGAAGCTGATTGCAAAACTTTGCTATCAACTTCAAGACTCGGTCTTTCAAAGACCGAGTCTAGTAATATTGAGCTCGGTCTTTGAAAGACCGACTCTTGAGTACAATCACTTCCAGAAACCAAGCGAGTCTCTGGAATTCATTGAACACAACAGTCGGTCTTTCGAAGACCGAGTTCAATATAACTAGACTCGGTCTTTGAAAGACCGAGTCTTCAGTCTGTGAAATTTTTGCTGAAGACTCGGTCTTTCAAAGACCGAGTCTAGTTATATTGAACTCGGTCTTCGAAAGAACTCGGTCTTCGAAAGACCGACTGTTGTGTTCAATCACTTACAGAGACTCGCTTGGTTTCTGGAAAAGATTGTACTCAAGAGTCGGTCTTTCAAAGACCGAGCTCAATATTACTAGACTCGGTCTTTGAAAGACCGAGTCTTGAAGCTGATAGCAAAGTTTTGCAATCAGCTTCAAGACTCGGTCTTTCAAAGACCGAGTCTAGTAATATTGAGCTCGGTCTTTGAAAGACCGACTCTTGAAGCTGAGTATTTTTTTTGAATCAGCCAGATGCTGAGTCTAGTCTTCACAACAAGGTTCACAAGATTCTTTCAAACAAGCTTCAGATTCTTTGAATAAGCACATCCAAACTTCACAACTTTCAATCTTTCTCAACTTCACATATAAACATCTAGTCTTCACAACAAGCTTCACAAGATTCTTTCAAACAAGCTTCAGATTCTTTGAATAAGCACATCCAAACTTCACAACTTTCAATCTTTCTCAACTTCACATATAAACACATCCAAACTTCACAAATAAACACAGCAACTTTCTTTCTCAACAACTATCTTCACAAACACATCCACGCTTGTAGGAAGCACAAACAAACAAACACATCTTCACAAACAAACAACTATCTTTCTTTCTCACTTCACAAATAAAACCATCCAAACTTCACAACTATCTTTCTTTCTCAACTTCGCAAAAAAACTCAACATCCAAACTTCATAAATAAACACATCCAAACTTCACAAATAAACACATCCAACTTCACAATTTTCTTTCTCCACAACTATCTTCACAGCCAAATAACTTTGAAACAATCTTAATCACAAAATAAAGCCACACCACACCAATATCACCACTCCAACAATATCACAAAACTAATTCCCAAAACTGAGCAGAACTTAACACATCTCAACCACATCAGCAATTTTAATAACTTCATCTCAAACAGAAGAACATTTTAAAAATATTACATTAAAAAAAACTACAAAATCAAAATAATTAAAAATATTACATCAACTACCAAGTTAAAAAATTATTACAACAAACTAACGATATTAATAACATCATAAGTCAAGGGTCAGGTGTGAAGTAGTTGGGGGGTTTTCGTTGTCGTCTATGACGTTGTGGAGTTGCCTGTGTGAGTGCGGACAACGGGATCTCCTGCTCTCCTTGAATCTCATCCCCAACGTCTTGTTGTTCATCATCCCCTACAGTAGGAGAATCCAAAGACGAAGACGAAATTGGCGAGAAGAGCAAGATCCTACAACCGAAATCTTCCAATTTTGGGTATTCGGGGTTTAGGGTTTAAAGAAAGAATCGATTTTGGGGAATAGGATTTGGTAAAATCGAAATTGGATTAGAGAGTAAATGGTTTTGGGAAGTTTAACGATCGATTAAGAGAGTAATCGAACGGAAAAGTAGCGAGTGCGACGGATTCGTTGAGGGAAAGAGCGAAAAGAAAAAAAACAATCAAAAGTCGAGAAGAAGAAGAAGAAAGAAAGGGGATCTGCGCTTTGAAAAACGCAAAGAGTCAAGACTCGGTCTTTCAAATAGACCGAGTCTAATGCAAAGACCGAGTCTAATGCAAATAGACTCGGTCTTTGAAAGACCGAGTCTTAACTCTTTGATTTTTCAAAGCGCAAGAAAGACCGAGTCTTTTTGCACTAGACTCGGTCTTTGAAAGACCGAGTAGGGCGCTTTGGGAATAAAAAAAAAAGTAGGGCGGTTTGGAAAAAACTTTGAAAAAATGGATCGTTTTGGAAAAAAATTCCGTAATCTAGTGATTGAGTAAGATGTTCCGTGTTTTGTAAGGACATCTGATTCATTAGACTTTTTATTCAGCACTAAATTACCATAGCTATCATTTTGGTAAAATTCCACAAAGGATGACTTTGAAAAAGAGAAGTGAGTTTTTTTTTTTCACGAAATAAGCACTTAAAACTAGGGTTGCAATCGAGCCGAGCCGAGCCGAGCCGAGCCGAGCAGAATATCTTCAGGTTCGAGCTCGACTCATTTACGAAACGAGCTCAATTTTGAGCTCGAGCTCGGTTCGAGCCGAGCTTTGACCATATTCGAGCCGAATATCTCGCGAGCTTAGCCTATAAAAAAAACAAACTCGAGCTCGGCTCGTTTACGAAACGAGCTCAGTTTGGAGTTCAAGCTCGAGCCGAATAGCTCGCGAATAGTTCGATTCGTTTGCAGCCCTACTTAAAACTAAATCTCACAAGGAGTTTTCATCAAAAATATTTTTAGATGAGGGCCACAAAGCTAAGAAGCTGATATTTACAACTGCGGTATAAAAGCAAACCAAGCCGCACCTCTAATCTATAGCAAAACGTTTAGTTTCATTTATTTTAAATGGATGTTGCAGTGCGGCTTTATTTTTACCTTAGCCACAAATTGAAACGGTGGCTATGTTATAAAGAAGCCACCATATAATTTGGTAGGGGACCCAAAGTAAGACTTAATAATTTGAGAATGGGACTTAGTTAGGGAAATAATTCTTAAAAAGTTCTTTTATACTAGTTTTGTGTTATTTTGTACTTTTACTTTATTTTATTACATTATGTAGTCTAGTATTGAGCATAGAGGCTAATTAATCTCTTTCTCGTCTGTTGAAGACATTCATAACAATCCGAGCCATGGCTTTGAGTTTATAACATATCTTCTGTTTGGGATATATCTGTAGCTGCTAGTGTTTGGATTCTTAGGCAGGACATAAATGATTTTTGTTTCCGTTTTTCTAATTGTAATTTTAACTTGTTGTTCAACAAAATTTTGAGTTTTATCCGCTCGTTGGCAGGTAAAGCATAACTCAAAAAGAGGCTACGCTCGGAGTTCGAGGAGTAGGAGAAGAGTACATACCAGTTTCTACTTGAGGGTTTCTCAGGGATGTAGTTCTGTTGGGTTTTGGATCTTATGTATCTTCTTTTTTTTATGTTAATGCCTTCAATGGCTTATCTAGATTGGCCTTGAGGTGGTTTGTAATATTTTGAATGATATTGTTTCGTTAATTTTTCATTAATGAAACTGGTGATTGGTGGACCACTTTTAACGTACCTTCTGTTTGTAATAGGTGACAGAAAGAAGTTTATTTTATATTTTTGAAAGAGTAATCTATATAATAAAACACAAAGAAAACTATCAAGTGGTTCTCCTTCAATCCCCTCAAAATCAAAGGCTCGGATCTAACCTCACAAAACACATTTTTCCTCCCAAAATTTCAAACCTCAAAACTCAAATTCAAAACCCCCCCTCTAAAAAAAATAACTCATTTATTTATTTATTTCTCTCTCTCTCTCTCTCTGATTATCTCTTTTACTCAGAAATTTTTAGATTTTTAGATTTTATATATTTTTTTATTGCTTATGTTATATTGAAAATAACAAATATATCTTTAATAGTTAAATTTTATCATTTTCAACTCTCAAAATTTTAAGAAGTTGAATTTTATACACTCATTTATAATTATTTTTTAACATATACTAATGAAAATATGGACTTTTATTTACAACTAATTATTATCATACTATTCAAACTTGAATTACATAATTGTTGTTTCACTGTTTATAAGGTTTTTCATATGCTGTATCGTTTCGAAGATGTGTCGTAGGCACGTGTCTACGAGTAAATCTAGTATATACTAAGTAACGATACTTAATAATAAATGCTTGGTATATATTCCTACACACAATACCAAACCTGTAACAACTTTCAAAAAATAATTCAAAAATAATTAATTTAAAATTTTTTTAAAAAACACCAAAGTCAAATACCTTGCCGGCTTCCTCATTCTCTCCCTCCATTTATAACTAGTATATGTCCGGGTCATGTAAGTCATAGTAACTTTATTATTAACTAGTAGTTCACACGTGTGCGATGCACGTCTTAATAAATATAATTTTTTTAAAAGTAAAAATTCAGACGCAGCCTGGATTTAATCTAAAACCTCATTTATAATAGTTATGCACGTGCGTTGCACGGATTGGTAGATGGACAAATTACACTAAGACATTCTCCCATTATAGTAGTAGAGATTGAAATTATTAAATATAGTTTTTTTAAAACTAAAAATTGAGAAGTAGTCTGGATTTGATCTAAAACCTCATTTACAATAGTTATGCACGTGCGTTACACGGATTGGTAGATGGACAAATTACACTAAGGCCTTCTCCCATTATAACAGTAGAGATTTGAATAAATACTAAAACGGTATCGAATCTGAAACCTCAATTTATTCATTACATACTCTTTACAAATTATTTTAGAGATACAATTTTTTATTTTTATGAGTAATATTTTTGTAAAAATAATTATGCCTTAAATAAATTTGAACTTTGAGAATATTATAATAACTAATAACAGTTGAGTAAATAAATAATTAATATAATTTTCACTTTAAAATAAATGATTTAATGAATGTCTACAAATTACAGAATATCTATAAATGAAAATCTTAACTCTCCCATTATAATATTAGATATTATTAGAAATTGGGGATATATAAACTCCAAACCCCCCAAAAATTCTAGAAAGAGTCACAAAAACCAAACCTTTATTATAAAAGAAAAAAAATGAAGAAAAAATTCATCAGTCTAAAAATCTTCTCCTTGTTCCAAACCTGCCGCCAAAAATCGTCCACCTCCGCCGCCCTTACTCCCGCCTTCTCCTTCTTCTCCAGGCCCATTCCCGACGACGATTCACCGTCCAGTAACTTCGCGCCGCCACCGCCTTCCCCGGCCTATCAATGGAAGAAGGAGGACAAGTGGCATGTCGTAGCGTGCGCTGAAGAAGAGGAGATGATGCAAAGAAAGAAAATCGACAACACAAATTTTGAAGATGATGAAGATGATGACAGTGGCGATGATGACTTTTTATCCTGCAATTTCAGCAACGCCGCCGCCGCCGCCGCCACAAGGTAAACTCATGATAGAAAATCGATTATCAAGATGTAAAATAATAATATTGTTGTTATCAAACAGGAGGAGGAGGAGGAGGAGGAGGAAGAGAAGAGAGATAGAAATTCGAGTAAAGAGAAGAGGAGGGCGAAAATCGAGATCCAAGAGCACTACACAAAACAGCACATCTTCACTAGCCAGCGGCTCGAACTGGTTCTCCAGCGAGGACGACAAAGAGAACGACGAAAGAGAGGACAATGATTATGATGACGAAGACGAGGACGACGATGACGATGGGGATGATACAGACACACTGTTCTCTTGTTCTAGAAGAATCTCGACGGAATCTTCTAGAAGCAAGGAGTGTTCGGGTTTCGCAGTGGTGAAGGAGTCGGCGGATCCCAGAGCGGATTTTCGGAGGTCGATGGCGGAGATGGTGGTGGAGAAGGGGATGTACGATGCGGATTCGCTCGAGGAGTTGCTGCATTGCTTTCTTGAGCTCAATTCGGAGCATCATCATAGGGCGATTGTTGCGGCTTTTGCCGATATTTGGGAGGCTTTGTTTCCTCAATATTTTACGACTTGACTCTGTGTGTCATAATTAACAAGCTTATGACTGATCGATGATTGTAATACCGAGTATGGAGATGTGAGATATTTGTGAGTGAAAAAAGTTTGCAATTTGTAACTTCTTTTTGTAATCTTCTTTTGTAAAAGAGGATAAAATGTTAGTTAGAATTGTGGATTTTGTGTGGATTTTGGTAAATAAATAAATGTACAGGTGATATTGCAGTACAATGGGGAAAAAAATTAGCTTATGGAATTTGATTCTTGGTTTTTCTTAATCTATGATTATTTTAGTTTTTAAATACATAATACAGATATGGAGAGGAGATGAGTATGTCAAAACTTCATGTCCGTATTTAGATTTTTGTAGATAGATTTACATTTGCATAGTCTCTAGCTGAAAGCAACCGGCTCATAACGCTCTAAGAGCAGAGCATTTGTAGTCGTTGAAGATGAAAATATGGATATATGGATAAATGGAAATAAGAATCGAACTTTTGCTGTACTCGTTGCACTCGTTAAAAACTATTTTTTAGCTTTCTAACGTAAAATAATAAGCGACGGCACATGAAGTGCCGTCGGCGAGGGAAAAAAAAATAATTTTGTGGAACGGCACTCTAAGTGCCGTCCGATCGTTAAAAAATTATAATAATAATAATAATAATAATAATAATAATAATAATAATAATTAACACATACAGCGACGGCACATGAAGTGCCGTCGGAGACAAAAAAAAAAAAATTTGGGTGAGTGTATGCATGCATGATTAATCTTTAAGTAAATTAATCTTTAAGTAAATATAAAAGGAGACATGACTGTGAAAGAGGTTTACAAATAATTAATCTGTTGCATGCATGATTAATCTATAAGTAAATTTTTTTTTTATTTTTAAATATACCAAAGGACGGCACATGAAGTATCGTCCAGTAACTAAAGAAAGAGTGGGACGGCACTCGAAGTGCCGTCCAAGGATATTTCGTTTTGGGTTTTTTAAATTCTTTTTGGGGCTTTTTAATTGCAAAAAATTAATTTATCTTTCAACGGACGGCACTTGAAGTGTTGTCCGACTGAGAAAAATTAACTTTTTTGGTGGGACGGCACTCGAAGTGCCGTCGCTCAAATATGAATAATTCTCAAACCGATTCTCATTTATAGCACACGACTGTAGCGATTTATCGATAAAATGGATATTTAGCAAACGAGTGCAGCACGTTTATCAGCCAAATATCCATTTTATCGATATTTGGCAAACGACTACAGATGCTCTAAGGAATGTTATGACGTGTGCAATCAAAAATCCATCAACTTCAAAATGTAAAATATATATATATATATATATATATATATATATATATATATATATATATATACACACACACACACACACACACTAGGTTTGTCCCCATAAATGTGCCTACGGCACGTTTTCTTTAACACTGCAGCATATAAAAAGTAATATAAAGGTTGGGAACCAAAATTTGATATGCTGCATCGTGTCAGAGAATCTACTCCACAACTCGTAGTGCTAATAACGAAAACACACTACAAACAATAGAAACTCCCAAAACTTAGATGAACCAAGAACAAGTCAGCACAATATATGCAAGACCTTACAAGAATACAATCAATATGCAGAGATAACCAATACTTCTTGTTCCCCAAGAAATACAAAGATTACAAAGAGATTACAACTTTCAATCTCTATCTCTCACCTTTGAAACACTCGGCACAATCCCCTCTTGAAGTTGAACAATGATAACGGCTCACCTCTTGATTACACAAATTGATCTATTCAGATTACTAAACCCTAGAGTTTAGAGCCATACATATAGCCCCCAAGTAAATCCTAAAAGATAAACATAAATCTAGCAATTGGGCCTTTAAACTCGTAAGCCCAAAAACAATCAGCCGCCGAAGTCGGTCGATCGCACCCCCAAGGTCGGTCGACCGCAACGTGTAAGTCCAGACCCGAGAGCTAACCGGTCGACTGCACCCCTAAGGTCGGTCGACCGTCCTCTCCTCTGTTGGACCATTACACTCGAAGAACTCTCAGCAGATTAGGTCGGTCGACCGCACCCCCAGATCAGTCGACCGCAACTCTCCAGACTGCTTTCTTTTACTCGCTGCTTGTCTTCTCTTGCTTTTTTGTCTCATACTCTTCTTCTCCAACTTCAAGTACTCAGTGCCTACGTGTATTTGAGGCCAAACCCTAACACATCGTTTACGAAAACATGCCGTAGGCATGTGCCAACGGGCAAACCTAGTTAACCAACAATATGCAAGAATTGAGGCTACGAATTAGGAAATATTGCAGATGGAAGTAATAATTGAGTTCATATTTGATGAATGGAGTTAAAAAGTACTAATTCACAAACAAAAAGATTTGTAACGAAATGATAAGAAACATAAAGATAGATCACCAGTGATGTTACCTTTGAGATGGGTGCTCCAAGACTCCTCTGAACACCACAACATTTTAAGCAAATAAACACCTCAATATTAGCTGACCTGTTAAGAAAGCAAAGAATGGTTCAAATTTAAACTCTGTCTAAAAGGCCATAGCTTTACTAAGACATTACTGCATAAAGATTGAGGGAAAACAGTTACTAAGACATTACTAAGTCATCTTGTACACAAAATATGCAAAAATGACCCCGTTTTAACAAGACGAAAAAACCGTGAGTGTACACTTTATTACAAAAAACATTAATCTTCAATCCAATTACAGCAGATTAAAAGTTGCATACTCAATGGTACAGAGTTGTAGCACTTAGAGCATCCACAGTCGTTTTTCTCATATGCTATAAAATGGCAGCTACAGTAATAGCAAATAAGATCGATCGCTGCAGTGGTCGTTTGCTATATTGTTTTTCATTTTTTAGAAAAAAGCGAGCGACGGTATATGATATACCGTCTCATCGTTTAAAATAAATTTAAAAAAGTTAATTACTTATTAACTATTAAACTATATTAATTAACTAAATTAAATAATATAATAATAACTAAACCTAATTAATTATATATATATAAACCTAATTACTACTTCCTAACCTACCCAATCAGCATTAATAGCCCACTGTTTCCATTAATAGCCCACTGTTTCCATTCTTCACGGACGGGGTTTGATACCCCGGCCGGGGTATCATTCCCCGTCTGAGGGATTATTAAAAAATATATATTTTTTAAGGGGGAGAGACGGGGTATCATACCCGTCCGGGGTATGTATCCCCGTCCGACCATTTTTTTAAAAAAAAAAATAATTAAAATTATTAAGACGGGATATGATCTTCCGTCTGAATCGATTAAATAATCATTAAATCGGAGGGACGGGATATGATATCCCGTCCTTATAATTTGAGAAATTACATTTCGTTTCTCATATTTGAGAAACAAGAATAGAACGTTTGCTATAAAATGGCAAAATAAGAAACGATTGAAGAGGTTCGTTTGCTATAATATGGCAAAATGGCATATATAGCAAACGACTGTGGATGCTCTTACGCCCATTTGGGATCTAGAGCACTACAATCTGCACAGATGTAATTATCACTTTTAATCAGCAGTTCCTTCAGCTTCTTAGCATTATCTATTATAACATCAAAAAAATCAAGTGAAAGGTCTAAGTTAATAATCTCTAATCTCTAGTATTATAATGGGAGAAGTCCTTAGTGTCATTTGTCATTTTGTCATTCTACCAACATGTGCAACGCACGTACATAACTAATATAAATGAGTTTTTCGGTTCAAATCTTCCATACGTCAGAGTTTTTATTTTTATTTTTTGAAATTATTAAAACGTGCATCGCACGTGCAAATTATTAAAATGTGCATCGCACGTGCAAATTACTAGTTGAATATAAAGTAGAGGGGGGGGGGGGGGGATTCCCAAAAAGAAGAGAGAGAGAGGACTTGAAATTGAGTTTTGAGGTTTGAAATTTTTATTAAAAAAAATATATTTTGTGATATTAGATCTGAATCTTTAATTTTTGATAAATTGAAGAAGAGCCACTTATATCTTTCTTTGTGTTTCATTGTATAAATATACATGCCCCCTGTTGGCACTCTGCTACTAGAACTAGACTAAAACTTCAAACTGTGATAAAGGTTAAGAGTTTTACGCGCACCGTCTTTTCAGAGCAGACGACGACGAGAGTCTCAAATGCGATTTACTGTCTCATTTCACAACTTGGATTGAAAGGAATCTTGCTATATAGGGAGTATACTCTTTACTAGGAACTAGGAAGTACATTACTATTCCTAGTGCTTGTTTTAGGTGGTGCACATCCAAAATTTTGATTGAACAATACTTAGGCCATAGTCAAATATTAACAGCAGTCTTATCTTCTTCTTCAATTCATGTAGATGTAGATGTGGGTAATCCGTGATTCCCGCAAGCTCCACCTACTGTTTTGTTTGGGACTTTATTGAGAAACTGAAAAGTTGAAAGAAAACCCTAGTGAGATTTGATTGCCCCGACATCATGGATTTGACATTCGCACACTCTTCCATGTCCAACACTAATCCTTGCATTGTCCCCATGCATTCATGAATGAATCATGATGTGAGTAATGAGCACTACCGCTTTTGACCCAACACCCGACCCGGATCCAACTCCTGATTCTGAGCACATATTTGCTTCGATCTAGAACTCGAAGATGGTTAGTTACCAAGTGTGAAATTCTCAATTCTTAGTTAGGCTGCAAACAAATCTAGCTATTCGCCAGAAGCTCGGTCAAAGTTCGGTTAGAACCGAGCTCGAGCTCAGAACCGAGTTCGTTTTGTAAACAAGCTGAACTCGAGTTTGAATTTTTTTTTTTTTTTATAAGGCTAAGCTCGCGAGCTATTCGGCTCGAATACGGTCAAAGCTCGGCTCGAGCCGAGCTCGAACTCAAAACTGAGCTCGTTTCGTAAACGAGCCGAGCTCGAGCCTGAAGGTATTCGTCTCGGCTCGGCTCGGCTCGGCTCGATTGCAGCCCTAATTCTTACCATAACATCGGAGTTTCTGTTTAGTGGTAGTTTTTCACAAATAATACGTTCCTACTTCATCGAATCTAATTTATTGTATGTGACCACACGTGTACGTTTGCATTCATGGAACTCCCTAACCAACGCAAATAGTAGTGATTTCAGTCGGTCGATCCTCCTATTGCTTACTTCAGGAGTCTCAGGGCCAGCCCATGGGTAAAGCAACCAAAGTTAGGATTTTACGTTTCTAAAAAAAAAAATATATCTAAAGAATAAATATCTACTTACATACCAAAAAGTCCGAAATAGACATCCTCACATACCAAAAAGCAAGAATTGATTACAATAACATAATAAATGATTTTACATCTCAAAAAGCTCAAAAGATAACATTTAAATAAAACTATATTAATTTTAACAAAATATTATTATAAGTTTTTAAAATACCTCATTTTAAAATACCTCATTTCGGAATTCGTTTTATGCCTCAATAAATGTTGGGCTGGCCATGAGGAGTCTAAGAATAGTTAGTTTCAGTTTAGCGTACTTCTGTTGGTGGTATATACAAAAATATTAGCCAGCTTAAGCCTCACTCATCAACAACCATGCACACGCTTCTCACCATTTCAACTGTAATGAATAGAAGTTGGTCAAAATCCTGATTAATAAAGAACAAGTAAATGTCAACCTAAGAATTATGCAAGGAATGCAAAGCAAGCAGATGGCATAGAAATGAGACCAAGGAATTATTCCTGTAGCTGTAATGGAATAAGATCAAGAAATAATTATATACTCTATATTTGTGTTTTGAAATTATAGGTAAGAACACAACTTTCACACGATTCTATCTTATAATTATTATTGTAATGTTTTGGAATTTTGCTGAGCTTTGGTGATGTTAAAACAAGGAAATGGCAAGGAAAGGTTTAAGGATTAAAACCATATATGACTCCTTCAAATTGGTGATCAAAATTCAAAAGAATGCATTCTGCATCTCACAATACTAACAACCATTACATTCTAAAGTACTTGCTCGGAAAAAGAAATATGACAACAATGATAAAGTACTCGAATCTTTTCTAAAGTGTAAACAAGTACAGTATCATACAATCAAAACTCATAACATTAGAGTACAGATCACTTATCATACAAACAACTCAGCCTTTAAGAAGTGAAAATCCTGCAGTTGGTAAAAGAGAAATAATACAACACCTTAAGCAGGTAATAGAAACTTTATTTCAATTTAAAGGATCCTGCTCCTCATTAGTTTCAGGAAGGAGAGAGGTAGCATGTCGTCGTTCGATGTGCTTAACATGGCAAAGCGAGCCACCAGCTTCATCGGCAAAAGTTATCTTCTTCCGCTGCTTCCTAACAGGTATAGGAGAGAGGCTATTGTTATCTGTTGGATTCTGCATTATAAAAAACATTTGGTTTGTAAGAAATCCTACATCATGAGTTCAAAGTAGTTTTGGGTATTCATAATATAAGAAACACCAACCATTATTTTACAGAAGCGAGTGCAATCCCTTGCCATCATAGACAACAATTTCCTGGAGTATTCTTCAGCATCTTCAACTGCCATCCTCATCTGTAAAGGAAAATTCTCGTGAGAAAAAAAATATAGGGGCAAATAAGATATTTGCAGTACTAATTTGCAATTTAGTTGGATTTTAAAAAGGCACACAATTTTTCAAAAAAAAAAAAAAATTAGATACACAAGTAAAAGTGGCTAAGGCTAAGACATGCCAAGAAAAGGTCAGATACACACTTGCGAGCACCTTGAAAAACAATTACACTTTTTTTAAAGCATTAGAAAGAAATGTGAATATTAACATTTTGTTGTGGTCATCTCCATAAATCCTTTTTCTCCATCCATCACTGTTAAGGTCTACTTCTATTAGATCAATTTACTGCCAATTAAAAGAAAACAAAAAAGAAATAACCGAGATAGTTCATTACTGGAAGTTCTACCTAACCCTTCAAAGACATGGAAACTAAAAAAAAATGTGTTCTTAGGATTACTCAGCATGCATAAAGAACTCAGATAATGTTGCTTACCTCTTTTACTAATATTCCTGCTTCTAGGCCCATACTAGCATTCACATGATCTTTCAAAGATTCCACTACCTTCAAGAGTTTGTTGGCAATCTTTTCTGTATCTTGCATCTGTCTCTGACAGAATGCAGCTGCTTTCTGGCCCTGAACTTGGATCAATTGATCCTTCGAGCAAGAACAAGAGACTTTTTCAGAATTATCTGGTGATTTGCAAATTCCTTGAGAAATCAGTCGAAGGGGGCTATTTCTGCTGCTCCTTGATCTCTTTGGTACTGTCTCTACACTTGGAATCGTCTCAGTTTCCCCATAATCTATTACCAATACTTAAAATAGGTATTAGTCATTTTTAATGATAATTATGACATAAAAATATCGGTACTCACCGTCAGTTTTGTTTGTATCATTAAGCTCTTCTCCAATTAAAGCCCGTCGAAGCATTTCCTGACAAGTTGGAGGAAAGTCCTACAAACAAAGCCGAATCCACCAAGTTAAAGAATAATTATAAAACTGCACGAAAAGTAGAAATAAGGTATACAGGACAAAGCCAAACCTTTCGATTTGATAACAGCTTTTTTGGAGGATGGTCTACCTTCAAACCCTGCTCCAGGTTGATTTCCTTTTCCATGTTGAGTTTCTCTCTTTCAACCAAATTAGATATTTCTGATGAAGAGCAGGTTGGCATGTCGAGATTAGTATCCAACTTCTCTTCTGATAATGAAAAAATAATCTCAGAAGCTTTAGATAAACTGTCGTCGGTTGCACTTAAGCATGGAGGGGAAACTTGAGAACAACATGCAACTGCTTCTGTTAGTTCTTTTCCATCAACCTCGCCACAACAGACTGATTTTTCTTTGTAAGCAATCAAGGGTTGCTCTATATCAGATTCAGTTGACCTTTCATTTACAACAAGTAGCTCACAAGCATCGCGTTGTTCAGATGCCGCTACTAAGAGACTCTTCTCAGTAGGGGGATTATTGTCATCTTCAATATTTCTTCCGCATACAGTGCCAGAAAGTGCGCTAAGAACTATGCTAGCAAGTGATCCAACTTCCTCACTAAAACCATCATTAAAACCAGAAGCATGACATAAATCATATACATCTCCAGTATGAACGGTATGGTCAATATTGGTGATGCTCTTATGAGAGCATGCATGCTTTTCATCACCTTGGCTTTCAAACTCTTCGCTCATTCTTGACTCTGTACTATTATTTACATGTATGCTTCTTTCATTATCAGATGTAGCTAAACAATTTAATTGACTCCTTGCACTTCCCTGTGTAATTCCCTCCAATGAAACAAGATAGGCATCATCAGGAGTTACATCGGTAGTAGCTAGGACCAATTGTAAACTGTCGCTGTTGTCACTATAGACAATTGGTACCTTACATCCAGAGAAGGGAGGGGAAAGTTCATTGCCAGAAAATTCTTGAGAGACCATCTCCTTACTTTCACCAAATTGCCCATTGTTGCTTTCTGGTAAACTGTAACTATGAATTTCCATGAATTTGCTAGGAACTTCATTAACAAAACCATTTTGAACTTCAGATGTGAAAGACGTCAAATTCTTCTCTACTAATTTAACCTCTTCAATATTTTCATGTAAGCTGCTAGGCGAGGTACCGGCATTCAGTATAGTAATCAATTCCAAATTAGACGAGGATGAGGCATAAATTTTGTCATCTCTCTTGTGGCAATCAATTTTAGCTGCATTACCACTAACCTCATTAACTGATTGGGAAATGGAGTCTGCAGTTTCCGTCCCCATTTGAGCAGAAGAATACGGCTCACTGAGAACATTACAGTTGTCGGTGAAGAATGAGGTAGAGCTAACAGCATCAGAAGTTTCCAAAATCTCACTTTTGGCTTTGTAAACTGACTGAAGCCTGCAAGCAGTAGCTCCCAAATTCGCATCGGCACTTTCTGCAAGCAAAACAAAAAAAACAAAAACATATCAGCATAACAAAATGCAGAACTGTGAGAAGATAGCTGCTTAAGACAAATCTATAATTATAGTACAAATTAGGGCATTCTGACCTTGAAGAATTGTAGAGACCTCTTTTTCTAGTGTATTTGACTCTGAAATACGAGCACACTTCCTTCGCCTTTTGTCTTTAAAAGACTTAATTGACTGTTTCCAGCAAATAAGGGGCTCGTTGAGGTCAGGCTCTTCTACTTCTGATTCAACAGATGTCCGAACTTTTTGCTTCTTAGCATTGCATTTGGCTTTCATTTCAGTTAGAGTCTCATCAATGCTAGGGTCGTCAGGGGGAATGATGGTTTTGACTTCAATCTGAGTAGAAACTTTGGCATTTACTGACTCATATATGTCATTAATTGCCTTGAGCCTTAGTGACTCTCTCCTAGGTGGACCTGAATTGGGAGTTCCCAGAACTGAGTTGCCATTAGAACAAGTATAGTTTTTAGGGCTACGGCTTGCATCACTGCCATTGGTTGGAGGATAATATATATAGGTACTTTCTCCTCGGAGCATGCTTGACCTGTACGAAATTAAACAAATCAATGAAATTTCAAAATTCAAGCAATAGTAACTGCTGACAAGATTCAAGAGCATAAGGTTTGTGCTAAAATTTCATTCTAATGCCAGGACCATAAGCAAAAGGATTTGCATGTCATATAGCAAAAGCTGATTCTTTAGTTTTTTTCTACCTTCAATTCTTAGAAGTCTACCACAGCAAATTGACAACAAGAAGCAATTATCATTTTGACTTAAATAATTGACTTTTAAAATTAGAACAACTAAATAAAGTGCTTCGCTACATTTGGTAATCTCTAAGATAAGTAAAATATTAGGTAGCATAAAATTTACAGGTTTCATCATCCCAGATACTAAAATTGTAAAATGCTAATGTTGCTACATCTTACGAATTTGATTACAATAAAAACTGACCATTTAATGCTTCAAAACAGCATATTTCTTAACTTTGCACGGTTAGAGGACTCATTTGGAGTTAAGAGAATTGGGATAAAGTTGAGATAACTGCCAAGCATGGTTTGAAAACTCAGTATCACGTTTCATGTCGGTATCGGCCTTCTAATTATGGTATCCGTTTTGGCATTCTCAGCATTGTTTTGAATGTGACCCAAAATTTTGGTTTTGGAGGCACAAGGACACCGAGACCATACTAAATTTCAATGATGCCACTTTAGAAGAAAATTCCCCAAATTTCAGGATGAATCCAAAATCACAATTTCAGCCACAATATTTCGTCCGAAATTAACCATTGAAGGTTGTAAATGTTGGATTACATGTCATGTAGGCCTAAGAATTTCCATTTCAGATTTCAAGGAAAATTTTGGAAACTACATAGATATCGAGGTGTCATGTCAGTTTAAAATATATCTCCTGCCTATGATGCATATAACCTATACACATACTATGTATCCCAACCTCATATATGTAACTCAAGCAATATTTTTTACAACCCAAAAATGTGGCTGTTCGCACTAAACACGCAATATATGAATAGTGCAATACTTACATAGTATATAAAACAATCAGAATTCAAACGACCAGTTAGTAAATACAAGGACAAATCGGGTTGGGTTTCAGACAAGGGCGGATCCAATATTGAAAAGTGAGGGGGGTTGGTTAAAAAAAATTTGATAGCTTGGATTGGAAGGGATCGGGATTGGAGGAAGAGCAGATGGTCATAGTTCATAAAAAATTTCCAAAATGACCCACTTTTCGAAACTAATTCCCAGAATGCCCCACTTTTCGAAACAAATTCCCAGAATGACCCACTTTCCAAACCAATTTCCGCGGTGGACCAGTCCTCATATACCATAGTTATATCCCATCACTTAAAGAAGAGAAAAATGGAATTTTCATAATTTTTGTATCCCTAAAAGAAAAGAAAAACGTAACATATAGGATACAGGTCAAGCTTCAAATGGCCGTAACTTCGGACTCGGTAATCCGCATAATCGTTGCAGGTAGTCAGAACGACCGGAACGGGATAACGCATCTTTCATAAATTGGTGCGAACCCCATATGGAGGTGTCCGTCGATATTTAAACAGAGAGTTACGTTGAGCTGCAACTTCAAACGACCATAACTTTTGACTCGGTTGTCAGTTTACCACCATGAGGTGTCAAAACGAGCATGACGAAGAATGCATCCAGGGGAAATATAAAGGCTCCATAAATATTAGGGGGGCTGCAGCATACTCCAGCCCCCCTAAATCCACCCCTGGTTTCAGAAGTTTGTAATGTCAAAACTGCCTCATCTGGCTGATTCAAAGACTGGGCACAAATAGTAAATGCCAGCCAAAAAAATTTAATCCAAAAATTTGGGCCAAAATTTCCGGAATATCGCTTAAAATGGTGAACTGACATTCTATGGTGTTTAAGTTTGTTAAAGAATAATAATAAATTGTATTCTTTTTGTATTTATTGTCATTTCTATGTGCAAAGAGTATCTTTTTCCAAAAGACATACGTTTATAAAGTATACCGTGAAAATATATTTTACAAATTATAAATGTACTATAGAATATAAATATACTTAGAAATAATTATTTATTATGCTCACTTGATCATGATGTCTTTCTTAGAAATAATTATTTATTATGCTCACTTGATCATGATGTCTTTCTCTCATGCGCTCTTGTTCGTAATGTATCTACTTAAGGGCAATAGCACCAATAAGTAGGCGACTCTAAGGTCTCCAGTTTTCATTTCTTACCTATTCCTTTTCAGCTTTTCTTTCCTTTTCCTCATCAACTTATGTATCTTCAAACAGCAAATACCAAGTTCTCAGGCAAATATATTATCAGGTAGACCAAACCCCGGATGATCTCGAATTCCCATCTTGGTCTCAGCAAAAACTTTAAACCATGATCTCAACTCTCAATTCAAACTTATCTAAACTTTGACAGTCCATGCTCTTTCTTTCTAAAATAATGGAGTTAACTTGCGTAAATTTTAGTTGGCTTGCCTGGGACATTAAAAAACAATTAATCTAGAGTTGTCATAACTAAAGCTAGCAAACCTCTAGCTCCACTTAAAAAATAAAGTTTAGTCAACTGTTACCAAATTCAAATATAATTCCAGATTTATTACTTCCTATTCATAAGCTAATAACTCCTTGGAACAAAGTCATTATTAAAACATTAAACAAACATCATCTTGTAAATGTTGGAAAGGACTAGAAGAATATAATGGACTTATATGCGAACAATGACAAAAGGAATACTTCTTGATTCTATAATATTATCAATCCAAGATCAATAATACAATAGATTCACAAATCTATCACACACCCGTATGGACTCTTTCTCTCTTGAGGTGTTTCAACACCTATACTCTACCTCACTATTATACTCTACTCTATTTACTACTCACTTTATTCCTCTTCATAAGAGCTTAATTCAAATAGCCAATTTCTAAAGGGTATTTATAGTTGGGTAAGCATGGTGGGAGAATTCTCTAGAAAAATTCATTAAATGGGAAGCTTCTTGATGAAGCTAAGAGACAAGTCTAGATATTGAACTTTGTAGAGTGAAGTCTAGAAATTTGGTGATGATTCTCAACAGTAAATGCTATAAAAAAAATATAAAAAAAAAAAAACAGGATCACACAATCTTTCAAATGACACAACATTGATTGACATAAAAAGTCAGCAATTTCTATCTACAGACTAAAAACCCTTCAAATTACTCTACTGACAAACATGCATAACAAATCTAATCAATATGAAGCCATAATAAAAACATCATCGAACAAAATGATAAAAAAAACTCAGTACCACATACAATATTCAAATTTATATCGATGCCGAATAAAAAGGCAATCCAAAGTTCCGATCTTTAAAATGATCAATTTAGGGAAATGAACTTAAAACCCAATTTCTTCCATCCTTTCCACTTTTCGACGCAATTTTTCCCAGATCAAAACAAATTTCATCAATTTCTATGCAACAAAAAAACATTCAAATTACAATATCCAATTGAAGGCGATGAAATGCAGAAATCGAAAAGACAGCGAATTTCAATAACCTGTATCTGAGTAGAGTCGAAACCCTAACGAGATTGAGATCGATTGAGAAATTCTCACCTTGATCGACGGTCGAGAACGGCCGAGAAAGACAGCTCCGAAAAAATCGTCGATTTGGGAATTGGAGTTGAAACCCTAAATCGATATTAGGGTTTAGATTGGGGGCTGTTACTTGTTAGAGTATTAGTATTATTAAATGATATAAAAAGGGAAAGGGAAAATTGCCCGCCAACATTTGGCGGGAATTGGAGAGAGAGCGTCTTTTGGTTACTTTAAGCTTTGTAACGGAGATTTCGAGGATTTGCCAATAAATGGCCTGGATTGTAGGCTGGCCCATTTGTGGAAACGAGAGCCCAGTAAAATTAGAATTTGGGGCTTTTTGCAGTAAGGTCCTTCTATAATTTTTTTTTGTTTTTTAACAAGGCCACAGTCATATGCCCACACTTTATATCCCATATATATATATATATATATATATATATTATTACTAGTATTTTTCACGTTTTGAGTTCGATAATTTTCGCGTGTATATACGTGTTAAGAAATCGCGTGTATATACGTGTTAAGAAATGATTTTGGAGTTGGACATGCGTTGCATGTAATTGGAAGGGAATGTTTTTTTGAAAAAAAAGTTGCAATTTGTACGTACAATGCATGTGTTTATAAATATAATTTGAGTTGTGCGTACAACATATGTGTATGTTTAGTGTTAAAAATATATTATAAAATTGTTTTGCACGTGCGTTGCACAATTTAAATCGGTGGAAAAAAAATTGTTTGTTTTTTTTGTAATTAATGAGAGAGTTGGAGTTGCACGTGCAACGCACGAATTTATATGTTGACAAATTACAACACCAACTCTTCCGTTATAATATTAGAGATTAGAGATTAGAGATTAATTGGGGAATTTAAGGTGCAAGCGGGATTTGAATTCCGGGTCTCTTACTCACCAACAAATAGGTTTACCGATTGACCATACTGACACTTATAGGTCTTGTAAAAAAAAATAAGAAAAAAAAAATTATTTAAGAAAATGTGGAATAGATATTGCAAAAATTCTTAGCTTGTATAATTAATCCCTAATTTAAACTAGATGGAGGGGAGTTTGGAGAGTGTAGAGATTGATGTTAACTTATGGACGGAATTGGTTAATTCATATAAATTAAGAGTTTGAGATTAACTAATTTAGTTCGTAATTTCAAACCGGGTGTAAAGATTGAGGTTAACTTATAGACTAAATTGGTTAAGCCATTTGAATTGAGAGACAATTAGACATATAGCAAATACTGTGGTTTGGAGAGCTCAATAGCGAATACTCATTTAGTTCATAAACCTAATTGTAAAAAATATTACTATTTATTGTTCTAATAGACATTTTAAAGTGAGCTAATTCATTTAAAAGTGAGATCTTGTATGATCACATTATAATGCAATGGTTTGATGCTATTATTTTTAAAGAATGTAGGGGAGCATTGAAAAAAAAAGTCTTGAAAAGTCAATAATAACGTGTTTATCTCAAGTCAGTCTCGCATGCTTTGCTTGTAAATGTAAAAAATCATCTCTACTATTTTAATGGGAGAGTTTGTCCCCAACAAACTTCATTTGTAACAAAATAAACATGTGCAATACACATGCATAACTAATATAAATAAGATCTTTGGTTCGATGTCAGACAACGTCAAATTTTTTTTATTTTTTTTAATATATATATTTATAAAAACGTGCATTACATGTGTAAATATACATACATAAGGACAAAACTACTCATTTTTTTTGGTTTGCTGAAATTTGAGTGATTCGGAGAGCGAGAGAGATCAAGAGGTGGTCGAAGGTGTAACAAGAGATCATGCAAGGAGCAAATCCAAATCCAAACTCAAAGTAAGTCTTCCTTGTATTTTCATTGAATTTGAGATGTGAAGTAGAGTTGCATAGACTCCATAGAGCACAGTAGTCGATAGAGATTGTTTTTTTCCCCCCATTTCTAATCAATGATAAAATCCCGGTACAACATAAGAGCAAGTGATGATAGGAATGATACACATGTAAAAATGCTACAATATTGAGTCTAAAAGAGACGGAGAATTGTTAAAGAAAAGTAAACAAATAAATAAAAAGAATTATCAAGTTTAAGATGCATTAATATATATTCTAACCAAATAAATCTCATTTGAAACAAAATAAATCCGTGTACTACATGCATGGGCGAAGCTTAGCCCCCCCCCCCCCCCCCCCCCCCCCCCCCCCCCCCCCCCCCCCAAAAAAAAAAAAAAAAAAAATCGAAAATGAAAACCCCTTTCATACTATCGAAAATTTTTTAAAACCCCCAAAAATATTATGATTTGCCCCTCTAAAAAATTAAGTTTTATGGTTTGGCCCCTCTAAAATTTATGAAAAACCCCACATGTATATCTATATATAGGCATAAGATTTTTTCTTGCCCCCCCCCCCCCGCAAAACTGTTCTTGCTTCACCTCTGACTGCACGTTGATATTAAAATACAACAACGAAAAATGTTCATTGTATGCATGCATCCAATCCAAACAGTAAAAAACATTTCATCTCCCCTATATTATATCTATTAATAATCTTATAATCTAATATTATAATGAGAGAGTTGGAGTTGTCATTTGTAAACATACCAATTTACGTGTATTGTGCGTACATAACTAATATGAAGGAGGTCTCCAGTTCGAGGCTTAACTACATCGAAGTTTTTACTTTTAAAATATATATATTTATTAAGACGTGCATCGCACGCGAAACATCTCTAATATTATAATGGGAGAATACCTTAGCGTCATTTGTCATTTTGTCATTCTACCAACATGTGCAACGCACATACATAACTAATATAAATGAAGTTTCCGGTTCAAATCCTCCCTACATCAGATTTTTTATTTTTTATTTTTTAAAATTATTAAAACGTGCATCGCATGTGTAAATTACTAATACTAATTTAATGGAAAGAGGAAATTGCCCATATTTTATAAATTTCTCATCCATTTCTCCCTATCTTTCGGACTTTACATTCTCCCTCACCTCTTTCATTGCTCTCAAATTCTCATTTTCCTTTTTTGAAAAGGTTCTCTTCATCATGCATTTTCTATCAAAGTCTTCATTTTATTGAATTTGGCAAGGGTTGGGAAGAATAAAATATATTAATATTTGAAAATAATGAAGAAGAGAGAAAAGGAGGGTGAGGGGGATGAATGGATGCAATTTTGAATCATTATTACAATGAGGGGGAAATTGATCAATTCGAATAAGGGAAATCCCAATAAACCTAAAAGCAATTGCAAATGGAATATCATACCTAACATTGGAACCAACCGCTACAATGTTGGAGACGATGAGAATGAAGATGAAGGAAAGGTTCTTCTTCCTCCTAAAAAACCTTTGCCTCTTCTTCCTCATAAATCTCCCTTGCCTTCGGCTATAGCGGGAAAGAATGAAGAGGGAAAAGGTTCAAAGAGAAAGGTTAAGTGGAATGATGATAATGGCAATAAGCTTGTCCAAATCCTCGAATTTTTTCCAAGGTTCTTCTCGCATCACATTATATATATATTTTTCATTCATTGTATTATGATACAATATATATTTCCATTTTTAGTATGGATAGTATGGATCAACGATCGCGTTGCTGCTGCTTCCTTGTTGCTTTTAGCTGTTGCGGCTTGCCTGTTCGCTTCATGTTTCTTATTTTCTTTGTGGCAATGCTTTCCATTGTCTGTTTAGTTTTGTTTCTGGTTGTGTGGTTGTGTTTATTTTGGTCTCTTCCAGTTTTACATTGTGTAGAATTATTCGTGTACTGTTTCGTCTTTTCATTAATATATTTATTTGGGCTGGAGTCTTAAGACTATCCCCGTACTCAAGAAGAAAAAAAACACAAATGTAAAGATAGTCCTAGGATGATGAAAATTTATAATTGATATTTCAAAAAGCTAAAATTCATGACTTCAATTTTAATTTATTAGTAGCATTTATAAGAGAGACGGGAGACTTATAAATTAGCAATTTTTTTTTATTTTCCTTTCGGGGGCTACGCGAATTGGATGAATCCCGAAAATATGAGGATTGAGATGAAGATTTATGGAAGTGTTGCATTACCATGTTTGGTACAATATGTTTTAACTCCCGCTAATTCTTTATTTATTTATTTTTTTATGTTTTTTTGATAAATCTCATGAAAAAACACAAATTCTACAGACTTAAGGGAGAATAAAAGTACTTTCAAATTAAGAATTTTGATTCGCATGTATATATCCATCATTCTTTCCAAACATATGTTTACTGCTTAGATTCTCTTGCATATTCTCATGTACCAAACAACTTTCATATTTTCAATTTTAGAACAAAGACGGTTGTTGATGATTATTATAAAAAATACCTATCATAGAAAGTCTATCTTGCTTGCAACGAATGTTTTTAACCAGACAAAATGCTTATTTTATGTCACATACTAAAGTTATCTTTTTAATACGATGGTTCTCTAATATTTATAAAACGTGATTATTATAGAAACAACTTTGATTGTAGGGTAACTATTTTACCTAGTCGGATGATGAAGATGTTTAATCTCTAATCTCTAATCTCTAATATTATGATGGGAGAAGGCATTAGTGTTATTTGTCATATTGTCAATCTACCAACATGTGCAACGTACGTACATAACTAATATAAAAGAGGTTTCCAGTTCAAATCCTTCTTACGTCAGAGTTTTTATTTTTATTTTTTAAAATTATTAAAACGTGCATAGCACATGTTAATTACTAGTATTATTAGATGTTCATATGGATAGGAGTCCCCAAGAATGAACATACAAGTAAGCCTTGTTTGGCACAAGGAATTTGAATTGGGTAGAAATTTCTCTCTCAACAGCCAAAGGACGTAAACATTGTGTGTCCATTTTAGCATATGAGCCTAATAATTACCTAACAACAAATAAGATCATATGAGCCTAATAATTTACATAATTATATAGCTTTAGTTAGCAAAAAAATACACCTTAACCTAGTAACATTTAACTGGATCAATAAATGGTTCTTCCAACATCTGATCAATAACCTTCTCTCATTTTTTTTGCATTCTTGTTATTCTTTGCAGTGATTCAAGTGATTCAGATGAGGACGACTATACGGATTTGTGTGTTTGTACAATAATGTAGATCACAACTAACTCATGGATTCAATTTAACTCAAAAGTTAGGAAATATTTTGAGAGCTTGCAGCACATGGAGAAGGGAACAAAAAAAAGGAAAAGCGATCGAGATGAAGAAGATATATGAAGAAAATTCATGATCTCTACAATTTGAAGATATCCACGGTGTTAGACGAAAAAATATATCCTCATCAGGGTAAATATTGCATATGCAGGACTAAGATGATTTGCCTTTTTCGACTGTGGACACAACTAGCTTAATCTTAACAATTTTGCATGCAAATTCCTCATGTCAACCTTGTAATATCTATGACATTATGTATTGCGAGACATGTTCGAGAGAGTGATAGGGCCGGTCATGATATTTGTAAGGCCTTGTACAGAAAGAAAAAAATTTGAGCCTTTTAAAAATATTATAATACTAATTTTACTTTATTTTGATTTTGATATCATCTATTTATATTTATATACTAGATTTGTCCATGGGCACGTGCCTACGGCACGTATTCGGAACGATACAAAATACGAAAAGCCCTGTAAACAGTAAAACAACAATTATGTAGCTCAAGTTTGAATAGTATGACAATAATTAGTTATAAATAAAATTTCATGTTTCCATTAGTATATGTTAAAAAATAATTATAAATGAGAGTGTAAATCTAACTTCTTAGAAATGGAAAATGATAAAATTTAACTGTTGAAGAGATATTTGTTATTTTCAATATAACATGTGCAATAAAAAAACATAAAAATTCTAAAAATTTACAAACCAAAAATCTTAAATCTAAATTTCTAAATAAATAAATAAAGGTTGGGAGAGAGAGAAAGAGAGAAAAATGAAAAAGTGAAGAGAAAAAAGAGAGATAGTAATAAAGTAATGAGTTTTTTAGTTTTGGAGGGAAAAATTGGTTTTGGAGTTTGAAATTTTAGGAGGAAAAATGTGTTTTGTGAGGTTACATCTTGGCTTTTGATTTTTGGGGGTTGAAGGTGAGCCACTTAATAGCTTTCTTTGTGTTTTATTATATATAGATATTATACGGATTCAATTGAAAAATATGAGTCGAGTAAATTCTATCTTAAAAAAATTATATGAATTAATTTGAAAATTAATTTTCAAATTTTATATTATTGGAGGATCTAATACATGGGATGACTTAATCGATATCGTGAATTAGTCGTCACATCAATTAGGATGAAAAAATATAAATGTACTTAAGGATTTTCATATTCTTGCAACGGAAAAAATACACGATTAAAAAAAAGTTTCACGTCTTCATGTTAATATCAACAATTATCGATAGAAACATGAAATCATTAAAAAACTTTATATATATTATAGCTGCATGTTGACAAATATATTTTTTATATATAAAATATAATATATATGCAGGGTTCAAACCTGCATGGGCGAAGGCCCTAACATATTTCAATTTTTATCTCCCTAATCATTTGGATAAATTGACTTTTGTGCTAAAATAACGCCTGATTACTCCGGATGTCCTGTGGGCCTCCCGATTAGTGGGTTGCACATGCCGAGGGCCGGCCCCAGAGAGTGCATGACAATAGTAATTGAATATCTTTCAGGGTACTTAATTATTTCCTTTCTAATATTTGTTATTATTTTTTGTTTGTGCTAAAAGTCAGTTTATCCTTTTGTTATGTAAGTAATGAACTTGTACAACGAAGAAGGAGACACAGGGAGTTCAAAATTTGTTATGTCCTAGCGAGTAAATGTGCCTTAACAAAAAAAAAAAAAAGATTCGTTCATTTTCTTCACAAAATCATGTTAAGTTTTGTTTGTTAATGATTTGTGTGCTACACTACAATTATCTCTAATCTCTACGAATAAAAATCTCTAATTTTATAGTGGAAGAGTTGGGATTGTCATTTGTAGACAACCTGTAATTTGTAGACATTCATTCAACCATTCATTTTTAAAAAGGAGTTATATGAACCATTCATTTACTCAACTATTGTTAGTTACCATAATAACCTCAAAGTTTAAATTTATTTACTACATAATTAATTACAAAAGTGTCTCTCTTATAAAATAAAAGTTTGTGCCATTAGGGATAATTTATGAAGAGTATGTGATGAGTAAGGGAGGTCTCAAGTTCGAGGCCTCTTATTATTTACTACTAGTATCATGCACGTGCGATGCACGTGGAGGGATAATGAAAAGGACAAAAAAAACTACCAACACGTGCGCTGCACGTGTTGACACACATACACCAAAGAATAAAATATTGTTTATTTGTTTCCAACCCCATCTCTCCCATTATAATAGTTATAGATATTTAAAAAAATAAATTAATTAGAACGTGCATCGCACGTGCAAATTACTAGTAATAATAATAATAATCTATTTCTATTATAAAAGCAATAACTTTTAAAAAAATATGTCATGAGGCGATTGTAGCCGTTCATATATTGTATTGATATAGGCGATAAAACGATGAGATTAAATAACTTAATGGGAAGGTGTATTACAGTGCAATAGGTTTTTTATTATTCTTCTTCTTACCCAAACCCCACCCCCACCTCTGCCAACAGCAGCCTGCCCCCTCCTCCTCTCAGCCTCCTCAACCTGCGTGTCGTCTGACACCTCGACACCGACAGCCAAGCCACACCAGATCCCGGCCACCTTTGCTCCTTTGGTACTGGAACACCTCCTTTTTCTTCCTGATTTTTTGGTGGAGTATTAGAATATGTCAATATCTTTTATATTTAGTATACATTAATTTAGGAATCATGACAACACAATTATTGATTTCTACTGATTAATTCCTCTAATTGTGTTGCCATAATTATGACTGATTGATTCCAATAATTGTGTTGTCATGATTTTCAAATTAATGTATACTAAATATAAAAGATATTGACATATTCTAATATGAAGTTTGAACAGTTATGCTCAACTTGTTGGAATTTACATATTAATTTTAGCGGGATTTGACGGTTTATTTGTTTAGTAGAAAGCCTCCTTTGTAGTAGTAATTTCAGAAATCCCTTGCCTACATTGTATTTATGTTATTGAATTTAATGTGTTGTTAGTCCTGTCACTGTGTTAATTCTGTGCTAAAATTAGGATTTGAACAATTCAAGGTAATTTCATATACATATTAACATGTTGGGATATGTAGTTTATATATGTGTGTGATTAAAACCGATGCTACAATGATTTGAGAATTTATGCATGATGATTATTAATGTTGTGCTTAAATTAGGATTTGATCTACTGAAGGTAATTTTATATACATATTAACATGTTAGGATATATATATGTGTATATATATATATATATATATATATATATATATATATATATATATATATATATATATATATATATATATATATATATATGGGTTTTGTGTGTGTGTGTGTGTGTGTGTGTATATAGAGAGAGGGAGAGAAAGAGAGAGAGTAAGTCTATTAAGAGCTCAGAAGCTGAATGCCTTATCGGGAGCTGGGAAGCTCAGCCGTCTGATCGATCTTATCACGATCGGACGGCTGAGATCGTCCCCGCCTTTTCTTCAGAATAGCAGAGGGCCGGGTAAAAGGGGTATACTCATTCGACTGAGTATACCCCTTATCTCTAAGCTTCCTTATCGATTAAGCCTTCCTCTCTTCTCTCCCGCTCTCTCGCGTTCCAAACCCTAATCGCCCTCTCCCGCTCTCGATTCCCGCTCTCGAAGTTGAAAGACGATCTCTTTGGATTCCTCTCTTCTCTTCTCACCCTATCTGAAGAGATCGGCACCTTCGAAACCCTAATCGAAGATCTTTTCGAAACCCTAATCGATAAGGAAGTGAAGTCGAGAGCGCTCTTCTGTCCCGCTCTCTTTCTTCCTCACCTGTGTAAAACCCTACCCCTACCACCGATCGGATCCAGACTTCGCTTTTCTTCAGATCTGTCGAGGGGTAAAAGGGGTATATGCGATCGAATTCTCGGCTGCCGGTTTGGATTTCTTGGCTCATTGGGTTGTTCCTCTCTCATATTCCGGAGGGAAGTATTTGACTCTCATAAATGCTTTAATGATATCTGTTTACTTTCTTGCATTTTCTTTCGGTTTTGTTTGTAGGCAATGATGAGATTGATTTGGATATTAGTTGGTTACAAAATTTTGGGCCATTGAAATTATTGTTTTGAAGTCTATTTGATTGTGTGCCATGATAATTATTCAAAGTTGAATACACACCTGGGGTATGAGCGGGAGAGAAGAGAGGAAGGCTTGAAAGTATCAAATTTTGAGTTTTGAGACTAACTCAATTCACCAAATTTTTTGGCACCAATGACTCACAATGGTTTAGGCAGTGATGCAAAACACTTTATGATCTGAATAATTATTTCAATCATGTTCTAAGTATTCTTGATTATATAGTTATCATATCCTAGTTGGCGCGGCACTCCAATGCAGCCCTACTTATGATTAGTGTTTTCTGAGCCTATTGGTTTTCTTTGGTCTATATATATTCATGAGTAAGTCTATTATGTGAGCTTGGCCGATTGATTGTGAGAAGATAAGAGATAGGAGTATTTGATTTTACCCCTTTTACCCCCAAACATTCTGAAGATAAGCAGTATCAAATATGAGTCGTTCCATCGCATACAATCGCGAAGGAATGGCTAAAACCCCCCCGCTCCCGATAAGGCATTCAGTTCCCAAGCTCTTAATAGACTTACTCTATATATATGTAAGACAGTTGATGATAAGCTCCAACCAACACAGACAGAACATGAAGTATCAATTTTTGTCAGCCCAGAACAAACACAAACAGATCATGAAGTATACAAAAAAAAAACTGTACATTAGGCAGTGATGCTAAACACTTTATGATCTGAATAATTATTTCAACTTATTGTATTTATTTTTGATTATATATCTATCATATCCTAGTTGGCACGGCACCCCAATGCAGCCCTAGTTATGGATAGTGTGTTCTGAGCCTATTGTTTTTTCATTTGTTTATGAAAGACAGTTGATAATAAGTTCAAAACTGCAGAAACAGAGCATGAAGTATGCAAAATTTGTAAGCTCCAAACAACAGAAAACTAGATTTTATAGTAACTGAAGTTGGATGTGTATGTGTTGGGTACTCATCTAAGCCTTTTGGTCTTTGAGTCTCTCAAATGCTTTGTTGGTGTAGGCCGTGATGCAAAACAGTTTATGATCTGAATATTTACTTCAAGATTGTTGTATTTATTCTTGATTATATATCTATCATATCTTAGTTGGCACGGAACCCCACTGCAGCCCTAGGTATGAATAGTGTGTTCTGAGCCTACTAGTTTTATTTAAACCACATGTTCAGTTTCTGTTGTTCTGACACTATACCAAGTTTGAAACTTCATGGGAAGCTTCTGTTTGTCTTGAGCACACAAATTTTGGTACTTCGTGTCCATGTTGAAAGAGTTCATTTTATGTTTGTTCTGAGTGAACAAAATTTGATACTTCATCAATATGTTTCTGTTTGTTCTGGGCTTACTTCAAGTTGACAACATTGGATACTTAATGATCTTCACTCGACAAACTTGGATACTTCAAGTTCTATTTTTGTTTGTTCAGAGATTAGAAATTTTGATACTTCATGATCTGTATCTGATTGTTCTGAGCTAACAACATTTGTATACTTCATGCTATGTTTCTGTTAGTTTCGGATCGGCTAAAATTGATACTTCATAATCTGTCTGTGTTTGTTCTGGGCTGGTTAAATTTTTATACTTCATGCTCTATTTGTGTTTGCTCTGGACTGGCAAAAATTGTCACTTCATGTTCTCTCTGTGTTGGTTCTGAGCATACAAATTTTGCATACTACATGCTCTGTCTGTGTTGCTACTCAGCTTCCAAATTTTGCATACTTCATGATCTGCCTGAGCTTGTTCTGGGCTGATAAACTTTTTATACTTCATGCTCTACTTGTGTTTGATCTGGACTAGGAAAAATTGATACTTCATGCTCTGTCTGTGTTGTTTATGAGCATTACAAATTTTGCATACTACATGCTCTGTCTGTGCTGCTACTCAGCTTACAAATTTTGCATACTTCATGATCTGCCTGTGCTTCTTCGAGGCTGACAAAATTTTTATACTTCATGCTCTATTTGTGTTTGATCTGGAATGGCAAAAATTGTCACTCCATGTTGTCTCTGTGGTGGTTATGATCTTGCAAATTTTGCATACTACATGCTATGTCTGTGTTGCTTCTCAGCATACAAATTTTGCATACTTCATGATCTGTATGTAGTCAGTTCTGGGCTGGCAAAATTTTTATACTTCATGCTCTCTTTGTGTTTAATCTGGAATGGCAAAAATTGATACTTCAAACTCTGTTTGTGTTGTTTCTGTGGTGGCAAATTTTGATAGTTCATGCTTTTTTGGTGTTGGTTCTGATCGAGGAGGAAAATTTAACACTTCATGATTTTTGAACTTCATGTTCAACCTCTGTTTTCCTGAGCCTACAATATTTACTTGAAATTTTTTCCCGTTCTGACCCGACTGTCCGTTTTTATTTATTTTGTCTTCTCCATGTTCAATAATTTATGTTTACTTTTGATTTCAGGTTGAATTCTGCATGAAGTGCATTTTGGAGCGATTGAAGACTGCAGTACGGGAAAACTTGATATTCGAAGTAAAATATCTAAATTTTGTCATGTACTTGAAATTTATTAAACAATGTACTATGCTGTAAATTATTATTTATGTTTCATTTCTTTGTACAGTGTCAGATGTTAAGTACATTTCTTATGCTGTAGAGTTATTGTGAACTATTACTTTGCAATTCTATGAAGATCCAATTTTTTCCAAATATTCAGTTCATTATTGTCTTGATGTAATGATTGAAATTCTGTGTTTTTTTGGGTGTATTACGCAGCATGGCGTATCCAATTGATTTTCATGCTCAGAAGTACCACAAACCGAGCATCATGTACATAAATTTTGTAAGCTCTGAACTAAGACAGACAGAGCATGAAGTAAAAATTTTTGTAAAGCTCAGAACTAACACAGAGTATGCAAAATTTGTAAGCTGAGAAGCAACACAGACAGAGCATGTAGTATGCAAAATTTGCAAGATCATAACCAACACAGAGAGAACATGAAGTGGCAATTTTTGCCAGTCCAGATCAAACACAAATAGAGCATGAAGTATAAAAATTTTGTCGGCCCAGAACAAGCACAGGCAGATCATGAAGTATGCAAAATTTGTAAGCTGAGTAGCAGCACAGACAGAGCATGTAGTATGCAAAATTTGTAATGCTCATAAACAACACAGACAGAGCATGAAGTATCAATTTTTTCCAGTCCAGATCAAACACAAGTAGAGCATGAAGTATAAAAATTTTATCAGCCCAGAACAAGCTCAGGCAGATCATGAAGTATGCAAAATTTGGAAGCAGAGTAGCAACACAGACAGAGCATGTAGTATGCAAAATTTGTATGCTCAGAACCAACACAGAGAGAACATGAAGTGGCAATTTTTGCCAGTCCAGAGCAAACACAAATAGAGCATGAAGTATAAAAATTTAACCAGCCCAGAACAAACACAGACAGATTTTGAAGTATGCAAATTTTGGAAGCTGAGTAGCAACACAGACAGAGCATTCGATCGCGTATACCCCTTTACCCCTCGACAGATCTGAAGAAAAGCGAAGTCTGGATCCGATCGGTGGTAGGGGTAGGGTTTTACACAGGTGAGGAAGAAAGAGAGCGGGAGAGAAGAGCGCTCTCGACTTCACTTCCTTATCGATTAGGGTTTCGAAGAGATCTTCGATTAGGGTTTCGAAGGTGCCGATCTCTTCAGATAGGGTGAGAAGAGAAGAGAGGAATCCAAAGAGATCGTCTTTCAACTTCGAGAGCGGGAGAGGGCGATTAGGGTTTGGAACGAGAGAGAGCGGGAGAGAAGAGAGGAAGGCTTAATCGATAAGGAAGCTTAGAGATAAGGGGTATACTCAGTCGAATGAGTATACCCCTTTTACCCCTCTGCTATTCTGAAGAAAAGGCGGGGACGATCTCAGCCGTCCGATCGTGATCAAGATCGATCAGACAGCTGAGCTTCCCAGCTCCCGATAAGGCATTCAGCTTCTGAGCTCTTAATAGACTTACTCTCTCTCTCTCTCTCTCTCTATATATATATATATATATATATATATATATATATATATACAAAATTTTGTGAACGGTTCGGATTTTCGATATGAAACGCCCGAAGGCCTAGTGTTCACGCGGTGAGCACTAGAGGAGTGCTCAACCGATCCTTTCCCTATATATATAGAGAAAGGATCGGTTGAGCACTCCTCTAGTGCTCACCGCGTGAACACTAGGCCTTCGGGCGTTTCATATCGAAAATCCGAACCGTTCACATTGATCTACACATCTAAATTAGTCTAAATATGTAAAATCAAATCATTTGAAATTTATTTGCCCATTCATTGAAGTGTTACAAAATTGTATGGCTGAAAATCAATGTTTTTATAGTCACATGATGGATGGACAAATGAATTTCAAATGATTTGATTTTACATACTTAGACTAATTTAGATGTGTAGATCAATGTGAACGGTTCGGATCATCGATATGAACGCCCGAAGGCCTAGTGCACATGCCGTGTGCACTAGAGGAGTGCACAACCGAAGCTTTCCCTATATATATATATATATATATATATATAGAGAGAGAGAGAGAGAGAGAGAGAGAGAGAGAGAGAGAGAGAGAGAGAGAGAGAGTTTATATATAGAATTTATGCATGATGATTATAGATGATAAAATTGTTAAAAGCTTCGATTTTTATGATTAAAGTATGATTTTTATTTGACAAAATTGAGTTCTTTTGCGATGCCTATGTTTAATATGACAAATTAAGTTTGAAGTTGTTTGTGAGAACTATGCCATGAAATCAATGGGTTTACTTGCATGATGAATGTATGACAATTATGAATGCTTGGGAGAAGTAAATATTCAATTTTGATCACTAAAGGATTAATCTTTGTCTACAAAGTTTACATTTTTCTTATGAATAACTTATGCTTGTGTTTGTTTTGAAGTAGAGTTGTTGATGGGCATATGACTATCGCTGTGTGGGTTATGTATATGATTGGAGGTCAGGGAAAACAATTCTCACAACAAAAAACATCCATTATACATAAATAAGCAAAAAATTGATTTTAAAAAAGGTCGATTATGTATTTAAGACCCAGACCTGAACAGAACCTGAGAGAAAAAAAAACCCTTGCCCTGACCTGAATCGGACCTAGGCTCGAACGGGAATGGGTAGCAAATATTTTAGAGGACCCGGACCCGGTTCTCACGAGTCGAGTATGAGTTCAATATATGGACCCATAAAGGATCAGCTCTGGGTAGTACAGGACCCAACCTGATAAAAGTGCTCACCCCCCCCCCCCCCCCCCCCCCATTTTGCAAACGCAAGCTCTCTTTCCTTTCGATTGTTCGACTTCAAAATTGAAATCGATCTCTTTTTTCGCAATATGTGGTCTGCTCTCAATTAGCAAACCTGGGAATTTTGAGGGAGGAAAAATAAGGTTCGAATTCAGGGATTAGGGTTTCACCGATGGGCGGTGGCGATCAACTTTGAAGAGGTATCACCATCCTTTGTAAATTTGTTGTACAAAAAAATTGAATATTTTTTGTTGTTGTTGTAGATTACTTGTTTGTGTAATTGCCTAAAGGAATTATTATGTTTTTATCGTTGTATAACTAGCTTGTTTTAAGTTGACATAAGTGTGTGATGTTGGAGTTGTGAAATTACGTACGATAGGTTGAATGTCATGACGTTGGTAGAAATTGTAGCCTTATTGAGAAATCTCTTCATTGAACCATGAGTTGTTATTTATCTAATTTGATTTTAATTAGGATGCAGCTCTTTGCATGTTAAATGCAAGAGCTTTAAGTTGAAATAAAGAGTATGCAAATTAGACATATCAATATGTGATTGTGAAAATATATGAAATTTGTTGGATCCTATAGGCAAGGCAAGAAACACTATAGGAGGGGTGAATAGTGTTTTATAAAAGTAATTGCGGAATTAAACTTTTTCTTCGGTCAAGTCGAATTGAAAAGAGAAACCAGTCGACTGGGGCGATAGTTAAAAAGAGTATTTTAAGACGAGTATGATCAGTCGACTTATATAAGGTCAAGTTGACTGACCAGATAAGTTTTCAGAGAGATAGCAGTACAAGTCTGACCAGTCGACTTAAAAAAGAACAAAATCGACTGTCCAGACAAGTTTCACAGAGAACTTAAAAAAGCAAGTAAATGAATTGCAAGTTCAGAGAAACACAACCACAGAGTACACACGATGTATCGGTTCGGTCCTCCCGACCTACATCTAGTCCCCAAGCAACCCACTTGAGATTTTCCACTATTCTTGAAGAAAATACAAGAATACCCTACGACATTAGACAACAACCTTGTCCAACCCGTAGTCCTTTCTCATCACTAGAGAAAGCAACCCACTCTTCCACCAAGAGTGAAAACCTGACTCTACACCCTAGACCCCTACTCTCCAACCGAGAGGAACCACTCTCACAACCCGAGAGTGAAGAACAACAACAAAAACGTTTACAATCAACCTATAGCCTTGTTGTGAATGTGATTTTGTGCGTGACTATTAGGTCAACTTCCGAAATCAGTCTAAAACGGAATCACCATTATACTAGACTGATTTTAGAGAACCAAAAAACTTAGAGGATTTGAAAGTTTGTGAATTCTTGTTCTCTTTTTGAAAAAAAGTACTTGTTGTAACCTTTTCCAAGTGATTTCTACACTTTATTTATAGAGTTAGAATCACTGGACGTTGAGAAGCAGTTGTACCAATTGTCAACCAACGGAAATAAAACTTTTGAATTCGAAAAATCAAGTTTTGAAATCAGTAAACTGTCGAAATGACTTGAACAGTCAACTGGGTTGCCATTATGAGTCGACTGGTTAGAGTTTGAATAAGTTCAGACAGTTTCGTACTAGGACAGTCGACTGGTGCCTAATGGCGGTCGACTGGTACTTAACAGCTGAGCCTTTTCAATCTTGTTTCGATCACTCAATTATGTTAAAGATATGTGTGAGTGTGTGTGACAAGGCTATTACAGAATTTCTAAGACTCAAAGAAATAAAAAAGTTACAATTGTTACAAGACACTTAATACAACAAATTGAAGCATAGGCCTTGTCTTGAGTCTTGAGTCTTGAGATGGAGCTTTTAGCCTTCGTCTTTTTCTTTGAAGCTGGCAACCTTGTAGCTTTCTTGATCAATTAGCTATAAGAGCTTTGTTTGTAGCTTTTGCTTGATCAACTTGCTTTAAGAACCTTGTAAAGCTTGTTAGAACATTTTGCCTTTGTGTATATCCTGTAATATCTAAGAAGTAGCACAACAACTTTGCATTGTGTTGTAATCATCAAAATCAAGAATCAACATTCTCCCTTTTTTTGATGATGACAACACAATAGCTTACAATAATGGAAATAAATATTACAAAAGCTCACATGCTCCCCCTATCAAATGTACAACATGCATAGGTGTGAAAATATGCACAAAAACATGCACAAAGACATACACAAAGATATGTATCACCAAAACATAACACAAAGCAACATAAAAATTATAGCTTATATTTTCTCCCCCTTTTTCATCAACAAAAAAATGGAGAAAAAATAAACCAAAAAATAAATACATAGCAAAATGATATTTATATAAAAAGAGAATAGTCGTAGTTCAAACGATTACATAATAGATAGAAAATGCAACAATAAGTAGGAAATACATAGAAAAAATATGAAAAAAGTACCGCATCAATCTTCATCATCTTCATCTTGGCCACCAAGAAAGGGAGGAGGAAACTGAGTGGTGAATAGGTGGGTAAGATGAGAAATACTTGCTTCAAGGGCATCTTGACGATCCATGAGAGCGTCTTGACGATCCATAATATAATTAACAGACGTGTAAAGACTTCTTAGATCATCAAAATCAGTACGAGGATGCGAGGAACTAGAAGCAGAAGACCGACGAGCTAAAGTGGCTAAGGGGATAGGAGGGACATTTCTAGAAGGAGACCTAGGTGGAGAATTTAGCAACTTCATACGTGCTAAACTTGCACGATCAAAAGAATCAAAGTGTTTTACAACATCCGTCTCAGATTCGAGATCAACATCATGAGCATAGAAGACGTGAGTAAGTAAAGCACCAAAGGAAAGAAATGAAGTATGAGCCTTAGCAAGACGTTTAAAGATGACTAGACCCCAATTTATTTTAATATTGCCGAATGTTGCATAAATAGCTTGTTGTAACTCCATGGAATACTGATCATAACTCCCTGTTTTGGGAATGATATTGTATGATAGTACGCGTGCAACAAGCTTAGCAATAGGAGTGATAGATCGATTGGTCATAGGAGGACCATGATTTGACAAATAAATTTTAGAAAAGACGGAGTCATCATTCATATCAACATCTCCTAAGTCACATCCTTCATCAGATAGACTCAAAATAAGACTTAGTCTTGCAGGGGGAGATCCTCATATGTTTATCTTTGACAGATGATAAAATAAGAATCTCATTACCATCATTGGAAGTAGTAATCTTCATATTTGTATAAAACAAATATATTAAGTGAGGATAATAAGAGGGTTGATTGACAAGAGACAATAGATAAAATAACCCACATTGCTCAAACAATGGGGCTAGAGGGAACCTATCTAAATCCGTAAAATTCATAAATTTACCTGGAAAAATGATAATGGAACAAATAATGTACCATTTATCAATAAGATCTGGTTTTCTCAAATATTGAAGATAGTTTCTAGAAACTTGTCCTTCTTCTACTTTAGATGAATGGGATCTTTTGGGGGCCATAAAAAAAATCCTAAAAATCAAGAGATGAAAAAGTTCTAAGAAAATATACCAACAAGGAAGTAGCAAAGAGAAGTAAAGAACTTCAAGAGATCTTCTGAGAATCACTGAAAATTGAAAGAGATCTTCAATCTGGGTTTCAAAATCCTTGAAATCGCCAAGCAGCAGCAGCAGCCGACTTGAGAGCTTTGGTAGAGAGATAGAGTTAGGGTAAAAGTGAAAGAATGAGGGGAAAGAGTTAGGATTTTTACTTGAATGGACGACTGAGATGAAGGGTAGGAAGTTTCAAAGGCTCAGGTCGGTCAAATGGTAGTAGTAAAGTAAAAAAAAAACACCTCAAATGACGTGCCAAAATTCGATTTTGAAGAGAAGCTGATTCGCGACAGTCGACTGGTATTAAGGGGCAGTCGACTTAGTCGAGAGTCAAAAAGAAAATTGAACATAACATTAAACAACTGGTCAGTCGACTGGGTACTATGCACAGTCAACTGTCCAGAGCATAAAGCTCAGATAATAATTAGAAAAAGATACTTGGCAGTCGACCGAACAATACTTGTAAGTCGACTTACCAGAAAAAAAATTCAAGAAACATCATAAAAACTACAAATCCCTAGTTTTCTTCTTAAGGTGATAAAGGTATCTTCCTTAAGAGGTTTGGTAAAAATGTCAGCTACTTGTTTATCAGTAGAAATAAAGTCTAAAGAAATGTCTCACTTTAAAACATGATCACGTAAAAAATGATGTCAAATATCTATATGTTTCGTACATGAATGTTGAACCGGAATTTTAGATAAGTTAATGGCACTGATATTATCACACATTATTGAAGATCTTTCCAAATGAAATACCATAGTCTAGTAGGATCTGTTTCATCCACAAAATTTGGGCACAGGCTAAACTTGCAGCGATATATTCAGCTTCTGTAGTAGATAGGGATACCGAATTTTGCTTCTTACTGCACCAAGAGACTAGTGAATGTCCCAAATAGTGACATGTCCCACTAGTGCTCTTGCGGTCAGTTTTACTACTGGCAAAATCCGCATCACTATATGACAAAAGTTGAAAGTTGTCGGTGCGTGGATAAAATAGACCATAATCAGACGTGCCTTTAATATATCTTAAAATGCGTTTCATAGCTTTTAAGTGGGACTCCTTAGGACTTGACTGATATCTAGCACACAAACAAACACTAAACATAATGTCTGGTCTACTAGCAGTTATATATAAGAGTGAGCCAATCATACCTCGATAGAGTTTCTGATCGACACTCTTACCTAATTCATCTTTGTCAAGGGTAGTGGTAGTAGTCATAGGTGCGGTCTTACTACTCGTTCTATCCATGTTAAACCGTTTGAGTAATTCCTTAGCATATTTTCCTTGATTAATAAATATGTCATTATGTGACTGCTTAATTTGTAGTCCAAGGAAATAATTGAGTTTACTCATATAACTCATCTCAAACTCGTTTTTCATGGTGTTAGCAAACTCTTGACATAGATTACTATCAGTAGAACCGAAAATTATGTCATCAACATATATTTGTATGATTAAAATATCATTCTTAATTCTTCTAATAAACAAAGTAGTATCTACTTTACCTATTTCAAAACCTGTTTCTAAAAGAAAAGTCTTCAATCGATCATACCAAGCACGAGGTGCTTGTTTAAGACCGTATAAAGCCTTTTTCAATTTAAAAACGTGGTTTGGGAATTGTTCATGTTCAAAACCTGGTGGTTGTTTAATATAAACATCTTCCTTTATAAACCCATTAAGGAATGCACTTTTAACATCCATTTGAAAGAGTGTAAATTTCATAAAACAAGTAAAAAATAATAAGATACGAATTGATTCTAATCTAGCAACAGGAGCATATATTTCATCAAAATCTATGCCTTCTTCTTGATTATACCCTTGAGCAACTAGTCTAGCTTTATTCCTAACAACTTGTCGTAATTCATCTAACTTATTCTTGAATACCCATTTAGTACCAATTATAGTATGATCAGAAGGTTGTGGAACTAAATCTCATACATCATTCCTTATGAATTGGTTTAACTCATCTTGCATGGCATTCATCCAAAATTCATTATCACATGCTTCTTGTATATTCTTTGGTTCAAAATCCGACAAGAAGGCTGTGTGAGATATCATGTTAACATGTGATATCATCAGAATACCATGTGAAATGTCACCAATTATTAAGTCATGAGGATGATCTCTAACTTCAACAAAAGATTTTGGTAAAGTTGGAGACATCACAACAGGATCAGTCGACTTGACCAGTCCATCAGTCGACTGATTTACATCAGTCGACTTGACTTCCTTATCGGTCGACTTATCCGTAAGACTAGTTTGTTTTAAAGATGTAATTACTTTATTTAAGGGTGATAAATTAGTTTCATCATCTTCAATTAAAATCGATGAAGACAGAGATTCATCAAATGCAACATGCATGGATTCTTCAATTGTCATTGTTGACTTGTTGAAGATTCTATATGCTTTACTCATATTTGAGTATCCTACAAAGATACCCTCATTAGATCTAGGATCAAACTTATCTAAATTATCCTTAGTGTTCAAAATAAAACACTTACATCCAAATATTTTAAAGTAAGAGACCTTAGGAATTCTATCAAACAATAGCTCATAACATGTTTTCTTTAGTTTAGGCCTAATCAAAATTCTATTTAAAACATAACAAGCTGTAGCAACGGCTTCATCCCAAAAATACTTAGGTAAATTGCTTTCAACAAGCATGGTCCGTGCACATTCTTGCAAAGTCCTATTCTTCCTTTCAACCACTCCATTTTGTGGTGAAGCTCTAGGAAATGCAAATGAATGAGTTATACTATTCTTGTTGCAATATTCTGCAAATGTTTTATTTTCAAATTCTCCACCATGATCACTTCTAATAGTGACTATGGTTAGAGACTTTTGATTTTGAATTCGTTTACAAAAATTAGAAAATTCTTCAAAAGCATCATTCTTATGTTTTAAAAAGAAAGTCCAAGTGAATCGTGAAAAATTATCTACTAAAACAAAAACATACCTACTTTTATTTAAAGAAGCAATTCTAGTAGAGCCAAACAAATCCATGTGAATTGATTCGAGCGGCCTACTAGTAGAAATTACTTATTTTGTTTTAAAAGTAGATTTAATTTGTTTACCTAATTGACATGCATCACATAACTTATCCTTTTTAAAGGATAGTCTTGACAGTCCTTTAACTAGGTTGTACTTAGACAATTCTGAGAGATTTTTCATATTCACATGGCCAAAACGTCTATGCCAAAGCCAAGAATCATTATTAGAAGCTACTAAGCAAAAATCATTCGAAAACTCATATGCTTTTAAACACAATTCATAAATGTTATTTTTCCTAAAACCTTGAAAATTTATATTTTGCATGGTAGAATCATAAATTAAACATGCATCTTTTTCAAACATGATTTTATAACCCTTATCACAAAGTTAGCTAATACTTAACAGGTTATGCTTAAGTCCACTAACTAATAAGACATCTTCTATAGAGGGATTAGTGTGCTTACCGACCATACCAATTCCTATGACCGTTCCTTTATTGTTGTCAACAAATGTAACTGTTCCTCCATCAATATTTTGTATGGAAGATAGGAGGTTGGCATGACCAGTCATGTGCTTCGAGCATCCGCTGTCAAGTATCCAACGATCTCTCTTAGGTACTTATAAAATATTCGATGTGAATATGGTACCCTTTTCATTGGGTCCAAAATAGATTAGTTTGTGGGGAACCAAACCCATGATGAGTTTGATTTTCCACCACAAGCAGAAATAAAATTAGCAGAATTACATACAGTAAGCATATATGAATTAATATAAGCAATTCTATCTTTCGAACTCAGGTTGACTGGAACCCATACATATTTGCTCTGTCCAGTCGACTTTACAGCACCTTTCAGTCGACTTTTACTATTATTCAGTCGATTGGAAGGTAGTATAGGTCGACTTATCTGAGGTATTTGTCTCGTTGAATAAGACTCAGTACCTCTGGACAGGCACCTGGTGGATGGGTGCAGTCGACTTATCTGAACTTTAGAATTGTCTTTATCATGAAAACTTATAGTTTTAGGCTTTTCAAAAAACTCATAAAGTTTATGCTTGATACTGGAAATAGATACACGGTTTTTTTACACTAGTGTTCTTAGAAGAATGAGATTTTGAATAACATCATTTAAATTCTCTTTTCCTTTATTAAATTTAGATATGTTCTTGAATATCTCTTCATAATTTTTCTCTAGAGACTCAAGATCCATATCTAAACTAGAAAGACGAGAATTTAATGATTTTACTTCTTTATCAAGGTTAAGATTTTTTTGAGAAAGTGTTTGATTAACTTTCTCTAAATTCTTAACTCTAATATTTTCTTTTTTAAGTTCTTGAAAAATTTCATTGAAAGCATCAAGTAAATCATTAGAATTATACTCATTACTTACTTGATTTTGAGATACCATAAAGCACACGTTTGCAACCTCGTTTGTCTCATCAATTTCTTCTTCTGACGAAGAATCACTGTCATCCCAAGTTGCTTGGTAAGCCTTTCTGTTCTTCACGAACTTGTTCTTTGTGTATTTGTCCTTTTTGAAGTTGGACGTCTTTCCTTTAGATTTTGCGTTCTCTAATGGGCAATCCTTCTTCATATGACCTGTCTTGTTACACCTGAAACAAGTTGGAGGTTCATTAGATTCTTTAGATTTTGAATTAAACTTACCTTTTTTTAGAAACTTTTTGAACTTTCTCGTGAACATGGCAATCTCTTCCTCATCTTCTTCTTCATCCTCAGAGTCCAACATGGCTTTGAATGCTAATGTCTTCTTCTTTGATTATTGTGGTTCGGCATCCTTCTTGCGCTCTTCAAGTTGTACCTCATAAGCTATAAGATTTCCCACAAGATTCTCAAGAGAAAGCTGTGTTAAATCATTGCCTCATCTATGGCGGTGGTCTTCTTCTCCCATTCGGGGGTTAGTGCACGAAGTACCTTTCTCACCATCGCAGTTTGAGTGTATGTCTTTCCAAGTGCCACAAGTGAATTTGTAATGTCTGTGAACCTTGTAATCATCTCGGACACATTCTCATTCTCCTTCATGCGGCACATTTCAAACCTGTAAACAAGAACATATATTTTAGATTCTTTTACTTTATTTGCTCCTTCATAAGTTATCTCGAGTGTGTACCAAATTTGATGTGCGGTTGTTGCATTGGAAACAAGGTTGAACTCCTCATTTGTAAGGGCACAAAATAGCACATTTATCGCCTTTGCATTATTCATTGTTTGGTTCTTCATGTCGTCGTTCCATTGTGCATATAGAATGGTAGGAGCGGCGTACTCGGTCTCCGTCATGTTCTATATTTCATAGTTGATGGACTGAAGGTAGATCTTCATTCTACACTTCCAATAGTTGTAATTGGTTCCATCGAAGAGGGGTGGCCTTTGTGTAGATTGGCCTTCATGGTATTGATTTGCATTAGAAGTAGTTGCCATTGCACTCAACCAGGCTTTGATACCAAGTGTTGGATCCTGTAGGCAAGGCAAGAAACACTGTAGGGGGGTGAATAGTGTTTTATAAAAGTAATTGCGGAATTAAACTTTTTCTTCTGTCAAGTCGGCTTGAAAAGAGAAACCAGTCGAATGGGGCGACAGTTAAGAAGAGTATTTTAAGACGAGTCTGATCAGTCGACTTATATAAGGTCAAGTCGACTTACCAAACAAGTTTTCAGAGAGATAGTAGTACAAGTCTGACCTATCAACGTAAAAAAGGACACAGTCGACTGTCCAGACAAGTTTCACAGAGAACTTAAAAAAGCAAGTAAATGAAATGCAAGTTCAGAGAAATACAACCATATAGTATACACGCTGTATCCTGGTTCGGTCCTCCCGACCTACATCCAGTCCCCAAGCAACCCACTTGAGATTTTCCACTATTTTTAAGTTGACATAAGTGTGTGATGTTGGAGTTGTGAAATTACGCACGATAGGTTGAATGTCATGACGTTGGTAGAAATTGTAGCCTTATTGAGAAATCTCTTCATTGAACCTTGTGTTGTTATTTATCTAATTTGATTTTGATTAGGATGTAGCTCTTTGCATCAAGAGCTTTAAGTTGAAATAAAGATTATGCAAATTAAACATATCAATATGTGATTGCGAAAATATATGAAGTTCTCGCATTACGTCAAAAGAATATACAGAATATATAAATGAAATTATCGCATCGACATACTAATTTTTTTTTAAAAATATTTATCTTCCTTGGTCCCGGCTACTACAAGAACAAGAACCTACCAGTTCGAGTGGAAGAAGGCAGCTACGAACCTAACAACTTGATAATCAAGTTTTTGTATCAAGGTGGTCAAGCTGACATCGTAGTTGTTGATGTAGCACAATATCGTTCGTTTAATTGGTGGTTCATGACCCGAACCCACCGTCCAATCTGGACCTCAAGCCAAGTGCCAGTTGGGCCACTCCAATTTAGGATGGTGGTTACAGGTGGCTACGATGATAAATGGGTGTGAACCCAAAAGGAAGTCTTGCCACCAGATTAGAAAGTGGGTGCAATTTACAATGCTGGCGTGCAGATTACTGATATTGCTCAAGATGGGTGCGATAATCATTGGGATGCCAATGAGCTGAAGGAAGTCTTTTAAATTTTGTATCAATAACATATTAATAAATTGTAGTATAGACTATAGAATGTTTAAATCAAATGTTGTAATGTAATTATGGAGATCTCATAGATGCATGTTGAATAAGGAAACATAAAAAGGGATACATTGGTGGTTGAAAGCAATTGGTTAGCTAATTAAATTAACAATTCTAGTGTTTTCTGTTATGAAGTAGATTGACAGGCTTTATATGGTCAAAGTTAGATTGTTGACGAGGATCTGCATAGAAAAGTTTAGAATTGAATGGTTGTACTGGTTCCTCTCTTTGCTTGGTCATTGATAGTTTGAGACCTTTGGTTTTAAAATAAATAAATAAATTATACAGAAATTAAACAAACTTTAATGAATACTAGGGACAATACCGCATTCAATTTTATTAATAGAATATAAAATGTAAAACATACACTAAAATTAGCTAATCCATAAATAAGTTAAAACCGATATTGAAGAAATCTGCATCATATTTTCCTTCATTTACATTTGTAGGAAATTTGCTATGTTTACTAGCATGCCATAAAGGAATTTATATAAAAAAAAACAACACTGAAATTGAAATACATGCATTAGGGGGTTTGTTTGAGTACTCTTTAGAGGATTGCCCAATTATTGATTCCACGAGGGGTGTCGGTCCGGGCCGAAATCCACCGGACCCGCACTGTAGCTTCGCGTGCCTGGTTCTGGGCCATCCCATACCCGGGCCGAGCCGGGTCAAGCGGGCCCGGCTATTTTTATTTATTTATTTTTTAGGATGTATTCTGATTGTGTGTAAATATTTTATTGTGTTTTTATTTTTTAAGTTGTTCAATTGTGTTTAATTTATTTGAAGTTATGTTATTTTAAATTTTTTATTATAGTATTTATGTTTGATTGTGCTCTATTTATTTTAAGTTGAACGTAGTTTTTACTGTAATAATTGTGTTTTAGTTTGTTAGAGTTGCATACTAAATAGTAAGTATACTTATTTGAAGTTGTGTCTAGTATGTGTAATTTTATTTTTTATTTTTGGTTTAATTGTGTTTTTTGTTTAAGTTGTTTTTCCCCTATCATTCTCTTCACATATAAAATAGATACAAAATCTATTACTATTATAAAAGCAATAAAAATAATAAAAATTCTGTCAGGGGGCGATCATAGTTGTTCATATATTGTACTGATTTAGGCGATCAAAGGCTAAGATTAAATAACTTAGGGCAAAAACCAAAGTACCCCGCCAATGTTTGGCCTGAGTACAAAATGCCCATACAACGTTTGAAAAAATACATTATACACATTCATCCGTTAACTTAACCCATTCCGTTAACTTTGAATTATTATATTACATTTCTACCCTTACACTTTTATATCTCAATCTCTTTTTCCTTTCTCCCCTTTCTTCATTCTCAAACATTGGAACAATTGAAATCTTCTCAAAACTAATTGAAACCTTACTAACATGTAGGTACAAGGCTTCTTCAAGTTTATGATGTAGGTAGAAGTCTTCTTCAAGACCCAGTTGAAACCATACTCTTCAAATCTCTCAAAGGTTAAAAAAAAACACATAAAATTAAAATATAATTATAAGACCACGAACTTAGTGCACTACTTCAATGTGTATAATCATGCATCATCCCGTAAACAAATATTCCAATCAGTCATCATGGTTAATAGAGCAAATAATAAAATTACACAAGTGAACACCACTATCATCTTAATCATAAACAATTCGAGCTATTAGTCATAAAATGCATATATCACGAAAATTACCAAAATCAAATGTTATTGATGCGGAACTTCTATCACATATGTGTTGTGCACATTAGATATAACATGGAGCCTAATGAATAAAAGTGATGATGCCATAGCTAGCGACTTGCCTTTCATAAAAAACAAATGTAGAACAATTGAAAGCACAATATGTTTTTTAAAGATGATGAGATTGTGATTTGGTTTTGTTTAATGTTTAAGAATGAAAAAAGGGGAGAAAGGAAAATGAGATTGAGATATGAAAGGGTAAGGGTATAAATGTAATTTAATAATTCAAAGTTAATGGAATGGGTGAAGTTAACGGATGAATGTGTATAATGTATTTTTTTAAACGTTGGATAGGCATTTTGTACTCAGGCCAAACGTTGGGGGACTTTATTCATATAATTTTTTTTTCTTCATTTTTTTTCATTATTACTCTATTTACTTAAACTCTGTTTAGGACTAGATCAAACGGGATAATCACAAGAAAAACCATCACATTTGTCTTTTATGTATAATAGCATGACTCACAAAATTTTGTAAGGAATTGTAAACGTCAATAATTCTAAAGTAAATAAGTATGCTTACTCTTGCTTTATAAGCAATTGTTTATCCCAAAAAAATATTTCAATGCTTATCATAATAAAGAACTCAAAAGTGTAATGGTGAGTTCAATTGCAATCCCTTTTTGTTTTGTTTTTCTTTTCAAAAATGAAAAATAAAATTTTAAACCTTCCCCCCAAACTTGAATATCACATTTTCCTCAATGGGAAAGGAAAAATAAAAAACAAAAAGAATGGAAAAAGTTCAGAATTTCTCCCCTGATTCGTCTTAAAATTTCTGCACGCGCGGCGTTCAGTATTTTTGCGATATCTGAAGCTGTAGATGTCCAAATGGGCTGATTCTTTTTTTACTGGAAAGCTAAGACAATTGTCTACAATTTCTCTTTGAATCAATTTTTCAGATTCTGACTCCATACTGCTAAAAAACAGCCATCAATGTAGATGTACAAAACAGCTCCGCCTGGCGACTTCAAAATTTATGCAATCCTACAAGATAAAATCAAAAATTTAAATTATACTAAACTAAAAGAAAAATCAAATATAAATGCAGTAAAATAAAACATGGGTTGCCTCCCAAGAAGTGCTAAGCTTTAAGTCTTCAGCCAGACATGGAGGTGAGATGGTTATGTAACGCCAAGATCCAACAACATTAAAACATCCTTTCTAATTCTTATCTTCAGGTGTGGATCAGGTTCAAGCTCTAGTTTGAGGCATTTCCTTTTAGATGATGACGTCTTTGATTCCCCCACCTCTCTGAAATTTTCCTGAAAAAATGAATAAATAGAGGGTGCAACATCCAAATACATAACACATTCTGAAAATTTTTCTTTCTGAGTTTCAAGACTTGCTGAACTTATTGGACATATTTCAATTGGTGAATTTTCAAATTTAGCCTTATGTTTCTCGCCCGCAATTAAATCAGTTTCACTTACTTGAAAACACGGCTGTTCTTCTTTTTCAACCACATTTTGTTTGTCATTTTCTTCTTGTGGTTGCTCAATTGTCCTCCCGCTGCTCAGTGTTATTGCTTTGACATCTTATGTGGGGTTGACAACTGTGTTGCTTGGTAATGTTCCTGCAGTTTTTTCATTAAGAATATTTGAAATTTGACTAATTTGTACCTCATGATAGTGAATGGAAGCCGAAGTTAAATTTGCAACATTTTGAATTGCCAAATCAACCTTTTGTATGTACTGGTCTGTCTTTTGTATGAATTGGTCTGTCTTCTGCATGTGTTGCATGAACATCTCTTCTAATGTCGGCTTCTTTTCTTGCTGTGGAAAATTTTGAGGTGGTAGAACTGCTCCTTGATTGTTGTTCCATGGATAATTGGGGGTATTTCTCCATCCTGAATTGTATGTGTTTGCATAATGATTATTTTGCATTTGAAAGTTTGACACAAAATTTGCTTCTTCGGTATTTGACGGAGCAAAAGGATTCCCCACTTGGCAATCTGCACTAGAATGGTTTCCTGCACAAAGATCACAAATGATATTAGATTGAATAGAATTAACATTTAAATTACCTATTTGTTTAGATAAAGTAGCCATTTGTGCAGTTAAAGTAGTTATAGGATCAAGTTTAAAAACTCCAACCACTTTTCTTGGCATTGTACTTTCTGCACAACACTGATAATGATTAGATGCCATCTCTTCTAAAAGATCATAGGCTGCTTTGTAAGTTTTGCTCATAAGTGCACCACCAGCTGCTGCGTCAACCATAGATCGATGTGTAACTCCCAAACCATTATAGAATATTTGAATTTGCAGCCATTTCGGTAGTTAATGATGAGGACACTTTCTTAATAACTCTTTGTACCTTTCCCATGCATCATACAAAGACTCGGTCTCAAATTGAGTGAATGTGGCAATATCATTCCTTAGTTTTGCTATCTTTGTCGGCGGAAAATACTTGGCCAAATTTTTTTGTGCAAGTCCCTCCCAAGTAGTAATACTACCGGGTGGTAGATAATGTAGCCAACCCTTCGCCTTATCTCGTAATGAAAAAGGAAAGAGTCTCAATCTGATTGCATCATCTGATACTCCGTTGTACTTGAAAGTATCACAAATTTCTAGAAAGTTTGCAATGTGAGCATAAGGATCCTCGTGCGGTAGTCCCCAAAATTGAACAGTCTGTTGAACCAATAGAATCATTGTCGGTTTAATCTCAAAATCGTTAGCTTCAATTACCGGCCTCTTTATGCTTGGTATTGTTCCATAAATTGAGGGCATAACATAGTCTCTCAAAGGCCTGTTTTCATCGTTTGCCATAATAATTTCCTTGCATGTCCTGAAATGTAAGTATTGAAAAAAAATAGAAAAAACTAAAAAACTAAAATAAGAAAAATTGATGAAAGTAAAAGTAAGTCAAAAGAAAATAAAGATGTAAAATAATAAAAAACAAAAAATAAATTAAAAAAATAAATAAATCCAAACTAGTAATAATCTAGCAATTTTCAATATCAATAAAAGAATAACTAGTCCCCGGCAACGGCGCCAAAAACTTGATGTGAATATTTGCAAGTGTACAAAATCGCAACAAGTAGTGATATGGCTAAAAATAGGGGTTAAATCGGAACCGTCCAAATCAGGCGCGAATCTTAAAGCCTGGGGGTAAAATGGTAACTTCACCTACAAGCGGGTCTGAAACAGGTACTGGGTCTCCTCTTGGGGAAACCCAACAGCCCGCGAACGGATCCATCTCAACTGGGTGCGGGTTTCGACCCGCAGCGAACCCAGTCCAGCAGGATAGAATTAGGGTTTCTGATTAATCCTAATCAACGGCCCTGATTCATATCTATCCTTTCACTGGGAATTAGGGATTACATTCCTAATCTAGGGATTACATTCCTAATCTGATCCCAAAGGCGGCTATAAATACCCCCCCATCTACCATCATTAAGATGTAATCAATCTTTTGCCAATTTATGCTCTCTCATAATCTCTCCTGATTACTGACTTGAGCGTCGGAGGGTGCGTCGCCGGGATCAACCTCGGTGTTTCGCACTTTTTGCAGGTGAACGGCGGGAGTCAACAGTCAAACTCCGGCAGAAGAAGTTAAGGTTAGACTATTCAGTTTCCCTAAGAATCCACAAATACTATCTGTTTGCCCCCACACCAGATTCAGCGGCAACAGATTGGCTCCATCTGTGGGAATCAGTGAATAACAGCCCTTCATCTTCCCGTTGGTCAGATCCGCCCAGCCATGCCTCCCTGAAAGCTAAGATCCAGAGGGTCCAAACCGTGAACCCACTCCTCCTCAACCACAACAAGAGATCTCCCTCCAGACCATCCAGCCGGCGGGGCTTCCTCCTCCACCTGATCAGGCCACGCAGCAGGACCAACCTCCTCATCAGAACCTCCAACCCCCTCGGGGTCAGACCGGGCCTCAGAATGCCGGTGCAGGGGGCTCCCGTCCCAATCCTTCGAAACAACCTCTTCAACATGACCACGTCTCCATGCACAACCCCTCTACCGACTCCATGGCATCTCACAATCCCCGGGCCTCCGATGACCTCCGCTACACCCTTAACAATCGACATAAGGAAGAGGATCTTCACCGCCGTTTGGATGAAAGGCGGGCCCGAGAGGGAGTCTCCTGCCAACAACGTCCAAATGAGCGATCTCCTCATCGCCGAGAACATAGGAGGTCCCCGCCTCACCGAAGATGGAGAGAGTCCCCCGAGCACTATAGAAGAAGGCCTCGCTCACCGAGGGATGATAATGCTCCTATCACCCGAGCCGAATTCCAGCAATTCCAGGCAACCATTTTGCAAGCCCTCCATCACCGACCCAACAATAATGATGCTCGAAGGGTCCCCACTCCTCTCCCGATCCAAAGTCCTCACCGACGGTCCCTAACTCCTCCTCCAGCTCTTAGCAACCCCCAGCACATTCCTAGTCCTCGCCACTCCCGGGGCTACCATCGTCGTAGCCCCCGCTCTCCCTCGTACGAAGACGAGTCCAGAGGCTCATTTGAATATCGTCGAAGGGATGACACTGTCTACCGTCGTCTCCACAAAATGGAGAGGCGCTTGGGTCAGCTAGACAGAGAAGAAGAGCTTAGAGGAAGGACCCTCCGTCCGAGCCGACCTCCTTTCTCTCGTACCATCATGGAGGCACCCATTCCAATAGGCTTCAAGCCTCCACTATTCGAGACTTATTCCGGGGAGTCCGACCCCGTGGACCACATCGAAAGCTTTAAGACCCTCATGCTAATCCACCAAGCTTCCGATGCTCTGCTGTGCAAGACCTTCCCCGCTACTCTTAAGGGTCCGGCCCGGGAATGGTACTCTCGCCTCGCCCCATCCTCAATATTCTCTTCGAGCAATTCGAGACCCTCTTCGTCACCCACTTCATGAATAGCCGCCGAACTGAGAAGACCAACATTTCGCTACTCTACCTCAACCAGAAGAAGGGTGAGAAGCTGAGAGACTATGTGAAAAGATTCACCGTAGAAGCTAGGTCTATCGCTTCCCTCGACCAGTCGGTCGCTGCAGCAGCGTTCCAATCAAACGTCTTTAATTCCATCCTCCGCTCCTCCCTTGCCAAGAAGCCCCCGCAGAACTTCTCCGATCTCCATCTCCGAAGCGAGAAGTATATTTAAGCCGAGGAAGCTGAGCACCGCCCCAACTTTGTGGGGCCTTCCTCCGGGTCCAAGAGAAAAGGAACAGAAGAAGAAGGAGCCAAGAAGCTCCAAAAGGATAATGGCGATCAGCGCCGCCCTCCCCCCAGATTCGAGAAATTCACTCATCTTAACGCCAACATTTCCACTATTCTCATGGAAGTAAAGAAGGAAGGGGTGAAACCTCCTACCCCGAAGATAAACACCCCTGGCAAGAAAAGGGACAAAGAGAAATTGTACCGCTATCACCGGGACCATGGCCACGACACCAATGATTGTCGGGCCCCGAAGAACGAGATCGAGGCTTTCATCCAGAGGGGGCAGCTGACAAAATTCATGAGAAAAGACCAAACCGACCTTCCTCCTCCTCCTCGGGGGGCTAACAAGCGTCTTGAACGACGCGGTGAGATACCCGAATTCGAAGAGGAGCGTGTCCTACACCTCATTCATGGGGGCCCAATGGGGGGCTCCTCCAAATCCTCTCGAAAGGCTTTCATAAGAGAAGTCAATTCAGTACATGACATGCCTCCCCCTAAAGGCCTCGGAGTACCCGTCACATTCTCAGATGAAGACCTGGTAGGCCTCCAAACCCCCCATTGTGACGCACTAGTCATTAACCTTCATATGACAAATTTTAAAGTGGAGAGGATCCTAGTGGACAATGGCAGCTCCGTTAACATCCTCTTCCTCGATGCTTTCAAAGGACTTAAGCTATCCCGGGATAGACTTAAGCCCGCCGGCTACACACTCCACGGGTTCACGGGAGTGCCAGTGACTGTTGAAGGGGTGATCACCCTCGTCGTAACCGCTGGCAAAACTCCTGCTACCCGAACGGAGCCGATGGACTTCATGGTTGTCGATGTCCCCGCCGCGTATAATGTGATCCTAGGCTGACTCGGTCTAGCTGCTCTCGAAGCCGTCCCTTCCGCTTATCACCTCAAGATGAAGTTTCCCACCCGGGCAGGAGTAGGGGAAGTAAGAGGCAGTCAGGAGATGGCCCGCAAATGCTACATAACCTCTACTGGAGGTCCAATCCTCTCCCTAGAAACACTTGAAATCTCCCAAGAAAGTGTCCGACAAACGTCCGAGCCGGTGGATGAACTGGAGGAAGTGCTATTCTCTGAGCAAGATCTGAGCCGCAAGTTCTTTATCAGTAAGACCCTCTCATCTGCCCTATGCTCCGACATAGTCCGGTGCATTAGAAAGGACCACGATCTCTTTGCCTGGTCGGCCGCCGACATGCCTGGAATTTTCGAAGAGCTCCTAGTCCACGTGCTCCGGGGTCCAAACCATTCCAACAGAAGAGGCACAAGTTTGCTCCCGAGCGCCAGCAAGCTATAAAAGAGGAAGTGGACAAGCTCCTAAAGGCTCGGTTCATACAAGAGGTCAATTACCCCGAATGGATCTCGAATGTTGTGATGGTAAAGAAGGCCAACGGGACCTGGAGAATTTGCATCGACTTTACCGACCTGAACAAAGCATGCCCCAAAGATCCATTCCCCCTTCCAAGCATTGACACCCTGATTGACGCCACTTCGAGCCATGAGCTTCTCAGCTTCATGGACGCTTTTTCCGGATACAATCAAATTTGCATGTCCCCCCCGGACATCCCGAAGACCTTCTTTATTACCGATCAGGGCCTCTACTGCTACAGGGTGATGCCTTTCGGGTTGAAGAATGCAGGCGCCACCTATCAACACCTCGTTAACAAGGTCTTCCAAAATCAGATCGGTCGTAACATGGAGCTGTATGTTGATGATATGCTTGTGAAGAGCATTCGTGGGGCCGACCATGTCACCGACCTGTAGGAGGCGTTCGATGTGTTAAGAAAACATGATATGAGGCTCAACCGAACAAGTGTGCATTCGGAGTCTCGTCGGGAAAATTTCTAGGCTTCATGGTCAGCCAAAGAGGGATCGAAGCCAACCCCGAGAAGATTAAAACCATACTGGATATGGCTCCTCCCAAAAGTACAAAAGAAGTTCAGAAGCTAACCGGGCGCCTCGCAGCTATAGGGCGCTTCATTTCCAAGTCAGGGGAGAAGTGTCTTTCCTTCTTCAAGGCTCTCAAGGGAGCTAAGGGCTTCGAATGGGGTCAGCAACAGCAGGAGTTGTTCGATCAGCTTAAAGCCTACCTAGTCAACCCCCTTCTCCTCAGCAAGCCTATCCTCGGGGAAACACTCTACCTCTACTTAGCTGCCTCCGAGCAAACCCTCAGCGTTGTCTTGGTGAGGGAAGAAGACAAGGCTCAGAATCCCATCTATTACGTAAGCAAGGTACTTCGGGATGCCGAGTTTCGTTATCCAAGGCTAGAGAAGATGGCATACGCCTTGGTTATGGAAGCTAGGAAGCTTCGCCCATATTTCTAGTCTCACTCGGTGGTCGTTCTTACCGACCAACCGCTGAAGCAAGTTCTGCACAAGCCGGAGATCTCTGGCCGCCTCATGAAGTGGTCGATCGAGCTGAGCCAGCATGATATATCCTACCAACCTCGAACCGCGATCAAGGCTCAGGCCTTAGCTGAATTCATAGTTGAAAGCACCATTCCCGAGGTCAATCAAGCGGCAAACAGACCTCCTATTTGGACGGTATATGTTGACGGATCCTCTTGTACCGAAGGGAGTGGAGCCGGGGTTATTCTGGCAAGCCCCGATGAGTTCGTCCTCCAATACTCCCTCTGCATCAACTTCAAGGCCTCCAACAATGAAGCACAATATGAAGCCCTTATAGCCGGTCTCGGAATGGCTCGCAAGGCAGTGGCACAACGCCTCTGCATATTTAGTGACTCTCAGCTGGTCGTGAATCAAGTCTTGGGCGAGTATGAAGCGCGAGATGACCGAATGGCTAAGTATCTAGCCAAGGTCCAAAATCTCATGGCTCTCTTCGAAGAGGCACTTATTCGGCGAATCCCCAGGGAGGAAAATGCCCAAGCAGATGCTCTCTCCAAGTTAGCCTCTTCCTCCCTCCAAGGTCTTGAGCAGACCGTCTTGATTGAAGTGCTCCTGAAGCCAAGCATAAAAGAAGAAACTCCCGACTCCATGGAGTTGCTGCCTGTTCAACTTCAAGATAATTGGATGAAACCCCTGGTAGAATTCCTAAGGGATGGGCTCCTCCCCGGAGACCTTAAGGAAGCTCGCCGAGTCAGAACCAGAACGGAGCGATACACCATTGTTGAGGGGGTCTTGTACAAATGCTCCTTCACACAAGTTGACGGCAGACCTTATCTAAGGTGCCTCTCTCCCGAACAAGCCACATACGCCTTGCAAGAACTTCACAAAGGCATAGGCAGAGCACATTCAGGTTCCAGATCACTTGCCCGAAAGGTGTTGAATTATGGATACTTCTGGCCTACCCTTCTCCAAGACGTCGAACGACACGTTCGGCAATGCAGCTCTTGTCAAAAGCATTCCAACATTCGTCGCCTACCTCAAGCTCAGCTCATCTCCCTATCAAGCCCGATCCCCTTTGCAATGTGGGGAATGGATTTACTAGGGCCGTTTCCCCCAGCTCCTGGCCAGCTCAAATTCTTAGTCGTGGCGATCGACTACTTTTCAAAGTGGATAGAGGCCGAGCCCTTGGCTACAATCACCGAGAACAAAGTCCTTCAGTTCTTCTGAAAGAGCGTCATCTACAGGTTCGGTGTCCCTCGGGTCCTCATAACTGACAATGGAACACAATTTACAGGGGCCGCATTCCGAGCTCTATGTGAAGACCTCGCCATCCAACAACGCTTCTCCTCCGTCTCCCATCCACAGTCAAATGGTCAAGTAGAAAATGCCAACCGACAAATCCTCTCCGGTATTAAGAAGAGGCTGGATAAGTCTGCTAAGGGTTTATGGGTTGACCAGCTCCCAAACGTACTGTGGAATTACCGCACTACCAAATGGACCCTTACAGGAGAGTCGCCATTTAATCTCACCTATGGGTCGGAAGCTGTGATCCCCTCGGAAGTCGGTGTACCCTTTCCTCGCCTCATTGCCTATGAAGAAGAGCAGAATGCCAGGGAACTTCGGGCGAACCTGGATCTGATTGATGAGCTCCGGAAAAGAGCTTCGATTCACCAACAAAGCTACCGAAGGAGGATCGAGCTGGCCTACAATAAGAAAGTCCGTCCCACCGACCTCAAAGAAGGGGACTTGGTCCTCAGAAAGTTAGCTATCTCATCCCCCAGTCAGAAGAGTAAGCTGGCTCCAAATTGGGAAGGACCTTAAAAGATAACCAAGGTGGTTCGGCCCGGAACTTACCATCTAGAAGACCTCGAAGGAAGAGAGATTCCCAGGACTTGGAATGCCGACCATCTCTTAAAGTACCAAGAGAGCGCATGAACGCCTCTCTGAGTACCGTCAGATGTCGAACCGTTCCTCTCCACTTGTAATTTTACTTTTGCTTCTTTATTTCTCCAATGTAATAACTGCTCGCAACTCAGAAGCAACCGACTATTAGTTTTCAATAAAGAACATTTTTCTTCATATTTTACTTGTGAAATTGCTTGTATCTCTCTACTTTTACCTTTTTTATACTCAAACGACGAGTTCAGAGTCCAACACTTAGCTCGACTCTGCTTTGCAAGCTCGCTCTTCAGCAAGCCAGGAGCAGGTCGCCATTCGGAATTGCTCCCACAACCGTCGAAACAAACTCAAACGACGAGTTCGGAGTCCAACGCTTGGCTCGACTCCGCTTCGCAAGCTCGCTCTAAAGCAAGCTAGAAGCAGGTCATCATTCGGAATTGCTCCCACAACCGTTGAAACAAACTCAAACAACGAGTTCGGAGTCCAACACTTGGCTCGACTCCGCTTCGCAAGCTTGCTCTAAAGCAAGCTAGAAGCAGGTCGCCATTCGGAATTGCTCCCACAACCGTTGAAACTCACTCAAACGAGTTCGGAGTCCAATACTTGGCTTGATTCCGCTTCGCAAGCTCGCTCTTAAGCGAGCTAGAAGTGGTTCGCCATTCGGAATTGCTCCCACAACCGTTGAAACTCACTCAAATGACAAGTTCGGAGTCCAACACTTGGCTCGACTCCGCTTCGCAAGCTCGCTCTAAAGCAAGCTAGAAGCAGGTCGCCATTCGGAATTGCTCCCACAACCGTTGAAACTCACTCAAATGAGTTCGGAGTCCAAAACTTGGCTCGATTCTGCTTCGCAAGCTCGCTCTTAAGCGAGCTAGAAGTGGTTCGCCATTCGGAATTGCTCCCACAACCGTTGAAACTCACTCGAACGATGAGTTCGGGGTCCAAAACTTTGCTCGATTCCTCTTCGCAAGCTTGCTCTTAAGTGAGCTAGAAGTGGTTTGCCATTCGGAATTGCTCCCACAACTGTTGAAACTCACTCGAACGACGAGTTCGGAGTCCAGAACTTGGCTCGATTCCGCTTCGCAAGCTCGCTCTTAAGCGAGCTAGAAGTGGTTCGCCATTCGAAATTGCTCCCACAACCGTTGAAGCTTAAACGACGCGCGTGAAATGTCTACAACTACACTAGACATGGGAGAAGAGTACTTGGGGGTGCTGAACCTTTGGTTCCCATGGTTCGTTTAAAGTTGAAGTGAGACATTCCGTGCCTATAAGAAGAAAGATTGGCTTCTGATTTTGAGTAGTTGTTAAAAGTTGGAGGAGTTGTACTTGAATAAATACCTACCAACAAAACACACAAACACAGAAGAGAAACAAGCTTTCACTTATATAAAATTTTAGCGTACAAGAGCGCTCAAGTTACAAGACCAAGTTACTACTACGAGGTGCTACAAAAACTCAAAGAAGGATAATTACAACTCATTCAACGCTTCTTAGGAACGGGGATGTTTCGGTTCAAAGACACTCGGGAACGACGTCTTCTGACTTCGGAGCTCGTCTGTTAACCAACGGACCGAGACGCCTCTTCGGCGCTGCCTCTGACCGTAGCCCCAACTGAAGCGCCACTAGACGAGACAGCCACCCCGCTTTGAGCATTGGCCGGGCTCCGCCTAATGACAGGCCAACGAGTCGGGAGCTCGTAAAAAGAGATTCCCCTCTCACTCTCTTCGCGCGTACACGACGTGCTCCGAACGTTGATTCTTGCCGACCGAGGCTTGAGTCGAGCGACTTCCTCCTCGAGCTCGATAATCTGATCCTTCAAAGAGTTGTCCTTCACAGATATCTTAAAGCGAGGAAGCCGAGCAGAGCCTTCAGTGCCAGAGCTATCGGCTATGATTCGACGAAGGTGGGTCACTTTGATACTTCTGTCGACCGTAACCCTCCTCAACTCGTCGACCTTCTCCTTCAACTCGTTGCGCTCGGCCATCAACTTACCCACTGCCGAAGTTAACTCGTCTTCCTCCGCCAAAAGTTCTTTCTCAGCTATCTTCAAATCTTGAACTTCCGCCACAAGGTCACCTTCCGCTCGAGTAAGGTCGAACAGTGCCTTTCGGGGCAACTCCACCTCGCCTTCAAGACGAACCTCGCGAGATCACTTCTGTAGTTGTTTTAGCTCGGAAAAATAGCCTCTCGCCATTGCCTTGACCTCCAATAGATCTAACATGATTTTGAAGAGGTACTCTCGGCTGCAAGAGAGAGCCCGCTTCGCCGCTTTCAATTCAGTACGTAGGCGAGAGACCTCAGCCGCTGAACTCGACTTGACCTGAAAAGTGAAGGAATATCAAAAGATGTCTTCAACACTTGAGGTCACAACACGAGCAAAAAGCGTTGAACACTTTGCGAAATCTCGAAACTTTCGGCCAAAGATTTCAGAAGGGAAGTCATTTCATTAAAAATCCAAAATTTACACAAAAGCGGTGGCAAAAAAAATTAAAAAAATGAGGTGACTAAGTCAGGGGTCGACCTCATGATGTCGTTCCGAAGCATCATCGCTCGGCACGGTGACGATCGCGCCCTCGGCGCCCACCTCGTCCTCGGCATCTTTGCCCTCCTGCCCGGGGGCGAGCTCGGCCAGAGGCAATTCTTCCTCTCCCTCTACGGGGTCGTAGAAGTAGTAGGAGGAGGAGTCGAACCCAGGGATGCGATCGGCCACATGCTTCAGCGCTCGGGCGTACGCCTCCTCCATGTTTGTCAACATGTGAGCCTCGGCCTCGTCCCGAACTGCCTGCTCCGCGGCCGCCACCTTCGACGCGTGGCTGCTCAGAGCCTCCTCCGACGCCCTCAATGCCTTGGACAACTCCTCTTCGAGACGAGCCGTCTCCTTTTCCAAAGCTTCGACCTTGGCAGCCTCGGCGGTCGAGTGCTTCAGTGCCCCGGCGAGCTTCGCCTCAAGACCGGCCACCTCGGCTGCCCGTGAAGCGAAAAGCAATTGCTCGGCCTCGAGCAGTTTGATCGCTTTGGCACACTCCGACCGCTCCCAATCGTTCAGCACGGTCATTTCCTTCTCCTTGCTCGCAAACTCTTCGAGCAAGTGGTTGAAATGGCATAGGGTCTACAAGCGACACAAGAAACTGTTAGGCCCGAACGAAAAGACTTGGAAAAATTTTATAGAAGTTTTTGATACTCATCGACATGGTGTTCCGAGCGATCTGCATAGCGTCGTCACCAACAGCACCCGCCTTCAGCGCGGTTCGGTCTTTAGGGGTCGGCAGGTGCTTCATCGCCTGCATGCAGATGCCCCCGTCTCCGAGGAACTCGTCCACCTTCATCACCCGCCAATCAGGAACGAAGAGGCGCTTGTGCTCCTCGGTGAGGATCTTCTCAGTCTCGGCGGTGAGAGGGGGGACCTCTAGAGCCAAGGCCGCACTCACGTTGAACGCTCCGCTCGACGACCCGGGCGCGTCGACCTGATCGACTCAAGCCGGTGCCTTCGGTGGAGCTTGGGCAGGCGTCTCCGAGGGAGTGAGGTCAGGCGCACCCGAAGGCACCTCGGCCACCAGGTCCACGATGGTCGGTGTTGCCGAGGGGGCCTTCGAGGCTCGACCCCCCTGAGGCCCGGCCACAGTCCTCTTCCTCTTTCTCGACTCCTGCTCCTTCGCCGCACGAGCCTTGGCCATCAGTCCTTTGTAATCCATACCGGGGGTCTCTGAAAAAACCGAGCGAAAGGCATTAGAAAATTTTAACCAAAAAGATAAAACTGAAGCAAGAAAAGAAGAGAAAAGCATACTAGGGTCGATCGGACTGAGACCCCCACAAAACAAGACCTCCTCGGTGATGTCCTTCCAACTAAGGGTCGGAAGACCGAGGAGCTTCTCCACCACCTCTTCCTCTTCTTTAGTGAGCACAAGCTCCTTCTCCGTCTGCTTCGGAACTCCGATTTTCCACTGCGTCGGAAAGACCCATGGCTCGGGAGCACGGATGAGGAAGAACTTCTCTTTCCAGTGCTTGATCGAGTCCGGGTTCTCGATCAGTTTCACGCCCTTCCTCGGCGACAAATAGTACCTCTCCTTCATCTTGCTCATCTGGCAGATGCGGTAGAGGCTCCGAAGTATGACCATCTCCGGCTGCACACCAATCTCTTGGCACTGAAGGACGAAGGCGATCACGTGTCACCACATGTTCGGCATAAACTGAGCGGGACTCAGGCTGAACCACCGTAGCACCTCATTTACAAAAGGGTGCAGTGGCAGCCGAAGTCCAGCATTTAGTGCGTCATACAGGAAGATGCAAGTATCGGCCGAAATAGGTGTGCACGCCCGGACACCGGAGCCGAGGAGTAGAAGAACGTATTCTTTAGAGATCCGGAACCCACTCCTGATCCGATGCAGGTCCGACTCGGTCAAGATTAAGGAGATCTAATCCACCTCGAAAGGGTCCCTCAAATCATTCTCCTCATATGACGGAGTCGTGCCCTGCGTCACCTTCTCTAACAAGTCGTCAGGGTAACTCTGCACACCCCCAATGCTAGATAAGATAGACGGGTGCCGACCCAATTCACCCGCCATCCTCGGATGTTCGACTATCGTCGTCTCCCCGATCGGCTCGGCAACCTCCTTCCCCTTGCTCGGCCTAACCGTTGTCACCTGGATCGGCTCGGCGATCTCCTTCCCCTTGTTCGACCAAACCATCACCGCTCGGCTGATGTCTTGGTCCGAAGTGGGGGTCTCATCCTCTGAAGAAAACTTAACCATTTTCTAAGGATAAGGCGAGACACTAACCTTGAAGTGACGTGAATTGCCGGAAAAGATCGCCGGAATCTGAAAGCACATTGTCGCGACAGCTAGTAACGCCACCCGAGATTGAAAACTCCGCTAGTAGAAAGTAAAAGTGAAAGTAAGAAATGAAAAGTGAAGAATGAGGAAAAGTGTGTGGGGGGGGGGGGGGTGAAGACTTATATTAAAAGAAACGACTCTTGGGCTTTGTAACGTAAAGACGCAACTTTTGGGCCTTCCCTCAAGGTGTTATAGAAGCCCAAACGTATAAGAAGCGAAGAGCGGCGACCGTTCACGAGAAGTAACGACGGTCGGAATGAGCCGCTCTGCTCGGCTACACTCAGATCGGACCACGCTTCCTCGGAAACCGAGCAACTGCCAATCCGAGCTGCGAATTGGAGAAAAAAGACTTTCTCCCCAAAATTCGTGCAAGATCTCGATCAGACGGCTCTGATCATGCCACCTCCACAAAACGACAAGATAGTGTTGTCTCGAGAAATGAGCCTACCTCGGATCCGCAACATGATCGAATGGCCCAGATCGCTCCACGTCCCTCGGAACCAAAACCCGAGCGACAAGCGATTCGAGCTGATCACACATGGAAGAGGTTCAGAAACCGAGCAACTTCCAATCTAAGCTGTGAATTGGAGAAAAACGACTTTCAAAATTCATGCAAGATCTCGATTAGACGGCCCAGATCGTGCCACCTTCACAAAATGACAAGATAGTGTTTTCTCGAGAAATGAGCCAACCTCGAGATCCGCGACATGATCGAATGGCCCAGATCGCTCCACGTCCCTCGGAACCAAAACCCGAGCGACAAGTGATCCGAGCTGATCACACATGGAAGAGGCTCGGAAACCGAGCAACTGCCAATCCGAACTGCGAATTGGAGAAAAACGACTTTCTCCCCAAAATTCGTGCAAGATCTCGATCAGACGGCTCAGATCGTGCCACCTCCACAAAACGACAAGATAGTGTTTTCTCGAAAAATGAGCCTACCTCGAGATCCGCAACATGATCGAATGGCCCAGATTGCTCCACGTCCCTCGGAACCAAAACCCGAGCGACAAGCGATCCGAGCTGATCACACATGGAAGAGGCTCGGAAACCGAGCAACTGCCAATTCGAGCTGCGAATTGGAGAAAAACGACTTTCTCCCCAAAATTCGTGCAAGATCTCGATCAAATGGCTCAGATCATGCCACCTCCACAAAACGACAATATAGTGTTTTCTCGATAACTGAGCCTACCCTCGAGATCCGCGCCGTGATCTGACGGCCCAGATCGCTCCACGTCCCTCTGAGCAAAAGTCCGAGCGACGAGCGATCTGAGCTGAGAAAGTAACTCGGGATCCCAATCCGACCAGCCAGAACTCCGAGCTACTCGTAATACGGGAGAGAACGAAGTCACGTCGCTCAGAATCCGAGCAAATAGCAATCCGAGCTGCACATTTGAAGAAAAATGCAACCGAGCAATCCCAACCGTCGGATCGTTGCGAAAATCGTGCCAAAAATGATGAACGGCTCAGATCGTGCCATGCCCACAAAATGACAAGATGGTGTTTTCTCGAGAACCGCGCCTTCCTCGAGATCAGCGCCGTGATCCAACGGCTCTGATCGCTCCACGTCCCTCGGAATTCCGATCTGAGCGACTAGCGATCCGAGCTGCTCATGCAAAAGAAATAGCACTGAGCTAGGTAGCTTGGATACCGATCAACTAGCTATCCGAGCTGCTCATACGGGAAAAAAAAATGCCGAGCGATAACAGTCATCGGATCTCCAAAAAAATCGCACTTCGACCTGATGAGCGGTCCAGATCACCCCACGTCGCTCGGAATCTGTGCTCCGAGCAACTAGCAATTCGAGCCGCTGACACGAAGAAAATGGCGCCGAGCTACGTGCCTCGGATTTCGAGCAACGGGCGATCCGAGCTGCCCACGCGAAGAAAACATTGCCGAGCGACTCCAGCCATCCGATCCTTCAAAAATTCGCGCTTGCACAAGACGGACGGTACAGATCACGCTACATCATAATTCGTAATTAATATCAATTTTTATTTATTAAAATAGAATTATTTATTTAAAAATTGCGAAAAAATTGATTAAAATTTCTTTAAAAATAATTACAAACTCAGGGAAACATTTTCGAGCCCCTGAGTAAATAATTATTGCTTAGAATAATTGATTAAAACCCCCGACCGACAAATCAACACTTCGCAAAATTAAATAAATGATTCGAAAATTAGATAAAAATTAAGAAAACCAGAAGGGCTCAAGAACAACTTAGAGCGCGCAACCAACTCTGAAAATCACCATACTGCCCCACTTCAAGATCCGACACCTCCCATTTTGGACTCCGATATAACTCTGCAAGCCATTAAGACAGAAAAACTACTCTTCAAAGGCTGATAAAACTCAGTCTTCGGGAGTGGGGTGCTCGTGATATGGCTAAAAATAGGGGTTAAATCGGAACCGTCCAAATCAGGCGCGAATCTTAAAGCCTGGGGGTAAAATGGTAACTTCACCTACAAGCGGGCCTGAAACAGGTACTGGGTCTCTTCTTGGGGAAACCCAACAGCCCGCGAATGGATCCATCTCAACTGGGTGCGGGTTTCGACCCGGAGCGAACCCAGTCCAGCAGGATAGAATTAGGGTTTTTGATTAATCCTAATCAACGGCCCTGATTCATATCTATCCTTTCATTGGGAATTAGGGATTACATTCCTAATCTAGGGATTACATTCCTAATCTGATCCCAAAGGCGGCTATAAATACCCTTCATCCACCACCATTAAGAGGTAATCAATCTTTTGCCAATTTACGGTCTCTCATAATCTCTCCTGATTACTGACTTGAGCGTCGGAGGGTGCGTCGCCGGGATCAACCCCGGTGTTTCGCACTTTTTGCAGGTGAACGACGGGAGTCAGCGGTCAAACTCCGGCGGAAGAAGTTAAGGTTATACTATTCAGTTTCCCCAAGAATCCACAAATACTATCTGTTTGCCCCCACACCAGATTCAGCGGCAACAAGTAGTATAGTTAAGTGAATAGAGTGTCGAACCCACATGGACTAATTATTTTATTGAGTACCGATTTTACTAGATTAACTACTATTTGAAAGATCGAAATTAATAAAGAAAGCGACTAACTTAAATTAATCTAAAGAAAAACTAACTAAATTAATTAAGAGTAGCGGAATCTGAAATTTTGTAATTTGTTAATGGAAAAATTAATTCTAGGCCTTTTGACTTTACCTAGTTTATCCCACACAATTCATAGTTCCATATGAATAAAAAGGTTGTTTTTCAAAGTTGTAGACCGAAATCCCCAAATTATTCAATGTTTTCTCTCGAACAACACCAAAAATATCTCAAACTAACAGTTTGTCATATCACTATGCAAATTTAATTAATCGAAGACTCATTAAGTTCTGTGGATTTCTTAACGGTTACATCAATCGCGGTAAATTATCTCTAATGTCGCTCAATCAATGGTGTTCAATTTTTATTGTTCTAAATCATAAATTACCTCTCGGTTTCTCCATGATCCAATAATCATACAAAAATTGGCCAAATAATTGTAAGCATTAAGCACAAAAATCAAACACACAACCATGAAAAAATAGAAAAATTGTGTTCTCAAAACTAGGCTACATCGAAACCCTATAAAAATAAATTTAGTTCGTAATAAAATTGCAATTAACAAATTTGTTCATGGATTGCACATTTAAATTTTAGAAGAGAAAAGAAGATACAAAAGTACTGTTTTGTAAATAAACTATATTTGCCCGTGGGCACGTGCCTACGGCACGTCTTCGGAACGATACAAAACACGAAAAGCCTGTAAACAGTAAAACAATAATTATGTAGCTCAAGTTTGAATAGTATGGCAATAATTAGTTATAAATTAAAGTCCATGTTTCCATTAGCATATGTCTAAAAATAATTATAAATGAGGGTATAAAATCTAACTTCTTAGAACTTTAAGTGTGGAGTTGAAGAGATATTTACTATTTTCAATATAACATGTGCAAAAAAAAGAACATTAAAATTCTAAAAATCTAAATTTCTAAGTAAATATAGAAAGAATGGGAGAGAGATAGGGAGAGAGAGAAAAGTAGAAATATGAAAAAGTGAAGAGAGAATAGAGAGATAGTAATAAAGTAATAAGTTTTTAAGTTTTAAGGAGAAAATTTTGGTTTTGGAGTTTGAAATTTTGGAGGGAAAATATGTTTTGTGAGGTTTGATCTAGACCTTTGATTTTAGGGGGATTGATTGTAAGCCACTTGATATCTTTCTTTGTAATTTATTACATAGATAATTTGCAAACCGAATCCAGTAAAACAGTTGTTCTCTGTCTCTCTCTCTTCTCTGTCTCGAACTCAGCACCAATAGAACGAAGCTCTGTTTCCTCTTTTCTGCCTGGGACTTGTTGCTCGCTTCTCTCTTGGTGTCGTCTGGAGCCCCACGTGCTCAGCCCTTTTCAAGTCCCTTCTCCTCTACGTTTTTTTTCCTTCTTATTATATAGGGGTTTTGGAGTTGTATCCACCTACCTACCTCCACGTCCTCTCGTTCAAAACAACCTGCATCTATATAATAAAACACAAAGAAAGCTATCAAGTGGCTCACCTTCAATCCACCAAAAATTAAAGGTCCAGATCTAACCTTACAAAACATATTCCCCACCCCCCCCCCCCAAAATTTCAAACCCCAAAACCAAAAATTTCCCCCGAAAACTAAAAAACTAATTATTTTATTACTATCTCTCTTCTCTCTTCACTTTTTCATATTTATCTCTTTCTCTCTCTCCCTATCTCTTTCTCCCAATCTTTCTTTATTTACTTAGAAATTTAGATTTTAAGATTTCAGGTTTGTAAATTTTCGGAATTTTAATGTTTTTTTTTATTGCAAATGTTATATTGAAAATAACAAATATCTATTCAACAGTTAAATTCCATCATTTTCCACACTTATAGTTCTTTCGATTTTACATCCCCATTTATAATTATTTTTCAATATATACTAATTGGAAACATGGACTTTTATTTACAACTAATTATTGTCATACTATTCAAACTTGAGCTACATAATTGTTGTTTTACAGTTTATAGGGATTTTCGTGTTTTGTATCGTTCCGAAGACGTGCCGTAGGCACGTGCCCACGGGCAAATCTAGTATATCTATATGATAGGAATAGTTAGGTTTAGTTTTTAAGTAATTAGGATAATTAATTATCATTAAATAGTTATTTAGAATCTTAAGATTATTATTAATCCTAAACTACCAATTCAAACAAAATCGGTGATTTTTTTTTTTTTTTTTAAAATACAAGATTTTATTCTAATCCTTAATTGATCATAATATTTCTATTTTGCTTTTTACATGGCCAAAATGTAAAAATTAAAAATCAACAAATCAATAAAAATTAATCAATCATTCTGTTTGTTTTGTTTGTTGAATTTTACAAAAAATCTTCACTTTTTGCATCAAAAATTTCATTTCTTTAAAAATAATTAATTAATTGAAATCTTATAGAAATAAGATGAAATATAAACAATATAAACGAAAACAAGCAATTTTAATGGGTAAATGAGTACAAATATTTGTATAAAAATTAGACACATCACGCACTAAAAAAGTTCCAAGATAGATTGAAGTTTTTTTTCGTATACGCGTCAAAACAATACAAACGAGATGCAAAAATTCCTAAATTTGGCCTTCAAGTCTGGTACACCAAACACAGGCCAACGGAACTTGCAGAGGTGAGTTTCAACTCTCGGTTTAAAAAATACGGCCGTGTATCGCTTTATATCCATTTTATTAAATAAAAGCGATAAACAAACGTATTTTGCAAACCGTGAGACGGAAATCATCTCTACAAGTTCCGTTACCTTCTGCGTGGTGAGTCCGACCTACTCGTAAAATTTGGAAATTTTTGGATCTCGTTTGTTTGCTTTTCCTATATTCTACAACTACAACTAACATTACATCTACAAAAATGTCAACAAAATATATACAACATACATGATCCGAGCTAATTGTATACTCTCTAAATTATAGACTACTACGCATAATACAAAAAATCAAACTAAAAAATTGAAAAAAAAATTCAATAAATTAACATAGTTCATTATAGTAAATTATGATTAAGTAAATACCTAGTCCAAAGAGAGAGAGAGAGTTGGCGAAGATGTGAGAAGCCGCTGCTGTAGACGAACAAGTTGTAGAGTCTAGGGCGTGGGAGAATTTGGGCTAGGGTTCAGGTGATTTGGGATATCGGGTTAGGTTAGAGTTTGGGGTATTCGGGAGAGGGAAAGAAAGATAGAGAGGCTTCGACAAGAGGGGGAGATCGAGAAGGTAAAGAGATCGAGAAAAAGGAGTTTGGAGAGAGAGCTAGGGTTTGGGGATGGGTTTCGGGAGCTCAAGAGAAAGAGAGATAGTTTGTGACGAAGGCAAAGTGAGGGAGATCTGGGTATGTACAAGTGTTTGGAAAAACACATGTACATACCTTAGCCGTTGTTGGAAAATGAATAACCGTAAAGTTTATATTTACACGTGCATCTCCCGTGTAAATTACTAATGAATATAAACTTAAATATAAACTTTACGGTTATTCCTTTTCCAAGAACCAAGCTACTCTTGCGAAAACTTTCCATGGAAGCTCCAAGGTATCGAACTGTACAATTCGGGCATCCAACTTTACGATTCGTGCACGTCACACGACATTTTCGTCTCCTCCTAAAAGGATAAAACCCACCGGCGACCAAACCGAAGCTCCTTCCCTCTTTATCCTTCCCTCTCTGCCGAATAGGGAGAGAGAAAGTTAAGATGAAGGCGACGTTCAAGGCGAAGTACGAGGTCCAGAAGAGATCGTCGGCGGTGGCGATGCTCGCCGTCAACGCCGGCGACATGAATCTCAAAGCGTCGGTCACTGACGCCACCTTCATCAACGGCCCTTCATATAACGGCCTCGTGCTCTCTGCGGAGAAGCCTGGCTCGTTCATCTTCGACTACAACGTCCCCAAAAAGGTAGCCGATTTTTTTTTTTTTTTTTTTGATTTTTTTGATTTTCTTGATTTTTAGTTAGGGTTAGGGTTTCCAATTGGGTCAGTTGATTAAGGTTTTGTTATTAATATTTTTTTACTTAAAGAAGCAGACGGAATTTTTTGCCGTGAACAGCCATTTTTAAATATTTACGATTATGGGACAATTTCAAAACTACTAGCTCTCGTTGGCTACTTTGTCCACGTCAGCAGCGGCCAGTATTCTCATTATCGATCTCTTCATTTTTAAAGTCGCTAATGAAAATAATGGCCTATGTTTTAAAATATTTAGAATTTTTTGTTTGCTGTCGCTATTTATATTAGCGACTAAAGCATATATGAAGTCGCTAATGGGAGTAGCGACATTTAATGAACTATACTCTAACACCTAGCAAAATATAGAGAGCTTTTGCTCTCTGAAAAAATAACAGTCAATTTATTTTTGAAACTGAGGTCGCTATTCGGAATAGCGACCTTACTTGTACAAAGGTCGTTATTCGGAATAGAGACCTTTATTGTACTAAGGTCGCTATTCCAAATAGAGCCCTTAGTTGTGTGACTATTTTGTAAATTTTGCAAAGAACAAGGAAATTGAGTTTCCTAGTGAGGCCGCTATTGCGAATAACGACCGAAGTATACTAAGGTCGCTATTCCTAACAGTGACCTTAGTTTTAATTTTTTTTCGCAAGAAAGCAAAAGCTCTAGAGAAATCGTTAAGTGTCTCAATACATTCATTTGAAGTCGCTAATCCCATTAGCGATCTCATTTATACTAAGGTCGCTAATGGGAATAGCTATAAAAAACAAAAAAATTCCATATATTTTAAAACATAGGCCGTTATTTCCATTAACGACCTTCAAAATGAAGAGGTTGCTAATGAGAATAGTGGCCGCTGCTGACGTGACACAAAGTAACCCACGAGCGCTAATAGTTTTGAAACTGGTCCATAATCGCAAATATTTTCAAAAAGAGGCCTATTACGACAAAAAATTCAAGCATAAGATAGTGGTAAAAGATTTAATATTAATTGGGATATTGTTAGAAACTTAGTTGCAAATTGTGGAGAGTAAATTTCTTTAATAAGAGTTAAATATTTACAAAAACAGTTAGTCGATGCATTTTAAACTCATCGACTAATTCATGGTCTTATAGTCTGTGGAGTCCCAACAATTCACGTTGGAGGGATTTTGATATACTAAGAGCATCCACTATCGTCACTTCTAAAATATGCACTTTTTGCATTTGGCAAATAGCAATCGTTGGTGCTAAATTTGCACAAAAAAGGAATAAAAAAAATCAGACGGATGAATATCATCCGTCTCCTTTTTTTTTATATTATAAACATAATGGCATTTTAGTAATATTTGAAAGAAAAGTTAATGAAGAAGTGATCGGACGGAAGATCTTCCGTCCAAGAATTTTTTTTAAAAATGGCAATTTCGTAATTAAGTAATGGCATTTTAGTAATATTTGAATGAGATTTTCGTAAATTTTTGAGAAAAAATCTGAATAAGTTGGCGGAAGGAAGATGATCTTCCGTCCGACCATATTAAAAAAAGTAAAATTAAAGCGACGGACCATCATCCTCCGTCTTTTATTTTTAGCAAATGCTAAAGCGAATTGCTATCCTTAGCAGACTACTTTACATTCCTATTCTAAAATTTGGGTTTTTAGCCAACGATAGTGGAGACTTTTTTTTATTCCTATTGCTAAATTTCGGTTTTTTAGCAAACAATATTGGATGCTCTAATTCAAATACCTTTTGAAGGCTTGGCAATGGTTATTAGTCATTTTATTTGCAAATGATTGGCCTACCGCCCTGAAGTGTCAAAAACTGTCAAATGTAGTAATAGATAACGATTTATGTTGATAGATTTGATTTTTGAGAAATGTTCTAAACTTTTACATTGCGGATTGTGTTAAAATTCAAAAGTATGTAGACGTAAATCCAAGATACCTCAGGGAATACAGTTAGTTTAATGCATCTGATATATGAGAAGACAAGCAGGTACAAGTGTTCTATCAGATATACTCATTGCATAATGAAAGTGGGTTGTGGGTTTATCCCTCTCATTCTCTACAATACACACTTATTACATATATATAGTACTCCTATTAAAACACGTACATTACCCATATAATATCTCTAATACTCCACCTCAAGTTAGAGCATATATGTCATACATGCCCAACTTGTCATTGATGAACTGTATTCTGGCTTTCGCAAGAGGCTTTATGAGAGCATCGGCTAGCTGGTGATCAGTACAAATATGTTTAGCCTATATCTGAGGAGGCTCATACGGCGTGCCACTAATCTTGTTGCGAACCACATGGCAGTCAACCTCAATATGCTTGGTTGTTCATGAAACACAGCATTAGTGGCTATGTAGCTGGCGGACTGGCTACAACAATACATACGCATCAGCTCATGCTGAAGAATCCTTAACTCAGTAAGTAATTGTTTGACCCATGTCATCTCTCATGTAAGGTCAGCCATAGCACGGTACTCGGATTCAACACTCGATCGAGACACCACATTTTGTTTCTTACTCTTCCATGAAACTATGTTTACCTCAACAAACACACAATACACAGTGGTGGATCTCTTAGTCGTTAGGCATCCAACCCAGTCAGTATCTGACCAACCAGCAATTCGACAATGTCCACCATCAGTATACAACAATCTGCTGTCAGGGGAGCTCTTCAAATACTGAAGAATTCTTATAACTGCATTTCAATGGCTTGTACAGGGAGACGTCATAAACTGACTTACTATAGTAACTGAGTATGTAATATCCGGACGAGTGACTGTGAGATAATTTAGTTTTCCTACAAGCCTTTTATATCTTTCTGGATCCTCCATCAGGACACCCTGATCTGACAACATCTTGGAATTTGGGTCCATAGGAGTGTGTGATAGCCTACATCCTAGCATATCGTTCTAGATAAGTATGTCCAGTACATACTTTCTCTGTGACAAACAAATTCCTTGCTTAGATTGAGCAACTTCGATCTCCAAGAAATACTTTAGTCGCCCGAGATCCTTAGTTTGAAACTTATGTTGAATATATGACTTCAGATCTTGAATACCATTATGATCATCTCATGTAAATACAACGTCATCAACATATACAACTAAAATGATTTTCTTCCCTTGATGATGTCGATAGAATACGGAATGATCATTATCACTTCTCCTCAATCCAAAACTCGTAATAAATTCAGTGAAACGGCTAAACCAAGCACGAGAAGACTGTTTGAGTCCATACAATAGTCGTTTCAAGCAACAAACTTTAGTGGGCTAAGCTTTGCTAACAAAAGCGCGGGGCTGCTCCATATAAACCTCCTCCTCAAGAATGCCATTGAAAAAGGGATTTTTGACATCAAGTTGATAGAGCGGCCAATGAAATCGAGCAGCCAAGGCAATAATGATCCGAACAAAAGGCATTTTGGCCACAGAAGAGAATGTCTCATCATAATCAATGCCATAGGTCTGAGAATAATCTTTAGCGACCAATCGAGCTTTTAGGCGAGCCAGAGAACCATCTGGGTTTACGTTAACTGTGTACACTCATTTAGAACCAACACAACGTTTACCGGATGGAAGGTTAACAAGATCCCAAGTACCATTTTCCTCAAGAGCGGACATCTCTTCTCGCATAGCTTGGCTCCAACCAGGATGTGATAGTGCTTCTGATAATGACTCAGGAACCTGGTGACTGTCCAAATTAGAGACAAAGGCATAATGGGCATATGACAAGTGAGCATATGAAAGACGACTGTATAAAGGATGAGCAGTGGAGCGATTCCCTTTGCGTATGGTGATAGGAAGATTAAGATCAGAATGCTCGCTAGAAGATAGTGTGGGCATAGTGGAGGAAACCGTTGGTATAGTAGCAGGCTCAGATGGTCGTGTCTCATCGACTTGAGGCGATGGGACAATGGGCACAATGGCTGATATGAGGGAGTGGTGTCCGAATGTCGTTTATACACTTCAGTGATTGTAAGCCGTTCGGGCATTGCTGGGGAGCACTGTGTTACAGAATCAGTAGGAGTAGATACCACAAGTCTATGGTAGGTTAGAAATTCAGATTCAGTCGCATCGGAGGGAACCAGGGTTAGACCAGAGGAAGTGTTGGATAAATAAGGTTGGGACTCATGAAATATAACATCAACAGAGATAAAATGACAATGCAGCTCAGGACTATAACATCTATAACCTTTATGGGAGCGACAATACCCTAGGAAAATACATCAGATAGAACGGGGAGCTAACTTGGAGCGACCAGGACGATGGTCATGGACAAAACTAATACATCCAAAGATTTTGGAAGGGGGAATTGGTCAATATTTGGAAATAAAACGGAAAAGGGTGTTTGATCATCTAACACAGATGAGGGCATGCGGTTAATTAAGTGACATGCAGTAAGAACTGCATCCCCCCAGAAACACTGAGAAACTTGTCTATGAATAAGCGTTGTCCTTGCAACCTCTATCTGGTGATGATTTTTACGCTCGGCAAACCTGTTTTGTTGAGGGGTATAAAGGCAAGAAGACATAAAACTAGTGAACTTAGAAGAAAAATACTCTTTGGCATTATCACTTCGCAAAATTTGAACAAAAACATCAAACTGGGTTCTCACCTTGGCGCAGAATGATTTAAAAATAGACAAAACTTCAGATCGAGATTTCTTTAAATATAACCATGTGGCACGTGAATAGTCATCAACAAAGGTAACAAAATATCTAAAGTCACCGAACTGAGATTGAACAGAGCAAGGCCCCCACACATCAGAATGAACTAAACTAAAAGGTCGACTCTACCGTTTATTGACTCTAGGAGAATAAGACGTACGCAAGTGTTTACCTAATTGGCATGACTCATAAGATAACTCTTTAAGAGAAGATAATTCAGGTCTCAACTTTCTTAGATTCTGTAACGACGGATGACCCAATTGACAATGCAAATCCAAAGGCGCATTCAATCATGCAAATTAGGTAGGAACACTGTGAAGCTAATAACGACCCTCTGACACAAGCCCTGTGGGAATAGTTTTTCCGGTCCCAAGTTCTTGAAATGCATAATAATCAGGAAAAAAAGGTAACAGAACAATTCAGTGTTTTGATTTTACTAATAGACATTAGGTTAAAGGAAAATTTTGGCATATGAAGAACAAGACTAAGTGGTAAATTGGAAGTAAGATTTACATGTTTGACCCCCCCAATGGAAAAGTCGAACCATCAACAAGTCTAACAGGTGGATGAAATGATCTACTAACAGAGGACAATATATTTGAATTCTCAGTCATATGATTAGATGCACCTGAATCTATTATCCATGATGTTGGAGGTGAATTGGTTAAACATGTGATACCTAACCTTGCTAATGTGACGGACGAAGAAGACCACTGTTGGAAAGCATGATATTGCTCATTTCTTTGATATTGTCGGAACCGCTGCAGCTCATTTTCAGTCATCTGGACAGTGATTAAATTAGAGGCTACATGTGCAATGTGGCGTGGTTGATTGCCTTGAGAGTGCATGATAGGGCAATTTTCTTTATTAATTGCTCACAAGCCTCAAATGGGTGCGATATGAGTTTAGATTTCTTTGCAGCAATTCATCAAACACCTTGTGTTCCACTCCAATATAGGTCAAATTCAAATTCAATCAAAACTTGAATATTTCCGTTCAAGGAGATGATGAGGGTTGTCGGGGGGTGGTGATGGAGAGGGCCAACAGTAGGGGAACAAGAATAATCGAATGATTGGCAGTGATATTTGGATCCGGCAGTGAAATTTGGACAAAGTCTCAAGTGCGGACCTGAAGAGGATAGATTGATTCACCTGTGACTGTCACAGGCTGCAGTAGGTGAAACAAAGGACAAAGGATCTGAGGGTGTTGCACTCTATGTGAAATTTGAGAATCAGAAGCTTGTTCTGGGAACACTCACTTCAGAGAAATGCCCTCAGACTTCTTTTACCCTTAGGCTTGGGTTTTTCGACCATCTCTGCGACCTTAGGAGGAGGCAAAACCCATTACAGAGGAGGACGACTGTGATGACTCTGATACCATGAAAGTGGGTTTATCCCTCAAATTCTCTACAATACACACTTATTACATATATATAGTACTATTACAACACGTACATTACCCGTATAATATCTCCAATACATAATGTATATAATTGCTACATTTTTTTCTTTGAAGATCCAATCATTATTTTTAGAAATGTTATTTTAGCTGGAGGTCTTTTACATACGTGCATGCCGATTTTGTTAGCAATTAGAGGTCTATTCTGGTTGGTTGCTCTCAGTAGTGTACCTTTTTTCTTCTTTGTCCTTCTCCTTGCCTTCCATGTGTTTGTGTACGAACAAGAATGTGTTGTTAGAATTTTCGTATTGCTGAGATTTACATTAAATATTTGAAAATGATGTAATTTTCTTTTCCAAAATTTCCTTGAATTGACTTCCACGGGATTAAAATGTACCCGTAAGTTTTTCAATTATATTTTTAGTTTTTAGATTGCTTTTTTGGCACATATTTTCACACAGGACTTTAGATTCCAATTCATGAACACCGTGAAAGTGCTAGAGAAGCCTGTAAGTTTGACCTACGTCCATGCACACGGGAATAATTTAACAGATGTAGATACATCAATAGCTCTCAATCCGACAAATAAAGTATCAATGAGTTATGCATTAGGGTCGGGGAACTGCAGGGTGAAGTATGCATATGTTCATGGGAAGTTTAGGAGGACCATTATTGAGCCGTGTTATGACGTGTCAAAGAATGAGTGGGACTTTTCTGTGTCAAGGAAGTTTGATGGGGGAGATTCAATTAAGGCTACATATCAGACATCAGCAAAAACCCTGGGACTGAAATGGAACAAGGATTCAAAGGTCAATGGTTGCTTTAAGGTAAATCTTTGTTCTTGCATTCCCATCTTTCTTCCCATTGCATATCTATCTTCTGCACAAACATGCTTTTCATTAGAAGTAGCCAAGTTATCTCCACTTTACCATAAACTCACCAGTGACCTACCATTATTTTGTTTCCCACTCATTTGACATTTCTGCCCTATGTAATCTTGATTGACTTGTCACAAATAGGGTAGGAGACTTTAAATCCAACTTTTCAAACTTAGAAATGAACGCAAATGGAGAAATGTATAGTTTTTGTAGATATGCATACATATATGAGTGAAGGGTATATTTTGCACATGCAGGTTAATGGTGAATACTGTGGCTAAGAAGTAATGATGTGTTATAAATGTATGGATGGATGGACCGATGGACTGATGGAATATGGATGCATACTTTTTGTAACATATTTATTTCTTATCTTTAGAAATGATCTAAGGTTAGCTTTTGGTTTGGGCTGGTTAAGTGAGGTACTAATGATGTGTAATGTCGATAAAAATGATTTTCTGCATGGACGTAAAGTTCTCAAGCATATACTACCTTTGAGTGGACATCTTTTTTTGTCCAAAAATTATATGGTCATTTTAATTGCCATTTTTGCACTCCCTTGTCTCGTGCCGATTTATGAATTCCCTAAACCCTGCCCATATCTTTTTACCAACACTTCGTTTCTTACAGGCTGAACACCTGTTAATTTATTCCTTCAAGTTTCAACCTCTGTTTTCATTGCCCTTGTTAAACCAACAGTTATATTCTATTTTCAGTGGCAGAGCCACATTGATTATAAGGGGGGTAACTGCCCTTATGATCTGGCAAAAGCTTAAGAAGGATTAGACCAAGGTAGGCTTTAACAACACCATTGATACTAGAGTTTTTTGCCGTAGTAGGCCACTTTTTGAAAATATCTGCAATTATAGGCCAATTTCGAAACTATTAGCGCTCGTGGGCTACTTTGTGCTACGTCAGCAGCGACCGCTATTCTTATTAGCAACCTCTTCTTTTTGAAAGTCGCTAATGTGAATAGCGACGTTTGTTTTAAAATATTTGGAATTTTTTTTTGCTGTCGCTATTCCTACTAGCGACCTTAGTATATATGAGGTCGCTAATGGGATTAACGACCTTTAATGAACTGTATTCTAACACTTAGCGAAATCTAGAGAGCTCGTGTTCTCTGAAAAAATAACAATCAATTTATTTTTGAAACTGAGGTCGCTATTCGGAATAGCGACCTTAGTTGTACAAAGGTCGCTATTCAGAATAGAGGCCTTTATTGTACTGAGGTCGCTATTCTGAATAGATGCCTTAGTTGTGTGACTATTTTACAAATTTTACAAAGAACAAGCAGATTGAGTTTCCTACTGAGGTTGCTATTGCGAATAATGACCGAAGTATACTAAGGTCGCTATTACCAATAGCGACCTCAGTTTCAATTTTTTTTCCCAAAAGAGCAAAAGCTCTAAATCGCTAAGTGTCTCAATAGATTCATTTGAGGTCGCTAATCCCATTAGCGACCTCATATATACTTAAGGTCGCTAGTGGGAATAACGACAACAAACAAAAATTTCAAAATATTTTTCAATATAGGCCGTTATTCCCACTAGCGACTTTCAAAATGAAGAGGTCGCTAATGAGAATAGCGCCCGTTGCCCACTTGGCACAAAGTAGCCCACGAGCGCTAATAGTTTCGAAACTGGCCCATAATCACAAAAATATTTTCAAAAAGTGGCCTACTACGGCAAAAAATTCATGATACTATTGCCCCTAATTCAAAGGTAATTCTCTAATTCTTATGCAGCCCTTGGAGGATTATTATTTTTTAATTATCACATTCTTACATGTCTTAATGCAACCTTCTTACACTTTTTAGCTTTAAGTATATAAAGAGGCCATGTTATATTTGGTTCTCCGGTATGGGACTAAATTAACCAACTAGTTCTGTACCTCGAATATCCTACTTTTGTTATGTACTCTCTCTCTCTTGTTTTGCTTATTCTGTTCTTTCAATTTATAAAAAAATATTTAGTTACTTTGTTTTGTGTCTAACTTCTTGAATTGAAAATTTGATTTCTCATCTCCTCGAATATTCTCAATTTATTCATTTTTTTGTGTAATGAAATTTTGCCTCCAACTCGAATTTTGTTTTCTCAAATATTGTGCTAGCTTGTTGATTTATCAGTAAGAGAATCAATAGAGGATGGCTGTTAGCTTCTTAACTTACATGAGAAACATTACTGTAGCATTCATCTTCTCTTTCTTTTTTATGGAACTTGCCTCCATAGTGAAACAGTCCTTCAACTCGTTCAAATCAAGACCCGTCAGGCCAGTTCTAATATAGTTCATTAGTAAAGTTATATTTTTGGGTTATGAATTTTTTTTTGTTCTTCTTATTCTGCCCCTCTTATGATAAAACCTTGCTTCTCCACTGCCTTTATTCATATCTACATATTTACTTATGGTCGTCCGAGGTTTATGGTATTTGTCGTGTCACACGTTCCTCACCATAAAACTTCTTGTCAGTGGATTAGCACGTGTAATACAACTTAGTGTTCTACTCATCTCCTTACATGGTAGGTTGAAGTTATGAACTTTCTGCCTTGGGAGAATTTGCCTTGGGAGAATTTGCCTGTTGGGTTGACAAGAACTAAGAAAGAAAAACATGGATTGAGCATCCGATCTAAGTTTATATAACTTAATGTTGCTAATCACATTATTAATTGACTACTTACCAACTGTTATGTTGTCGAAGTTCTACAATTTTAGTTTGTTTTCTTGGTATATGTACTACATTTTCGGTGATGTTTTCACAAGTTTCTACAAGTAATGAACCCATGCTTGTTTCTTGTCTACTTGCTTTAGATATTGGTCTTGATCGTTTCCACTGTCCAGTAACTATTTTTGTTTCTTTTATGGATACTTTTATAGTTTCCAGATATTAATTTGTTTTGCTTTCACTTTTTACAGATTTCTGCATCTTTCAACTTAGCCGAGGAAAATATCAAACCAAAGATTATGGCGGAGAGTACGTTGAATTATGAGATCTTATTTTAGTAGAATTAAAATTTATTATCATCAACCTAGAGTGTTCTCCTATGTACGCTGTCATTTTATATCTTAGTTTCTAGCTTACTTTATTACAATTAAGACTGTTTAATTTGTCTTTTTCTGTGCTGCGAACTAGACCAAGGCAGTCATTGCATAAATAATATCTGAATTATGAACACTGTACCTGCAATGGGCAAGTTACTTTTTTCTTTCCAAAATGTATTAATTCTGAGTAGGTTGCCAGAAGTTCTCTTATCTAGACTCATATTTATTTATACTGTCCAGGGAAGCTAGATCTGTATAATAAGCTTGTTATATATTGTATATAATTAAATGTTAACTTGGTCTATGTTTTGTGTATAACTTGCATAATATCATCATTGTGTATAGTGAAGAATGAAGAATCTTCATAATTCCTATAATGTGATCTAGGAGAGACAGAAGACCTTCAGCTAGAAATAAGCCACATTCGAAGATGGAAGTAATGGAGGTTGTATACACACAAAATGACCAGAAAATTTGGAATATAAGCTTTATGGCTGTTGTTTTTTTATACGAAAAGGCACTACAGCACAAACTGATACTAACATTTAATATTAAGGAGAAATGAATAATTTAAGACTTCAAGTTAAGGCTAATCTCTCCCTCATGGTTATGGCTGCTGTTTTTAAGGCTTATCCTCGCTTGTGTAGTCACCTTTACCTTATTTTGTCTTCTTTCCATATCTAAGTTAAAGTTTCAATATTAACCTTCTCTAGAGAAACGAGTAATTTGGTGCTAAAGTGCTTGATATGGGTCAGATGACGTGGCCCCCTTTGGGCCACCGGATCCCCTCAAAACCCGCTCTCCCCTGATCATCAGATCAACCCAGAGCCCAATTGGCTTCTGCCACGTCAGGCCCACGAGCAAACGTGTCCAAACCCGGCCCAGCAGGATCCCAGACCCGTTTGCCCTGCCTATAAATACCAGGCCTCCCCCTCATTCAAAGGTAATCAATCTTTCCCCTCTAAAATTCTAACTACTGTTGCTCTTCAATAACTGACTAGATCGTCGGAGGGCCTGCCACCGGGATCTCTCCCGGTGTTTCTAGGCAGAGTGCAGTTACACAAGACCGAGCCGAGCCCCCAGATTCGAGCCGAGCTGCTGGATCCGAGCCGAGCATCCGTCATTCATCTCACTCCTGCTACCCCCGAGTCGTTCCCAGCCGAGGGTCGAACGTATAGCCAGTACCGGGACTTCCACTATATATGAGAAAACTCACACCTGGTGCAGCTACCCCCCAAAAACAAACCACATCAAGTTGGCGTTGTCTGTGTGAAACCTCGATTCTGACCTTAGTCCAACCCCGACCAGGAACGTCATCCCCTCGAACTAAGCTTTCACATGGCACCCAAGGCTAGAAGAGCTGTCACCTCTGCACGTCGTCCGGATGCTCCTCCCCAGGACATTCCCGCTGACACTCAGGGATCCAACCATCCGAGGGTCAACGATGGACCCAGGCCGGGCGCTTCTCGCTCGATCGCAACCAACCTACGTCGGGTCATCGAGAACCGGCAAGCCAGCCGAACTAGGGAAGAGGCCGCTTCCAACTCGGCCCGAACCATCCCAGGCACCCATCCCGAGAGCGGGAGCCAAAGCTCAGTCGCACCGACCAAATGCTGCCACCTCAACGCGACCCTGAGATAAGCTGAAACCAGTCGGGTACATCCTGCACGGGTTCTCCGGTTTCCCGGTGCCGATAGAGGGGATTGTGACCTTGGATGTCACTGCCGGTACGACCCCCCACAGACGGACCGCGTCGATGGACTTCATGGTTGTGAACGTCAAAGCGGCTTACAACGCCATCCTCGGCCCACCATGGCTCTGCTCCCTCAAGGCTGTTCCCTCGGCCGACCATGGATCTGCTCCATTCAGGCTGTTCCCTCGGCCTACCACCTGAAATTGAAGTTTCCTACCGAGTCAGGTGTCGGAGTCGTTCGGGGGAACCAAGAGGCAGCACGATCGTGCTATATGACGGCGGTCGAGGGCGGTGTGTCCCCCCTGGATGCCGTCGAACTGCAACCCGAAAGGAGCCAGCCAGAGCCCGAATCTGCGGAAGAATTAGAAGAAGTCTCGTTCGAGACGGAAGACGAGTCAAAGTGGTTCCACGTGAGCTGCTCTCTAGCGCCCGACTTAAAGTCCGACCTAATCGACTGCATTCGCCGCAACATCGACCTCTTTGCTTGGAAGCCATCCGACATGTCCGGGATCTCCGAAGACCTGATCATGCACAGACTAAGCGTGGTCCCTGGCTCAAAGCCGATCGTCCAGAAGCGACGTAAGTTCGCCCCCGAGAGGCAGCAAGCTGTGAAAGCGGAGATAGACAAACTGTTGTCTGTCCGGTTCATCCAAGAGGTCAGCTACCTCGAGTGGCTGGCGAACATCGTGATGGTGAGAAAGGCCAGCGGGAGCTGGAGGATCTGCATAGACTTTACGGACCTTAACAAAGCATGCCCCAAAGATCCATTCCCTCTCTCCAACATCGATGCTCTGATCGACGCAACGTCTGGTCACGAGCTCTGTCCTTCATGGATGCCTTCTCGGGCTACAATCAGATCCGAATGTCCCCCCCTGATATAGCCAAGACGTCTTTCGTCACCGACCAAGGTCTCTACTGCTACCGAGTTATGCCCTTTAGGCTGAAGAACGCCGGTGCTACCTATCAGAGGCTCGTCAACCGAGTCTTCAAGGACCAAATCGGTTGCAACATGGAAGTATACGTCAACGACATGCTCGTCAAAAGCCAGCAAGGGGACGAACTTCTTTCTCCGACCTTGACTCCACGGGAACTTCGGAACTTACACGTGGACTTCACAAAAAAAGGAACGGTAAACGCAAAAGTACAGGTCAGCGTCTGCCATCATTACTGCTTCGGCAAGATACTGTCGGGCTGGTGAACCACGCGGGCTTGGGAGAGAAGTGGAACTATCCTCTGAGACAGGACCATGTCGCCGACCTGGAAGAAGCCTTTGGCGTCCTTCGGACCCATAATATGAGGCTCAATTCGGCCAAGTGTGCGTTCAGTGTCTCCTCGGGCGAATCCCGAGAAGATTCGGGCCATAATAGACATGGCCCGTTCGAGAAACATCAAAGAAGTTCAGCGGCTCACGGGAAGACTGGTGACCATCGGCCGTTTCCTCTTCAAGTCCAGAGAGAAGTCCCTCTCGTTCTTCAAAGCTCTGCGCGGAACCGGAGGCTTCGAAAGAGGCACTCAGCAGCAGGAGGCGTTCACCCAATTAAAAGAGTACCTTGCCAATCCTCCGCTCCTCAGCAAACCTGAGTCGGGCGAGCCTCTCTGTCTCTACCTTTTGGCCTCAGAAAGTGTACTCAATGCTGTTCTCGTCCGAGAAGAAGACGGAGTCCAAAAGCCGTTGTACTATGTAAGCAAAGTCATGCTCTCGACCGAGACCAGATATGCGAAAATGGAAAAGGTAGCGCACGCCCTAGTCATGGCCGTGCGGAAGCTCCGTCCCTATTTCCAGGTGCACTCAATTCAGGTCCTCACGGACCAGCCGCTGAAGGCCATCCTCCACAAGTCCGAGAGCTCCGGCCGCTTGGTTAAGTGGTCGATCGAGCTAAGTTAATACGACATAAGCTATCAACCGAGGACGACAATCAAGGGACATGCCCTCGCCGAATTCATTACGGAATGCAGCATCTCCGAGCAACCCGAGAGCGGGGAGACTGATCAGACGTGGGAAGTTTACGTCGACGGCTCTTCCTGCGAAGCAGGGAGTGGCGCGGGCATCATTTTGCGAGGACCCGACAACTTCATTCTCCAATATTCCCTCCGCCTCAACTTTCCGGCCTCTAACAACGAGGCAGAATACGAAGCAATGCTCGCGAGGTTTACCCTAGCACACCAGGCAGGCGCTAGACAGATCAGGGCCTTCAGCGACTCTCAGCTCGTGGTCAATCTGATCACCGGAGAGTACGAGGCTCGTGACGATCGGATGATCCGGTATTTGGCCGTGGTCCAACGGCTCTTGACATCCTTTGACGATTCCTCAGTCTTGAGGATCCCAAGAAAGCAGAACGCCCAAGCTGATGTCCTGTCGAAGCTAGCCTTCTCGTCCTTTGAAGGTCTCGACCGCACCGTTCTGATTGAGGTGCTCCTGAAGTTGAGTATCGACCTCCTCGAGACCCTCTGTGTAAACGACGGAGCTCAGCCTGACAATTGGACAACTTCCATTCGAAAGTTTCTGGTCAAAGGAGAGCTCCCCCAAGACCGAGCTGAGGCAAGGCGGATCAGGGTCCGTTCGGAAAGGTTCACCATGATCAACGAAACCCTCTTCAAACGCTCGTACAACACGACGGACAAAAGACCTTACCTCTGCTGCTTGGCCCCTGGCAAGGCCAAGTATGCTATCAAGGAGCTCCACGAAGGAATTGGCAGGTGCCACATGGGAAGCCGGTCGCTTGCCCGAAAGGCTCTGAACCATGGGTATTACTGGCCCACGATGTTGCAAGATTCCCTGACCCTGGTCAAAAAGTGTGGTTCCTGCCAAAGATTCTCCTCGGTGAGAAAGGTTCCACAAGCAAACCTCCGCTTCCTGGCCAGTCCGATCCCCTTTGCTATATGGGCGATGGACCTGGTAGGCCCCTTTCCGAAAACGACGAGCCAAAGGAAGTTCCTGATAGTAGCGATAGGCTACTTTACAAAGTGGATCGAGGCCGAGCCCCTGGCCACGATCACCGAGCAGCAGACTCAGCAATTCTTCTGGAAACACATCATCTGCCGGTTCGGAATTCCGCATATACTCATCACGGATAATGGGACTCAGTTTGCGGGTAAGAATTTTAGAAAGTTTTGCGAGGATCTTGGAATATAGCAACGCTTCTCTTCGGTGTGCCACCCGCAGTCGAACGGTCAGACCGAGAACGCGAAATGCCAGATCCTTGACGGCCTGAAGAAGCGGCTTGATAATTCTTCCAATGGATTGTGGGTCGACGAGTTGCCAAGCGTTCTCTGGGCCCACCGAATGACAAAGAGGGTCCCTCGGGAAAGTCACCATTTAATCTGACATACGGCACAGAGGCAGTAATTCCCCTCGAGATCGGGCTCCCTTCGTCCTGTATCATGGCCTTTGATGAAGAAAGCAACTTGGCGCAACTGTGTGCCAATCTGGACCTCATAGGCGAGGTCAGGGAAAAATCCGCCATTAGAAGGAGCACATACCAGCAGAGGATCGAGAAGTTCTACAACAAAAGGGTACGTCCCACCAACATCAAGCTAAGGGACCTCGTCTTCCGGAAGCAGGCGATATCCAACCCCGGACAAAAGAGGAAGCTGGCTCCAAACTGGGGAGGGCCGTACAAAGTTTCTGTGGTTGTACACCCAGACACATACCGCCTTACCGACTCGGAGGGCAAGACAGTGAAAAGACCCTGGAATACGGTGCACCTTATCAAGTTCCTCGAAGGTTAGCACCTCGGATAGCCCTTGTAGATACCCGTCTATAAATTCCACGATGTAATCAGCACCTCATGCCTCGTTTTGTAAAGTCAAATATGATGTAATCATTTATCCCTCTTAGCCTCGTGCCAGCTTTCTTAAAACAAGTTTGGGCTCGGCACTCGGATAGCACCGCGAGCCACAAAAACTTTTCCAACAAGTCTAAGGCTCAGCGCTCGGATGACACCGCGAGCCACAAAAGCTTCTCCTAAGGTCTGGGGGCTCGGCGTCGACCTCGAGCAAGGCCTTAGCTTTTTCAAGCCCTGCGACCTTTACGCTCGGCGATGACCTACAACTACACATGCTATCTATCCGAGAAAAGGAATGGTGGCTCGGCATCGGCCTCGAAAAAGATCTTGGCTTTTTCAAGCCCTGCGATCTTTACGTTCGGTGATGACCTACGACTATACTCATAAACAGCTTTTCCTTAGGTATGGGGGCTCGGCATCGACCTCGAGCAAGGCCTTGGCTTCTTCAAGTACTGCGACCTTTACGCTCAGCGATGACCTACAACTACACATGCTATCTATCCGAGAACAGGAATGGGGGCTCGACATCGACCTCAAGCAAGGCCTTGGCTTTTTCAAGTCCTGCGACCTTTACGTTCGGCGATGACCTACGGCTACACTCATAAATAGCTTCTCCTAAGGTGTGGCGGTTCGGCATCGATTTCGAGCAAGGCCTTGGCTTTTTCAAGCCCTGCGACCTTTACGCTCGGCGATGACCTACAGCTACACTCGTGCTATCTATCCGAGAACAGGAATGGGGGCTCGGTATCGGCCTTGAGCAAGGCTTGGTTTTTTCAAGCCCTGCCACCTTTACGCTCGGCGATGACCTACGGCTACAGTCATAAACAGCTTCTCCTAAGGTGTGGCGGCTCGGCATCGACCTCGAGCAAGGCCTTGGCTTTTTCAAGCCCTGCGACCTTTACGCTCGGCGATAACCTATAGCTACACTCATGTTATCTATTCGAGAATAGGAATGGGGGCTCGGCATCGACCTCAAGCAAGGCCTTGGCTTTTTCAAGCCCTGCGACCTTTACGCTCGGCGATAACCTACAACACTCATAAACAGCTTCTCCTAAGGTGTGGGGGCTCCGACATCGACCTCGAGCAAGGCCTTGGCCTTTTCATGCCCTGCGATCTTTACGCTCGGCGATGACCTACAGCTACACTCATGCTATCTATCCGAGAACAGGAATGGGGGCTCGGCATCGGTCTCGAGCAAGGCCTTGGCTTTTTCAAGCCCTGCGACCTTTACGCTCGGCGATGACCTACGGCTACACTCATAAACAACTTCTCCTAAGGTATGGGGGCTCGGCATTGACCTCGAGCAAGGCCCTGGCTTTTTCAAATCCTGCAACCTTTACGCTCGGCGATAACCTTAGAGCTACACTCATGCTATCTATCCGAGAACAGGAATGGGGGTTCGGCATCGACCTCGAGCAAGGCCTTGGTTTTTTCAAGTCCTGCGACCTTTACGCTCGGCGATGACCTATGGCTACACTCATAAACAGCTTCTCCTAAGTTTTGGGGGCTCGGCATTGACCTCGAGCAAGGCCCTGGCTTTTTCAAGACCTGCGACCTTTACGCTCGGCGATGACCTTTAGCTGCACTCGTGCTACCTACCTGAGAAGAGCTACGGGGGCTCGGCCCTCTGGGATTCCAGCTCTCCCTACCCCAAAGTTTCTATTAAGATTTAGGGTGCTCGCCTTCGGTAAATGCCCCGAGTCCCGAACCTTGGATCGGCCCACCTCTCACCCGCTGGCAACTTGGGGTAAACGGCCCTTAGAGTCGTTTTACCCCCAATTGTCAGAGGATGGCAGGAGAGCCACCGATCCGAGACTCTTGGCCAAGAATTCCATTCCAACGCTGTTGATTGACCCACCTCTCACCTGCGAACAGCTCGGGGTTAACGGCCCTCAGAGCTGAAACCCCGAATTGTCCGAAGGTGGCAGGGGAGCCACCGATCCGGAACTCTCGGCAAAAAATTCCACTTTTTGGGGGCCCGCCTTCGGCAGGCACCCCGAATCTCACCCCCGGAATCGACCCACCTCTCACCCATTGACAGCTCGGGGTAAACGGCCCTCGGAGCCAAAACCCCGAATTGCCAACGGGTGGCAAGTCGCCGGCAGTTCCTGGTGAAAAAGTGATGAGGGGTGAGGATTATATAGCCCTCCGGAGAGGCGCATTTATGGCATCGGGAGTCCAAATGGCGGAAGGCGAAAATCTATTAATTTTTATCGGAAGGCGAAACGTCCCTTATTAAATGGTATCTGCGAGGAGTAACGGTTCGGCTCCCGAGTGAAGCCACAACCCGACAACTCTCTCTGCCTCGACGTTGACCTCAAGCAAGGCCACACTCGGCAATGGCCTCGAGCTACGCTCCTGCCCGCCTCACTCGACAAATTATCAAGATTAAAGAAATCAAAGTTTTATTACTCATGGAGCGCCGCAAACGGCCACATGATACAATGAAGATATTACAAATTACTCGTCGTAAAACTCAAACTCAGTGCTCCCCACGGGATCCTCCGCATGCTCTGCCTGCACGACTAGTAAGGACGTCCCGGCTATGGAACTCTGCGCGTCGGCAGGCCTCGCCGTTTCCAGATAAAAAGTCGGAGAATGACCCAATACGGAATGGCTTGCTCCCTCGAGCGGACCGGTGCTTAGCATGAGCTTCAGCCTCCGAATCTCCGATTCCTTCTCTACGACGACCTCACGAAGAAAGGACTCCGAAGCCGGTCGCCCGGAGGAGGCATCCGAGATTGACTAGTTCGTCTCGACTTTCCACCAGTCCCAGTCGGCTATGACCTTCTTCAGGCGAGCGGCCTCTAGACCGAGCTCCTTAGACTTGTTCAGGAAATAGTTTACCGCGGCCTCTCGATCGCGAGCCTGCTTATGGTGGCGAGCCAGCACACTCTCCCTGGACCCCAGCTCATTACGGAGCCAGAAGACCTCGGCGGAACAAAGGTCGGTGCCAATGGCTTCGTGCGTCTATCAAGAAGAGGGGAAAAACAAAGGGTCACTAGAGAAGCTGGCGAAAACTACAAGTCACAGAGGATCGGCAAAAAAATCTTTTCTTTTATAAACTGAAAATTTTAAGTTACAAAAAGCGGTGGCCAGTCGCGTGAGGCAAATACAGAGTCAAAAGAAAGTAAAAATCCTAAACTACTTTTTAGAGGGGGACGGTACCTTTTCGTCAACATGGTCGCCCCCGGCCTCCTCCTGATGAGGGTCCCCCATCTCCTCCTCGCCGCCGGGCGTCGGCAGATGCACGGGAAGCTGCCAGTTATAGTGGAGGTGGTCAACCCGAGCCTCCGGGTAGATCTGCACAAAGTGCTCCTTGGCCTTGGCAGAGGCCTCGTCTTGGGCCAAGATCAGTGTCTGCCGTGGTGATCTGCATCTCTGCCATGGCGATCTGCGCTTCTCGGCCCCGCCTGGGCCTTAGCTCGGAAGTGCGCCAGCTCGTTCGCATGATGGTCTTTCAGCGAGGCCATCTGAGCTTGGTAGACCGCCTGGGCCGACTAGGCCTCCTTCAGCTCGTCTTTCAGACGAGTCGCCTCACGAAAGTACTTCTCGGCATTCCTCTTCTCGACGAGGATCTCCTTCTCCAAGCACTTGTGGAAGTGTTGCCCATGAAGCAATGCCTGGTCGAGGAAGAACAAGTTAGAAAAATCCCTAAGTTCTACGCACAAAGCAAATACCAAACACTTACCGTGATTTGTGCCTGAGCCCACCTCATGTAGGCCGCCGCAGATGTCTCTGTGGCCAAAGCCATCCGATCTCGCTCCGTGGCGAGATGCTCCACCACCTCCAGCACCACCGGGCCCTCGAGTAGGGTATCCTCTGTCTTGACCCCCCAATCCGGGGTGTGTGGCCTCAGGCCCTGCTTGCCCACCATTTGCTCGGCACTGGGGCGAAGTGGCGGGAGCCCCTTCTCCAAGTCCTCGGCCACCACCTTACTGCCGGAGCTCGCCCCGCTTCCTTCGTCAACCTCGACGAATGGTGTTGCTTCTTTGTCCTCTTCGGGGACGGCTCCACTGGCCCTGAGGCCGGCCCTTTCTTGGGCTCTGCTGCCGAGGCAGCCTTCTTCTCTTGGTCCGCCCTTCTCTTGGCGGCTATGGCCAACAAGGCATGTCGGTTATCGAGCTGCTTGGAAGACATCTCTACAAAAGGAAAGAAAAAGAAACAAATGTTAAACACGAAGGCAGGGAGATAAACAAATTCAAAACAAAAACATACTAAGGTCGGCTGGGCTCAGTCCGGCTCGGGCCAGATGCAGCTCCGTGACACACGGCCACCTTATGCTATGCCCTTCCACAATCTTCTCCACTGTCGCCCACTCTTTCTCAACTCACTATGCTTCGGAGGCTTGTGGTTCGGCTTACCAAAATTCCAAATGGTTGGAATCTTCCAAGGCTTCTCGCTCCGGACGATGAAATACTTCTCCTTCCATCCTTTGTTGGAGTCCGGGTGACCGTGCATCACCCTCCGGTGAGGACGAGGCGAGAGGTAAAAAAATTCCCTCCGCATCTCCGAGCGAGCTCATCCCTAGGATGGCACGGAAGTACGTAAGCCTCGGCTTGATTCCCTTCTCCTGGCACTTCAGAATGAAGCAAACCAGGTGTTTCCACGAGTTGGGGCCATACTACATCAGACTCAACTCCCCCCACTTCAAAACCTTCACGATGAATGGGTGCAATGGCAGCCTCAACCCCGAGACGAAGGCGTCCTCAGGAAACATACAGAAGCTCGACTCCAGAGCTGTGGTCGGGCGAATTTCGGGGTTCGACATCAAAAGTTCGAACTCCTTTGGAATGAAGTAGGCCGCCCTTAGGATGTGCAGATAGTCCGCCCTCAAGGCACACTGGACGCTGTCCATCTTGATCATAGACTGACCCGAGTCCCGCAGCAATGAGGTGAACGCGACAATCCTCTCCACGTCGTCAGGGTACATCTTGATCGACCCTGGGTTTTTATTGGACACAGGGGGAAACTCGAACCCCGGCTCAGGACCGTATGTCTGGCGAGTCCGGGTTATCGGAACGAATCCACTTCCTTTTTCTCCTACGGGGGCGAAGCTTCTTCGCCGGAGATGAGGTCGCTAACGAGGTCAGAGGTGGAAGATCTTCTTCTTCCTCAGCTGCCTCTCCCACGGTTCCTCCTCCTTCTTCTCCCCGACCGTGCCCCCCTCGGTTTCTCGTACGGGCCCCTCTTGGTCATCCTCTGCACCAAACTCCTCCCCCGCAGGGTCTCCTTCCTCGTGCTCCCCCTCCTCAACAAACTCTTCTCCCTCGTGCTCACCCTCCTCTACAAGCTCCTCGCCCAGCCTACGGACTCGTAAAGGGGGCACGTCATACACGACGACACCCTCGCCTCCCGATCCTAAGTCCGACTGAACCTCCTCCTTCACTTCAATGTCACCTAGGGACCAAGATGTCGACGCAGATTGGACTTCCTTCTCAGAACGACCTGAAGAGCTTGCCTCGGAGCCAGACTGAGAGCGCGATATTACGAATCAAAAATACTAACCTGGTATACCGACGGGAAGATCACCGAAAAATGGTCGTCGTGGCTATTAAAGAAATTCCTTTTGTCTTAGAGAGGGAGCGCAAAGTGAGGAAATGAAGGGGGGTGGGAGATTTATAATAGAGGAAGGGACTCCTCGATTTTCGTGAAAAGATCTAACCATTGGATCTTGATCATCAAGATCCAACGGCCACTGGGATCTAAAGCACTTCGTTTCTCACGCCTATGACATCAGCCTAGGGAGCAAAATTACCTCTTTACCCTCAGCCCTACAAGCCGAAACGACAACTCGGAATACGTGGCCAACTACTCGAGTACTACCAGGCTTTTCCAACAAGTCTGGGACTCCACGCTCGGATGACACCGTGAGCCACAAAAGCTTCTCCTACTAGCTTAATGCTCGGCAGTCGGATGAGACTGCGAGCCACAAAAGCTTCTCCTACAAGCTTGGGGCTCGGCGCTCGGATGGCACCGCGAGCCACAAAAGCTTCTCCTAGAAGCTTGAGGCTCGACGCTCGGATGACACCGCGAGCCACAAAAGTTTCTCCTACAAGTTTGAGGCTCGGCAGTCGGATGTCACCACCAAGCCACCAAAGCTTTTCCAACAAGTTTTGGGGGCTCGACGCTCGGATGAGACCGCGAGCCACAAAAGCTTCTCCTACAAGTTTGAGGCTCGATGCTCGGATGACACCACCAAGCCACCAAAGCTTTTCCAACAAGTTTTGGGGGCTCGACGCTCGGATGAGACCGTGAGCCACAAAAGCTTATCCTACAAGCTTGGGGCTCGGCGCTTGGATGACATTGCGAGCCACAAAAGCTTCTCCTATAAGCTTGGGACTCGGCGTTCGGATGACATCGCGAGCCACAAAATCTTCTCCTACAAGCTTGGGGCTCGGCGCTCGGATGACACCACCGAGCCACCAAAGCTTTTCCAACAAGTTTTGGGGGTCGATGCTCGAATGAGACCGCGAGCCACAAAAGCTTCTCCTACAAGCTTGGGGATCGGTACTCAGATGGCACCGCGAGCCACAAAAGCTTCTCCTACAAGCTTGAGGCTCGATGCTCGGATGACACCGCGAGCCACAAAAGCTTCTTCTACAAGCTTGAGGCTCGGTAGTCGGATGTCACCACCAAGCCACCAAAGCTTTTCCAACAAGTTTTGAGGGCTCGACGCTCGGATTAGACCGTGAGCCACAAAAGCTTTTCCTACAAGGTTGACGCTCGACACTCGGATGATACCGCGAGCCACAAAACCTTCTCCTACAAGCTTGAGGCTCGGCAGTCGGATGTCACCACCAAGCCACCAAAGCTTTTCCAACAAGTTTTGGGGGCTCAACGCTCGGATGAGACCGCGAACCACAAAAAGCTTCTCCAACAAGCTTGAGGCTCGACGCTCGGGTGGCACCGTGAGCCACAAAAGCTTCTCTTACAAGCTTGGGGCTCGGTGCTCGGATGTCACTGCGAGCCACAAGAAGCTGCTCGACGACAGACATGGGGGTCGTCGCTCGACCCTCGATGCTCGGCAAAGCGAGCTCCTACTCTTCGGATCTCGACGTTCCCTGGCTTTTCCAACAAGCGAGGGGCCTCGTCACCCGACCCTCGACGCTCGACAAAGCAAGCTCCTACTCTTCGGATCTCAACGTCCCCTGGCTTTTCCAACAAGCGAGGGGGCTTGTCTACCAACCCTCGACGCTCGGCAAAGCGAACTCCTACCCTTCGGATCTCGACGTCCCCTGGCTTTTCCAACAAGCGAGGGGGCTCGTCTCTCGACCCTCGACACTCGGCAAAGCGAAATCCTGCCCTTCAGATCTCGACGTCCCCTGACTTTTCCAACAAGTGAGGGGGCTCGTCTCCCGACCCTCTACGCTCGGCAAAGCAATCTCCTACTCTTCGGATCTCGACGTCCCCTGGCTTTTCCAACAAGTGAGGGTGCTCGTCTACCGACCTTCGACGCTCGGCAAAGCGAACTCCTACCCTTCGGATCTTGACACCCCTTAGCTTTTCTAACAAGCGATGGGGCTCGTCTCCCGACCATCGACGCTCGGTAAAGCGAGCTCCTACCCTTCGGCACTCGACACCTCTCGTGACTTCAAAAGGAGATCCCCTTCATTCTATCCCGCTGGCTTCTCCAAGAAGATACGGACCCCATTCTTCGCCCTACACACCACTCCGCTCTTCCTACAGAGGCAAAACCACTCCTACACGGCTGAGTTATCCAGCCCTCCAGGAGTGGGGGGCTCTTGATATGGGTCAGATGACGTGGTTCCCTCTAGGCCACCAGATCCCCTCAAAACCCGCTCTCCCTTGATCATCAGATCAGCCCAGAGCCTAATGGGCTTCTGCCATGTCAGGCCCACGAGCAAATGGGTTCAGACCCGGCCCAGCAGGATTCCATACCCGTTTGCCCTGCCTATAAATACCAGGCCCTCTCCCTCATTCAAAGGTAATCAATCTTTTCCCTCTAAAACCCTAGCTACTGTTGCTCTTCAGTAACTGACTAGATCGTCGGAGGGCCTGCCACCGGGATCTCTTCCGGTATTTCTAGGCAGAGTGCAGGTACACAAGACCGAGCCGAGCCCCCAGATCCGAGCCGAGCATCCGTCCTCCGCCTCACTCCTGCTACCCCCGAGTCGTTCCCTGCTGAGGGTCGAACGTATAGCCAGTACCTCGACTTCTACTATACAAATTGAGATAACTCACACCTAGTGCAGCCACCCCCCAAAAACAAACCGCATCAGTGCTAATAACCTAATATATATGCATAAGCTGATAAGCCTTATTTTACTCAGAGCTTTGCCCTTAATCACAAGACCCTATCATTCAATGTTAACTGTTGAAAGATGGAAGCTATAACAGAATCTCTCTGATAGTTCAGAGAATTTTAATCATCTCCAGGAAGTGTTTGAACCATTGAAATCCAAGATAAGTCTAGCTGAAAGTAGCCTGGAAGTGCTAATAGCCGATTTTTTTTTGCATAAGCTGATAAGCCTTATTTTACTCAAAGAGCTTTGCCCTTACAAGACACTAATCTGCTACTAAGACCCTATCATTCAATGTAACTGTTGAAAGATGGAAGCTATAACAGAATCTCTCTGATAGTACAGACAATTTTAATCATCTCCAGGAAATGTTTGAACCATTGATAAGTCTATCTGAAAGTAGCCTGGTAAAAAGGTGAATCTGCTTGCAGTTGTTTGAAGTAGTAGCCTTGGATGCTGAAGATTGATGATCACATTTTGGGATCTAAAAGAAGATGTGATTTTATCCACTACTGATGCTGACGTGAATCAGTTTAGTTGGTTCTTTTATTTTTCACACTATGGATCTCTTAGGTCCTTTATTTTAATTCGGTTCAATTTAGTGAGTTTCTTACCAAATTGAATTTTACCTTATCTTTATATTTTATTAGGTAGAGTCACCTTCAGTTTTCTTTCAGAATTAAAGATAATTAGATATGAACTTTTAGTTGCATACTCTGGAAGTGGATCTAAGAGATAAGAAAATAGGAAAAAGGAAAAGGGAATATCACATTTACGATAGCTGTCACATTTTCTCTGTGAATAGTAGTTTTCAAGAATTTATCTTGAAGTACTATAGTTGGTTTAGAAATAAGAATGCAAGATTAATCAGTCCCATTTTCTATCCATTTTTTTAACTCTAACTGTTGAAAAGGGCTCAAGTTAGATAAAGTGGTTGCGGTGTTGGAAATTTGGCAGCATGCCATTTGATATGGTTTAGGAGGTCCAGAAGTCGGGACAGACTACCGAGCTAACGAGTGGTAAGACATTTCTGAGTCTATTGCTTTATGGTGTTAAGATTAGACCTCCCCGTCAACCTTAATAGCAAGAAAGTAGTTGTAGTGAGGAATCAACGATATGAGTGCTGCATATAGCCAAGAGTGAATTTTGGTGTGGAAAAAATAATGGATGACTACCAAGTACTAAGAAGGAATATACCTCGAGATTATAACGAAGAAACTTCTTTTTGCTCATGAACACAAGGGATTGTATTTACAATTCCCTTTCCTTATTTGCCATGAGTACTTGTGGGCCCGGTGATGTAAACTTAACCCAAAATAGAGAATTTCCAATAATTTTAAAGAATTAAATCTATCAACACGTAAGGCAGATTAAGTTAGAAATTATAACTATTAATTGGTTTGATAGATTTTCAAGATGTGAAATAGTTTAACAAGCCCAATTAAAAGTTCAATCCTATCAATCAACAGTAATACTTAATCGTTCTTAACATATAAGATATTCAATAAAGATTTGTCCACTAATAGGCAAGTAGAACACACACTCTCAATATTTGTGGACGAAAAATAAATCAAATAATATTATAGAGATGATAGATGGTATCACAAATAAATGAGAAGTGGAAAAAATCTACTTGGTTTGAAGAAATTTTCGCAAAACAAGATCCCACAACTAATCAGAATCAATGAACTGGATCGGATCCGAGGCAATGAGTGGCTGCGGCGATCCCCTCTTGTTCCCGAACACGAAACACCAAAACTTCCCATGGGAAAATTTTGATTCAGATATGGATCTTCCGATTTGAACTAGGGTCAATGGAGAGACTGTGGACCAGCATTGACTGCAGCGGTGGACAAAAGCAGAACTGACGGGATGCTCGGAGGTGGCTGCAGTGGCGGTGCAACGAGGGTGCGGGACTGTTGGGTAGGAGGCAATGGCGGGATGTGGGATCGAGCAGTGCAAGGATGCGTCAGGTTGTTGAAAGGCTGAGAGGGTTTAGGAGTGCTTCGGGGTGAAGGGAGAAAAGGACGGCTATGGGGGTGTAGGGCTTCGGGAGGAGGGAGTAAGAGGTTCATCGATGGGGGCTGCAAGTGGTGGTGGGTTCGGGGTGATGACAGGGAGAAGAAGGTGGAGTGAGGCTGCGGGGATGAGGATGGTGTAGACAATGGTGGTGGGAGGGCCAGAGACGACGGTGGCAGGGTGAGGAGTTTGGGTTCGGTGAAGATGAAGAAGGAGGTTGAAGGAGATGGCGGTCGATGTTTAGGGTATGGGGGGAGATTTGGGGATTAGGCTTTAGGGTTTAGGGTTTAAATAAAATTGGGGATTTGGGGGTGTAATTAGAGCTTCTTACGAACCCTAATAATTTATCTCAATGTCTCACACAAAAAGATGATGAAGAGTGAAACTCAATCACAATAATTTTTTTAAAATCAAGAATAACATATTTTCTCATTATTCTCAAGGCCTATATATAGGCTCAAAACAAATCCAAAACAAATCCAAAACAAATCTAAAACAAATCTAAAACAAATCTTTCAAATAAATCTACATATGGCTAAATCTCAAAATAAAAATAAAACAGATATGATGTACTCATCATCCTCTCCGGGTGGGAGAGGGCTCGACCCAGTCAAGCCAAAATTAGTGATCCTGTCACGGTGCTCCAAAAGATCTGGATCCAAGTGCGGGAGCTGCTCACGATCACTCAAAGTGTCATCCGACTTCGGCTTGTTCTTCCACCTCACCAAATACCTATGAATACCACCAGCTCTGGTAGAGATTATCCGATCATCTAAAATATTATTCAATTTGTCTGTCGGTGGGTAAGTAATATCAGGTAAAGAGGAAATGTGGGAATCTCACTATTAGGCTGTAAGGTAGGCTCATCTATAAAAGAATTTCTAGTGTTAAATTTTGAGCCTTAGAGTACTAGATCATCAATATTGAAAGTTTTACTTATGTCAAAAGACTCAAAACCTTCAGGAAGGTAAACGACATAAGCATTATCATTGATTTTATGCAGAATTTTAAATGGTCCTGCAGCACGTATGTTCAATTTCTTAACGGATCCAGCTGGAAACCGTTCCGAACGAATCTGAACCATCACTTCGTCACCAGCATCAAAAGTTTTAAATTTTCTTCTAATATCTGCTATTAACTTGTAATTGAAATTATTCTCATTAATTTCCTTGGATATTTCTCTATGCAAATCGTGAATGCAGGATGCAAATGAGGACGCAGACTCTTGAGACTATGATGTTTTAACACATGGATAAATCTATAGGCTGCCAAGTGACCTGGGAAGGAATGGGTGACTCAGGTACATTCAATGGAGGTGATTGGATCGACCGAATACAGTGGAGGCTGGTCATCTTCTTCATCAAAGTCATCACTTTCATGAGGTTCATAGAAAAACTCATTGTCGGACTCATTAGCGATGACAACGGTACCTTCTACAATATTGATCCTACTGGGGCTGGGACAGTTGCTAGCAACATGGCTATATCTCCTACATTTATAGTACTTGGTGAGAGGATCAATCTTCGAATAGTCTCTTTCAGTGTTCTTACTCGTGTTGTCATATCTAAGTGAATAGGGATTTGAAGTAGGCTTGCTTGAGTAAGGTTTGTTGGGGTGCTGAGAAAAGGGAGCTCAGGTCTAGAAGGCTCAGTAGAGGTCATTCTAGAGGAATGATCTCTTGAATTGCTGGACTTGTAGGGAGAACTTGCTGTAAGGAAATCCATATCGAAGACAAGAACATAAGCTGCGGCCAAGGAGTCCACGTTTTTGTGAATTAGCTCGTTTCTAAGATCGACTCGTAATCTAGCTATGAACCTAGAGAGAGTTTGTTCTTCGCTCTCTTTATCTAAAGCATTGCACCGAATGAGAAAGTCATCGAACTTATCCACATACTCTTTGGTGGATTTGCTTCCTGATAGAGTTGATTCCACGAATCAAGCATTCGGGTGTGGAAAGATAAGGGCACATATCCCTCAGTGAGCTTCTCTTTCATGGCTTTCCAAGTGGATATGAGTGTCATGTCTCGGCCTCTATGGGCGTGTTCAAGATTGGTCCAATGTTGAGCTTTATCAGTCACTTTTATTGTGTCAAATTTAACTTTCAGAGCTTCGCTTATATCAAACCACGCGAAGTAGTGGTCCATGACACGGATCCAATCGAGATAAGGTTGGGGTTCCATACGGTCTTCAAAGTGGGGAATATTAGCCTTAATGTTCTTCTTGTATTGCTCGTCAGGGTCACATTCTTGACGTCGATCGTCACGAACCTTCCCTTGAGGGATCTGACGATGAAGCTCAGGGGCAACATTTTGATTCAATTTCACTTTCTCAATTCTCTGATTGATATTGGCAAGAGTTGCTTGAATGGCAGTGAGGGTAGTGAAAATATCAGAGTTGTCCATCTCAGTTCGAGGAGGGACTCACAGAAAGTCTAAGGTTTCTAATCGGGTGGTTTGGGAGGGACAAGAAAGGCTTTTCGGGATTTGTGATGGTGCTGCGAAAATGCATTCACCAAGGGTGGAAAACTAGGGATCGTGGTGATGTGTGCTGAAATTTTGGGGAACGTGTCCTAAATGCACTTAAGTTTTTTTGTTTTTTTAATCCGAAATAATCTAAAAGAAAGAAAGAAAAATAAATGACCCTAAAACGATCCTAAATGACTGTAAAAATTATGACTAAATGATGCAAGAACTAGGGTTTTGAAAAAACTTCGCTCTGATACCAAAATGATGTAAACTTAACCCTAAATAGAAAATTTCCAAAAATTTTAAAGAATTAAATTTACCAACACGTAAGACAGATTATGTTAGAAATTATAACTATTAATTTGTTTGATGGATTTTTAAGATGTGAAATAGTTTAACAAGCCCAATTAAAAGTTCAATCCTATCAATCAACAATAATACTTAATCGTTCTTAGCATGTAAGATATTCAATAAAGATTTGTACACTAATAGGCAAGTAGAACACGTACTCTTAATATTTGTGGACGACAGATAAATTAAATAATATTTTAGAGATAATGGATGGTATCACAAATAAATGAGAAGTGGAAAGAATTTACTGGGTTTGAAGAAATTTTCGCAAAACAAGACCCCGCAACCAATCAGAACAACGAACTGGATCGGATCTGAGGCAATGAGTGGCTGCGGTGATCCCCTCTTGTTCCCGAACACGAAACACCAAAACTTCCCATGGGAAAAATTCGATTCAGATCTGGATCTTTTGATTTGAACTCGGGTCGATTGAGAGACTGTGGACCAGCAGCGACTGCGGCGGTGGGCGGAAGCGGAACTGACGGGACGCTCGGGTGGCTGCAGTGGCGTGCAGCGAGGAGGGTGCGCGACTGTTGGGTAAGAGGCAGTGGCGGATGATGTGGGATCGAGCCGCGCAAGGATGCGTCGGGTTGTTGAGAGGCCGCGTGATGTAAACTTAACCCTAAATAGAGAATTTTCAAGAATTTTAAAGGATTAAATTTACCAACACGTAATGCAGATTAAGTTAGAAATTATAACTATTAATTGGTTGATGGATTTTCAAGATGTGAAATAGTTTAACAAGCTTAGTTAAAAGTTCAATCCTATTAATCAACAATAAGACTTAATCGTTCTTAGCATGTAAAATATTCAATAAAGATTTATACACTAATAGGCAAGTAGAACACACACTCTTAATATTTGTGGACGACAGATAAATCAAATAATATTATAGAAATGATAGATGTATCACAAATAAATGAGAAGTGGAAAGAATTTATCGGGGTTGCAGACGTTGGTTGGCGGCAGCGAAGAACACAGCTAGAAGAGATGGCAAGCAAGAGTGGAAGAGGGTAGCAATGGCGCGGGAGGGGGGTTCAGGATTGTGACTGCGGAGGCGATCAGCGGTGGCAAGGTGGCAGTCGATGGAGAGTCCATGGCAGCGGTAGCCGAGCAGTGGAGGCTTGGGGGATGGTGCTCGCGGCTAGTGGTCGATGGGTGCCGTTGGCGGAGACGGGGGGGGGATGGTAAAGGTGGTGGATGGCCGGGGACGTCGAGGAGGATTGTGGTGGACCGAAGTGACGGAGGTGAGGTCGATGGCGAAGTGCGGTGGTGGTTGCTGCGAGGGTGAGCGAAGATTGGAGGTGGTCGAGGGGTTGTGAGGAGGTCGCGATCGACGAGGGAAGGGGGTGGCGACACTGGGGAGGGTGATGGCGACGGCGAGGTGAAGATCGGGAGGGGAAGGTGTGTGGGGAAGAAGAAGGGGTTTAGTTTAATTAGGGTTTGGGATTTAAATTTGGGGATGTGAGGGTAGTTTTAGAGTTTATCACAAACCCTAAAATTGTATCTCAATGTCTCACACAAAAAGATTAATGAAGAGAAGAACTCAATCACAATAATTTTTTTTAATCAAGAATATCATAACTTCATTAATCTCAAGGCCTATATATAGGCTCAAAACAAATCTTGATACAAATCTAAAAATATTCTAATGCATAATAGAAAGAGGTCAAATCGTAAAACTACTACATATGGCTATAATTACCAAAAACAAATATGATTACTGAATGGAATACTACTAATGAAGTAGCTGTCCTAGACGATGTCTGCGCTGATAGAAACGCCCGAATCGTCTTGAACCAATGTCCTCATCACCACGTGGGTTTAGGAGTGCTTCGGGGTGAACGGAGAAAAGGATGGCTACGGGGGAGGCTTCGGGAGGAGGGAGTAAGAGGTTCGTCGATGGGGGCTGCAAGTGGTGGTGGGTTCAGGGTGACGACAGGGAGGAAGAAGAAGGTGGAGTGAGGCTGCGGGGATGAGGATGGTGTGGACAATGGTGGTGGAAGGCCGGAGACGACGGTGGCAGGGTGAGGGGTTTGGGTTCGATGAAGATGAAGAAGGATGTTGAAGGAGATGGCGGCTGATGTTTAGGGTATGGGGGATTAGGGTTTAGGGTTTAGGGTTTGAATAAAATTGGGGATTTGGGGGTGTAATTAGAGCTTCTCACAAACCCTAATAATTTATCTCAATGTCTCACACAAAAAGATGAATGAAGAGTAAAACTCAATCACAATAATTTTTTTAAAATCAAGAATAGCATATTTTCACATTATTCTCAAGGCCTATATATAGGCTCAAAACAAATCCAAAACAAATCTTAAATAAATCTAAAACAAATGTCTCAAATATAAAACAAATCTCTCAAATAAATCTACATATGGCTAAATCTCAAAATAAAAATAAAACAGATTTGATGTCCTCATCACCATGCTAATTATATTATCTGCTTTTATGGACTATTATGGTTTTCCCATGTAACTTGTACATTTGTTGTCTTAAATCTATGTACAATTTTATCCATAGTAAATGCATTCATTTTCATTACTGATGCTAAGAAAGATTGGCAAGTCTAATTCCACTTTACATAGTGATCTTATAAATGGAACGGTCCGTAGATCTCTTTGAATTATTTGCCGACGCATTAGATGATGGAGGAGAAAATTTCATCCCTGTCAATTTACTAGGTGCACTTAAATGATAAATTTGGGAGTTGCTTTTCTTAGATATTTTTTTTGTTTGTCTTGTTGTGATTTCATGATAGTAGTTCTCAATGAGCCACAAACTCACATAATTTGTTTATTAGCTTGTAAAGATAAAGTTTGATAACTAACACTTGATGTGGCTATAAGCTTTTGAAATCATCATTTAGAAGTTAAATAACCTTCCCTGCTGTTTGTTTGTATTGGATAGGATTCCAAGTGTTTGATGTTAACTATGCACGGAAATCTCATGCGTGTTTATCTATTCTTGGTCTTCTCTAAAAGCTCCTCTTGATAATGATAGATATATATTGACAGCACCTCTGCCATTGGATAAAATATACATGTAGAGAGGAACCTCCATTGTCAATGTTAATCCTATTTGCATGGTTAATAGTAAACTGAAACTTGAGCAGTCACAATCCATTGAAATATATTAGTTTGTGCATGTCATATAAATATATACTTGTTGAATTGTTGAGTTGTAGTTATGCTGTTTAATGATTGATTTAAATAGATTTAAACTACTTTTTTCTTTTATTAATTCTCCACAAAGCTTTAGCAATCTTGTGTTCTTTTTTTGAATTTTGTTTTTTCAAGAAATTTGCTAAAATGTACTTCAAGTGTATGAAATGTTGTTCACCCACACTGACTCATATTGATTAATTATTTCACTAATCACCAACAATTTCCTCTGCTCAGTTTTTGGACATTTGCCATGAGTCCCTATATTTTTTACTGAGGGTATCTCTAGTTTTTAAAAGTCAGATCCATGCTATGGCCTTTTGGTTCTTTGCAACTACAACCACAATTCCAAATGTCCTCCTGTTGCAGCTCCCAGAAAATGAAGGTTGAGTTGCAACACATACTCTAACCCTTTACTACTCTTGCCACCTCCTCCATACTGCTCCTCCTAGTACCACCTTTCGCCATCTCCTCCTGCCCTCAAACTCTTCCCACCATAGCCACATCCTTCTCCTGTCCTCCACATACTTATGTCACCCTCACAACTTTTTTGGCCTTCTTCTCCACTCTGCACCTCTTCCCATTTAACACTACATTGGCCTTAATTTTCTTTTGTGTTCTGAAGGTGAAGTTAATAGTCTTTTGCTTCACCATCACCCAATTCATGACTAATACACCATCACCCAATTCATGACTGATATAGTGGTCGATGATGTTGTATGTCGTTTGTCTCCAATTTCTGACAAATTAAGAGGCTTGTTCTTTTGTTTGATGACTAGTTTAGATTACTCATTGTATTTTTAACTTTTTAGACAGCATATTATCTCACTTTACATGAAATGTATATGTTAAACTGAAAGTATATGGTCTAGTTTGCTTTGATATATTGTATGGGTGTTAAAAAATTCACAGATAAAACAAATTCACGTTTCAAAATAAACTGGAGATTGATTTGCTATGAAAGTGTTGTTTTGTTCATTATCATAGTGTTTTTTTGTTTTTGAAAGTTTAGAAAATTAATCTTGAAGAGTCAGCAACCATAAAGAACAGTTTCTTTAGTTACATACTATTGTTTATGGCATTTAAGGTTTAACGACAACAACAAAGCCTTTTTCCCGACTAGTATTTAAGGGTTTTACTGTCAAAGCAAAATTAAAACTGAATGTTATGAGTTAATTGTCTTTTTATTTTTCCATGTAGAGCAACTATAAGCCCTCCATATAGTCAAACTTTGACTTAAGATATGATTATTAACATAACCTAAAGAACAAGTTTACCTTTGTGATTCTGGTTTAGTTTATGGGGTCATACAAAATGACAGTTGTTTGTCGCAACTGCTTATGTTGATCTTGACACTAGTTTGTCACTTTGTTGCAACTGGGTCTGGTGAGACTGGTGAACTAAAATCTGGAGTTTAGCCGAGAGCTCAGAATGATTGCAGTCACTTTCTAATCAGCTTAACTATGAAGTATGATTGAGGACAAGGTGCTAATGCATATTCTCTTCTGCAAATTCAGAAGAGCAGGAACAAGTCAAGGAAGCAAGTAGCTTTTGGCAACCTTATGATCCTTACCATCAATTGGAATAACTAACTGTTGGATTCTCGACTAGCATTCGAATCAAGAAAGACTCCCTTCCACTTCTTTAAACCACCTTGATCAACTACTTGAGGTAAGGGGACCATGACGGTGACCGACACTATACTAAGCTGCCTCATTTACACATAGAGTAGGATCTCCTTTCAATAGTGAATTGCTACTCTGCTGTGATGCAATATAGAGCTTTTGGATTCTTGTCGATTAGTCTCTTTTCCTTGTTAGGACGTCATTTAGATACCTTGTTCTTTACAGATTGAGCGTGCTTGATTCCTTTGGCCATGCCACCTTTCTGAATAATGTTAAGTAGTTTCTTCTGTGTACTTCTTGTGAAATCTCTCTATACTAAGCTGCCTCATTTACACTGAGTAGGATCTCCTTTCAATAGTGAATTGCAACTCTACTGTGATGCAATATAGTGTTAGGAAAACTGAGGATGTTGTTGAGTCTTTGATACAATCAACACGAACCACCAAGCAAAACAAGATCGCACCAAGCACACAAAGCACACAAGGATTGTCCCGATTGGGGCTTTCACCTTAATCCGGAGGAGGAAGAACCAAGATGTTATTTCAACTAGAATATACAAGAATATTACAGTTCTCACCACGACCCTTTCTCAAGTCTAACTGGAACTTGGTTGTTGCTTACAATGGAGAAAATCTCTCACCCTCACATATGAAGTACTCTCTTCTTCTATTCGGCACTCAATAGAATTATATTGTTCTAGGGGCCGTTTACATTGTATTTATATATCTAGAGAAACCCTAGTTTAGATATCTTGATACAATAGTCATCCAATGTATACTGAAGAGATAAACATACAATTAGAGTCGTACGATCTAATCAGAAGACGAAGTGGGCTTCAATCGAATCAACAAACCCGCACCAAAAAATTCATCAGCACAGTGGACGGTCGACCGCACATAGTTGCGGTCGACCGCAACTCCCAAGCCATCGACCTAAGAAGGTGCCAGTCGACCGCACAGTCAACTGTCCCTTTCTCTGTTGCCTGCTACTGCTACTGACTGTTTCTTCTTTTCTTCGATCCTACGTTTTGAATCCTCTACTTGCATCAACATCTTCTCGTCACACCGAATAAGTATGCAAGACATAAAACCCAACAATATCTATCTTGAATTGCATACTCATGAGTCCATACCTGTGTGATTTAAAACTCTTCTAAACCTTCCTTCTCCACTTTGTAAACATGTTTCTATGGCATCTTTTGCTAGTTGAACAAACATCTACCTGTTTTCCTCCAGCTATATGCCCCTTCAAGGGCACACCCCTGTAGATTTTATCATGGAGGTGCCACCCTCCACACGAACTCCACCTACATCAAGGCTTTCTCCACCTTCCAACGGTATTCGAACGTTGCAGTCTCGATTCGGTAATTCTAGTGACGGCTTATTAGATGATGTTTTAGGAACAATGAGCTTTCATACACTCGGCCGAGTTTTCCTGCTCCTAGCCTTCTACAAAGCTGGTAGAGGTTGTGTTGACCCTGCCCAATTTTCCTCTTACCCGTCATTATCTTACGATGACTATCCCAAATTGTCAAAACTCCACCTCGAGCTGTATACCTACAACCACGAACATCAAGAGTCCCTAAGGATATCAGATTCTGCTGTATCGAATGAATATGCATGACATCTTCTAGTGCGAACCCTTTACCATCTAGCGTCTCCAATTCAACTGTTACCTTACCCACTACTTCATAAATCTCACCACTCCCCGTTCTCACACTACGACTTGTTGACGATTTGTAAGTAGAAAATATCTCCCTCTTGGAGCAAATATGAGAAAAACTTTCCGAATCAAGATACCAACTTGAATCCACATCTGAGAAACTTAAAACAAGAAGATATAGGTCATCATTATTACCTGACTTAGTTGGGCTGACTATATGGGCTTGTTCCCCTTCTTTAGTAGCACTCTTCTGACTCAACCACTTGCAACAGTCTCTCTTCCCAGCTCCTCTACAATAGTGGCAATGAATCTTACCCTTGTGTGTTGCATCCCTTCCAATTGAAGTATCACCATCCACCACAAAGCACCATGTAGAAATAGACCCTTCTTTATGAGTCTCCTTTCTCAGTTCATCGTCCTTCAGATCCTTAATCACCCAGGCTACTGTAAGTGTCTTCTTGGCTGATTTCCCATGTAGCATGGTAGTTATCAAGTGATCATAAGAAGTTAGCAGTGAGTATATCAAGTTGAAAGCTTTATCCTCTTCGCTAAGATCATCAACATTTATCGCCAAGCTTTATCCCCTTCGCTAAGATCATCAGCATTAATCGCCTTTAGTTCAGTCTGTTCAGATATTACCTTATTGAACTCCACAATATGATCTTGAAGATGAGTACCTTTCTTTATTGAGAACCTAACAACTTCCTCTTCCAATACATCCGATCTAGCAACGACGATCCCGAGTAGTCATATTTGAGTCTCGCCCATAGACGCGCTGCACTTTTCTCCTCAAGAATATCATGTTGAAATATAGTAATTGTATATTCTGTTTCCTAATATAGGAAACAGATTTTCCAAATCTCTCATCTTCCAAATCTTCTCTCAATCTCTTTTCTTTTTCTCCAAGAATGTAATCCTTATATATAGTTATATACAGTAAAGAATAAAACACAACAAGAAGAAGAAGAATCATTTTTCCCAAAATTATTTTCTTCATGGTATCAGAGCCTAACCTGATCTAGGCCAATTGAAGAAGAAGAGGTGATCAGATCTGTCTCTTCGTCATCCAAAGATCCCGTTGCTGATTCCGTCACCGATCATCATCCCGTTACTGATCCCGTCACCGATTATCATCCTCGTCGACTACAGATCTCAAGATCCCGTTTACCTTCATCTTCCTGACCTTCTTGATCTCCAGATCTCTAGATAGTTACTGTTCATCTTCTCCAAATCCCCTAAAACCAAATTTCCGATCACCTTCTCCGACGAGTTCCCGACCATCGGCCTCCTCTTGCTCCTGTTTCCGATTGGCAACGCGCCACCCCCCCGACGCTGTCTGGTCGCGCCGCCCCTGCGCGTCGTCGAGGCACCCAGAGCTCCGCCCAGACCATCGAACCCTCCTCTACTGCTATTCCCGATCGTCAGGTTCTGTCGACGATCACCCCGCCGCCGCTCGACCTCTGCCTTGACGTCGACCCAGCCGCCGTCAGTCGACGCTGCCCCCTCCTGGTCGCCAGCGTCGCCGCCCCTTGGCCGGCCGTCGACTCTTCACTATTGCTGCTGTCTCTCTCTTTTGCTGTTTATTGAGTGAGTTGTTTGCTGAGTTGCTGATTGATCAAATCAGATCTGAGGAAGAAGAAGATCCCGATCTTGATCCTCCCTGTCGTCCTCCCGAACTCCCGATCCCTGATTTGTGTTTGTTGGTGTTGGTGTTTGCTGTGTTACTCTTGTTGTGTTGCTAGTTGCTGTTGTTGGCCAAGTTGTGTCGATCAGATCCGTTGTTTTTCTTGTGCCGCTACCATGGGACAAACTGATAGAGCTGAGAAGAATATTAGACTCGCCTCTACATTAGTTACAGCTGCAGGTAATGATGGTAAGGTATTTAATATTTCTGCTTCTGTTATGAATAGTGCATGGATAATTGATTCGGGTGCTACCGACCATATGACTTTTGATTCTAGACAAGTTCAAAATTTTCAACCATCCACAAAATCAACTGTGTCCACTGCCAATGGTGATCCTGCCACTATTACTGGCAAGGGTACCATCACCTCACAAACAACCTAACCTTAGATACTGTCCTAGTTGTGCCATCCTTGAATTTCAACCTATTATCTGTTGCTCAAATAACCACTGCCTTATATTGTATTGTAGTTTTTTGGCCTTCACATTGTGTGTTTAAGGATATTCGGACTCCAAGACGATTGGTTATGGGGTTAGACACGAGAAGCTCTATTACCTAGATTTAGAATCTGAATGTTCGAGCAAGTTGACTCAAGCTCTAAGTGTGAAAGGATCCGAAGATGAGAAGAAGAAATCAGATATTTGGCTATGACATCGACGTCTAGGGCATGCTTCTTTTGGTTATTTGAAGAAATTATTTCCAAGTTTATTTTTGAAGTTGGATATATCTGCCTTTCGGTGTGATGTGTGTGAACTCGCAAAAGGTCATCGTGTCTCTTTTCCTCCAAGTCCAAGTAGAAGCTCCCTTCCTTTTATGATTATTCATTCTGATGTTTGGGGTCTATCCAAAATCACTACATTTGGAGGAGCCAAATGGTTTGTGACCTTTATTGATGATTGTACCCATATGCAAGGGCGTATCTGAGTTTCAAGGGACCCTAAGCAAATTCTCAAATTGGGCCTTTTGCAAGTTGACAAAATAATAATGAAAATTATTTAAATGCAACAAACATAGAGCATTGGAGAACAAACTATTTAAATGAAAACAAATTTATATATATGCTTCCAAAAAAAATTTAATTGATAACGTACGCTTTTTATATGAAATGTCTCGTGGCCAAAATTCAGACAAACTCTAACAACAAAAACGAAATATGTTATCTCAAAGAGGTAAATATGATATATTAGAGAACACGATCAGAATTAAATGATGATGAACATATGTATATGAGAATACTAGTTGGAAGCTTAAAATGTAGAATAACCATATGCACTTGAAGATTTGGTTAGAAATTTATCATAAACAGGTTAATATTATATACAATAGAACATTGAAAAAATATCAAAGTGACATACATGGGCTAAGTGAAAAATAATATTAAATTCATAAAATGGTAAAATGACATGTATGGCTATGTAAAAAATAATTAGTTTTTTTTTAAAATGATTGAAAAATTAATTGGCACATGCATGTTTTGAACCTACAACCTTCACATTATTAGCACAACACTTTAACCAACTGAGCTAATAAGCCAACTGTTAATATAATGTAATTATATCAAAGAATATTACATTTTACTTTTTAACATTGTAAATACTTAAAAAATTTGGGGCCCTATAAAATTGGGGGCCCAAAGCAGTTGCTTGTGCTGCTTGGGCCCAGATCCGCCCATGCCCATATGACCTGGATTTGTTTGATGAAGTCAAAAAGTGAAGTTAGTGGTTTGTTTCAGAAATTTCACAAGCACGTTATGATTCAGTATAAATCACAGATTCATGTTCTTAGAAGTGATAATGGCGGAGAGTACCTGAGTTCAAATCTGCAATAATATTTGGTGGAACACGGAATTGTTCATCAGACTACATGCTCGTATACACCTCAACAGAATGGGATTGCAGAAAGAAAAAATAGACACTTACTCGAAGTGGTCCGTGCTTCTCTCATCAATGGAAATATGCCACTCATTTATTGGGGAGAAGTCCTTGCTTCTGCTGCATACTTAATCAACCGAGTTCCCTCTAATATCCTAAACTTCCTCACACCATTCGAAACATTAACTGAAGTTGTGAATGCACCAAAAGTCGTCAACTTGCCACCTCGTGTGTTTGGGTGTGTTGCATTTGTTCATCTTCATCAACATGAACGCAATAAGTTAACTCCTCGAGCTGTCCGCTGTGTTTTCGTGGGATATGCACAAAATAAGAAAGGGTATCGGTGCTATCACCCACCCACTCAAAAGATGTTTGTGACTATGGATGTTGTGTTCCATGAAGATGAGATGTATTTTTCCTCTGAGGTTGAACTTTAGGGGGAGTACCGAAGTGAAGTTCAAACTCTTGCCTATGATGAAGTGTTTACTATTCAAATTGAACAACCAGATATAAGGGGAGAAAATCAGGATGTAAGTAATGACGATTACTCGAATGAAGACTTGGTTGAGGAAGATAATTTCCACGAAGATCTGCAGTTAGTGCCGAACCTCCATGAAGATGAGCCATCTCCACCTCTAGCACCATCTGAACCATCTCCACCACCAGTACCATTAGATCTATCTCTACTCCCAGTAGAACCCCAAAACCAATCGTCATCGCTGTCCGAAGCTCCAAGAAGAGAACTCCCAAACCGTACTACTAGAGGTATCCCAAAACCCACTTACGAGCCTAATCCCACTAGTAAAGTCAAGTATCGCATGAGTCATTATGTGTCCACTCACCGATTGTCTGAATCAAATAAGTCATTTGTGAATCAATTATCTGTTGTATCTATTCCTAACAGTGTGCAGGAAGCCTTAGCCGATCCAAGGTGGAAAGCAGCTATGGATGAGGAGATGAAGTCCTTGAAGAAGAATGAGACTTGGGAGATAGTCGAGCTGCCAGCAGGGAAGAAGCCAGTAGGATGCAGATGGATTTATACTGTGAAATATAAATCAGATGGTTCGATAGAGCGGTACAAGACAAGGCTGGTTGCCAAAGGGTACACTCAAACTTATAGAATTGATTATGACGAAACATTTGCACTTGTGGCAAAGTTTAACACTATTCGAGTTTTATTGTCACTTGCTGCAAATCTTGACTGGCCGTTGGAGCAATTTGATGTGAAGAATGCATTTTTGCATGGGGAATTGACAGAAGAAGTCCAGGGTCGAACAGACCAGTCCAACACAGCAACAAAGTATGTCGTCTGAAGAAAGCATTGTATGGACTGAAGCAGTCACCAAGAGCCTGGTTTGGGAGATTTACAAAATCAATGAGGACATTCGGATACGATCAGAGTAATTCTGATCATACTCTATTCCTAAAAAGGAAAGAAGGTAAAATTACTGCTCTCGTTATTTATGTTGATGATATGATAGTAACTGGAGATGATCCTGAGGAGATGAAGGCATTAAAGAACTACTTGTCACACGAGTTCGAAATGAAAGATCTTGGTCCTTTGAGATACTTCCTTGGGATTGAAGTTTCTCGCTCAAGAAAGGGGATATTTCTTTCTCAAAGAAAATATGCTCTGGATTTATTGAAGGAAATTGGAATGTCTGCCTATCAACCGATTAGTACACCATTGGAAGAAGGACTGAAACTATGCAACGAAGCGGATCAGGTGCCTTGTGATAAGGAAAGATATCAGAGATTGGTTGGACGACTAATGTATCTTGCACATACACGGCCAGATTTGTCATATGCTTTAAGTGTAGTAAGTCAGTTTATCCATGCACCTCAGGAACAACATATGGACACGGTAATGAGAATTATGAGATACATTAAGTCAGCCCCAAGAAAAGGAGTCTTATTTGCAAAACATGGTCACTTGAAGGTTGAGGCATATACTGATGCTGATTGGGCCGGATCTACAATCGATAGGCGCTCCACTTCAGGATATTTCACCTTTGTTGGAGGAAATTTAGTTACATGGAGGAGTAAGAAGCAAAATGTTGTTTCACGCTCTAGTGCAGAGGCTGAGTATCGCGGAGTAGCTTTAAGTATAACAGAAGCTTTATGGCTAAAACTCCTGTTGCAGGACTTACGCTATGGTCCAAAGGAACCTATGAAGGTGTATTGCGACAGTCAAGCTGCGTGTGATATTGCGGCTAATCCAGTTCAGCATGATAGGACGAAACATGTAGAGGTGGACAGATTCTTCATCAAAGAAAAATTAGATGAGAAAGTTATTGAGATATTCAAAGTGAAGTCAGAAGATCAACTCGCAGATATCCTAACCAAGGCCGTTTCGACTCGGATCTTCCTGAAATTTGTTGACAAGTTGGGCATGCTCGGTATCTATGTACCAACTTGAGGGGGAGTGTTGAAATATAGTAATTGTATATTCTGTTTCCTAATATAGGAAACAGATTCTCCAAATCTCTCATCTTCCAAATCTTCTCTCAATCTCTTTTCTTTTTCTCCAAGAATGTAATCCTTATATATAGTTGTATACAGTAAAGAATAAAACACAACAAGAAGAAGAAGAATTATTTTCCCCAAAATTATTTTCTTCATATCATACTTGACTTCGTCCTCCAATTGTAACCGGATTAAACTTAAGGCCTTCAAACAAATCTCATCCCACTTCTCCTGCTTCATGTCAGTTGACTTCTTCTCTTCTAGGGCAAGGTGCAAGTCCTTCTGAACTAAAACATCATACATGTTCACCTTCCATAGATTGAAGTTGATCTTACCGTCAAACCGCTTGATCTTCGCCTTTTGATCTGCCATCTCCTTCAAGGAACTCGAACAAATCCACGAACCTGATTGCTCTGATACCACTTGTTAGGAAAACTGAGGATCTTGTTGAGTCTTTGACACAATCAACACAAATCACCAAGCAAAACTAGATCACACCAATCACACAAAACACACAATAATTGTCCCGGATGAGGCTTTTATCTTAATCCGGGGGAGGAAGAACCGAGATGTTCTTTTAACTAGAGAAGATACAAGAATATTACAATTCTCACCATGACTATCTCTTAGGCCTAACTGGAATTTGGTTGCTGCTTACAATGAAGAAACTCTCACCCTCTCATATGAAGTACCCTCTTCTTCTATTCAGCACTCAATAGAATCATATTGTTTTAGGGGTCGTTTACATTGTATTTATAGATCTAGAGAAACTCTAGTTTATATATCTTGATACAATAGCCATCCGATGTGTACTGAAGAAATAAACATACAATTAAAGCTGTACGATCTAATCAGAAGACGCTTCAATCGAATCAACAAACCCGCACCCAAAAAATCCCTCAGCGCCGTGGACGGTCGACCGCAACTCCCAGACCATCGACCCGAGAAGGTGACAGTCGACTGTCCCTTTCTCTATTGGCTGCTACTGCTGCTGACTGTTTCTCATTCTCGTCGATCCTACGCTTCGAACCCTCTACTTGCATCATCATCTTCTCTTCACACCGAATAAGTATGCAGGACATAAAACCCAACATATAGAGCTTTTGGATTCTTGTCGATTAGTCTCTTTTCCTTGTTAGGACGTCATTTAGATACCTTGTTCTTTTCAGATTGGGCGTGCTCAATTCCTTTGGCCGTGCCACCTTTCTGAATCATGTTAAGTAGTTTCTTCTGTGTACTTCTTGTGAAATCTCTCATTAGGTTGATGCAAAACAATGGCATATTTAGAGGAAAGCAGTAATTAGAATTAAATTCATAGTTTTCGCAAGAGCGTGTGAATACAAAAATGACTGCTGCTGCAGAGTTTACAAGCCCTTCATTGATTGGATAGCTATCTGAAGCTAGTAAGTCTGTAGTAAATGTCCCTTTTTTAGGTTGTTTACTGGTAGATTTGGTGTAACTTTGACTGTCTCTGTTTAAGATTTTGTCCTTTAAATTTCATTTCAAGGCAGTAATATTTTGATAATTTGATGGATTATGTGTGGACGATTGGAAGGGAAATTGTGCAGTAAAAAAAAACCCCAATGGAAGGAAATGAACAATTCAGGGTTCACTGAAGTAAATACTGTTATACTACATTATGATCTTGAAGACTTCAAACCAAATTCTGAGCTATCACCATCCTAAGATGATACAAGGGAGGATTATTGTTATGAAACAAATAGGTATCTGATTTTGGTTTAAGTTTGATAGACGACTCTGTTAGAGTTTAGAACTCCAAAGGCAAACGCTTTGTCTTCGAGTTCCAAAGGGAAGCAATATCTGCTGCTATTCTTTGTGCATCAATGGATGATCCCAATAATCCTCTCCTGGTAAAGCCTGTTGCGTATAACCCATTCTTTCCTTTCCAACTGTTGGGAAATGGATTTCTTGGGAATCCATCTTCTTTGTTGAAAAATTCTTCTTCCTTGTGAAATCAACAGTATTGACGTCAAATACAAACAATACATGCATATATAGAAACTGAGTTGCATACATATATAATTACAAATGTAGTATTTATAATCTTCGTGGGGCCTACTAGTTGATGTTTTCAAGAGAGATGCTATCTAGAAGAGCTGGTATGTGTAATCTATTTTGCTCTCATAAGTTTCAAGATATTTTCATATCCTGAAAAATGTGAAATGTTTCTTGTGCTTATCTGCAATGATATATTACTTAGCAACTTTTAAGCACGCGCACACACACACGGTAAAATACAGGTGTTCACAAGCTGTCGTTTTTATAGACTTGCCCCCTTGTAAGTCCCCACTCTACTACTGCTTAATCTAGTGGTTTAATAAGAGCCAACTTAGTTTCTTAGGTGTTAGTTGTTTTCATGTGAATAAGTGCACTGTGGACCATCTTGCTAATGGGTTTCCACTCAGATGTGTGCTCACTGAGAGCAAAGATAGTAATGAATGATACAAAAGCTAGGTGTATCTCTTTCGCTCCTTGTCTTGGTCCCATGGGTTTAAGTGACATTTGCCTGAGTAAGTGAGTGGTCGGGAATGTTTATGTCTATTACTCCCCTTAAATGCTTTCTCTGCTTTAACTAGGTTTTTCGCTATCTAGGCATGAAATTCTCATAATTGTGGCGTGGAGGCTGATGAGCTTTTAGCTGTACAAATCGCAATCACCACCCATACTTGTTCATTATTGTTGTGGATGGATGGTATGGTAGACAATGTATGGCCTTTGAATGGTGCTTTTTGTTCTTTTATTTTATATAGGCTTCTTTGTTTTACTGTGTCATGCAACATTCATGGTTGATGAACTTATAGATCATGTAATGTTTTGCATTTATGTACCTTAACTTTACTTCTTGTTAGCTGCACCAACTGCCTGCTTTGTAGATGAACTTACATAGGTTTCTTCATTTTACTCTATCTATTTTGCTTCTCATTTTTGTATGCTTTCAATCTGCCAAATATCGTCCTGTCTTTTATCCTGTCTAAATGACTTCTTACTAGTGGTAAAACTGTATTAACTTTTTTCATGTTCACAACACAAAAGATATTCTTGTCTAACTGCCATTTTTTATTTAAATGAATATATTAGATGGTTACCTTAAGCCATGAGGGCACATTGCTCCTATACCCAGTTGCTAGGATGATAGAGTCGAAATCCTCCTGTGTCCCATCTGTATATTCTACACCACTTGTTGTGAATCGCGTTATACCAGGAACCACCTGTAGATAACAAGTTAAATTCAGAATACTTTCTTAGATTTTTTATTTTTTATTTTTTCATTTTCACATGTTATGTTATGTTCTTATCCATCTGTAATTTTGTTATGCAGTCAGCACTGTATAAATACACAAATGATGTTATTCTTTAAGATATTTTGTCTAAATTTGTGTTGGCTAGTATTTTAAATCTTGTAAGAGTGTTATGAATTTTAGTTTAATATATTCCTTAGTTATAGCTAACTTCTTACACCATATGTAGCTAACATGTTCCTATGATCAACGGTAACAAAAATTTTAACTCATCTCATCCATCATGTATCTGCCATAATGTTTACATAGCATGAAGTTAGAAGAAATGGGAAAAGAATGAATACCTTTATTTGGCCACTTTTGATCTTCGCTAAGGTTCCAATGTCTAGAACTGGTGTCTTCCCTGTTTTGTTCTTCCGTTGTAATGGTCCAATTTTGGGTCGTCGGAGTCCATAGCGTTCTGTATTTCCAAGTATTAACCTAGAACAAAAGAGTAGGAAACTGTCTGCTACTGTCACGGGGAACCATTTGAGAAGCCACATTGAAAGTCCAAAGGTCGAGATCCCAAATATTTCTCTCGGCAAGATGTGTAACTGAAAATCCATGAAGGATAGGTGAAACTTGGTTAGACTCTATTAACTGCATATTTCAAGAGGATCATTCATAATTATATTTAACAGTGTAACATGATTGTTATCCAAGGGAGAAATGGTTAGTTTATCGCAAATTAGCCAATAAGGATGTAATTGAACTAGGGAAGCAAACTGTGATAATCAGCATCTACATGGAAAATCTATTATCGATGAATACCTAGAAAAGTGGTTTGTGCTCATCGCGAAAATGACATCTAACTGTGAAGCAACTAAGCAAGGACCAAAGAAAAAATGTTCTGAATTTGGAAGTTAAAGGGGCAACACTGTTTAAAAGCAAACAATACTAAAACAAAAGTGGCAAGCATCATAACAGTCATTATAGAACTGTAGATGATTGAGGTTGTCAGAGTATATACAAGAAATATATCATCAAAGAAACAAAAAGTATGATGTCACTAGAGGAAATCTCATTAAGGAAAAAACCAAAGTTATCTACTGTAGCATGTAGGAAAAGAACAAGGAACAATTTGTGATACAAATGGTTTCTATCTAGATAGAAAACAAAGGAAGCCCATACTTAGGAAAGAAACAAAAAAGTTGAGGAGAAGATCATAATATCACCTTATCTCTAACAACCATTGATGTTTGAGCTCGATTGTTGCATAGATCCAGGCAAACCTCCATGCCTGAATTCCCACAACCCACCACCAAAACCTTCTCCCCTCGAAAATCATCTCCACGTTTGTAAGAACTTGTGTGCAAGATCTTCCCTTTGTATTCCAAAACCCCTTTAAATTCCGGACTAAGGGCCTCCGAATTCTCTCCAGTTGCGACTATCAACCACTGACTTAAGAACACCAAGTCCCTTGTGCAAATTCGCCAGAATCCCAAGCTCGAATCGTACTCAGCACTCCTAACCTCCATTCCTAGCAAATGTTTAATAGAGAAATGCTCTATATATGACTCTAAATAGCTTATGAACTGTTGTTTACTAGGGTATGTAGGGAAGTTTGGAGGGAATTGCATGAGGGGTAACTCGCAGAATTGCTTTGGGAGGTGGAGCTTCAGTCGTTCGTAGGTCCTTAACTTCCATGAGGAAGCAATACATTTCTCCCTCTCGAGTATAAGAGAGGGAACACCTTTGTCTTGTAGGCAAGCTGCAGTGGCTAGACCCGACGGTCCTGCTCCTATAATAATAGGCCCAGGAACAAAGAACTGCTTTGGATTTCGTGTTGTATCTCTGGCAAGTGGCTCAATGAGATTGAAGTCCAAGATTGTCGATGGGATCTGTATCCCCGATTTGAATTCCCACTGGAATAGGGCCCCTCCTTGTACGATTGTCATTACGGCACTAAAAGCATCACAGTTAACTCATGTGTGAGGCAAAGAAGGGTTGAGTTATTGAGATAGGTATTCTGTGTCTATGCTTGGAGATGAAGAGAAGAGTTGCTAATTACTGGGAGGCAATGGAGATTGGGTTGGAGGCTAAAGCTCTGTAGAGTGTTCTGATGGTTTCAGTAGTGACAGTAGAATTGGAGGCTATATAAATAAGGTGGAGCTTGAATAGAGAGTTCAAATTCAATAGGGTTCTATAATGTGGTGAAGAGGACATGTCGAAAAGTAAAGGCCGGGATACAGCCTCCTATTGATAGGAATTTGGTTCTTTCACTAAGAATAAAGGGAAAGACACAAAATGGAAGAATAAAACAAAGAGATGGGATGAATTGGTAATTGAGAATTTCGGGGTTTTTTTTTGGATTTTATTTGGAAAACAAAACAACTGGCACTTGGCGCTTGGTTTGGATGGCCTTGGAAACTTGTTGCTGAGGGATATATACTGATTAATTTCTTTATTCACTAGAAGAATTGAAAGATAGCAAGTGGAGTTGTGGAGGCTGAATTTGGTTGGTCCCTTTTCATCTCAAGTCAGATGGTATATTCATTATTCGCCCATAAAACTAATTATGCTCTTATCACTGTGATTATTTATTAGTTTTCTTTAAAGCAAGTATCATCTTTTATTCTCATTTTGCCACAATTGCATTTATTACTTGATTAATCACGAGAATCTAATGGCAGCCATCAAAAGGGTAAGGTTCTCATCTGTTTTTCTGTTGTGATATGTTTGGTTTCTTGAAAGCTGGCTTTAATATCTAATCTCTTGTTCTATTTTTGGTGTTAGCACTTGAATATTTCTAGTGCATATCTATATGCTGTGTGTTATGGTGGAAGAGAATGGTGGGTGGGGCTCCACATCCAGTGCTGCTTAAATTCCATGCAAATTTAGGTATGAGTCCTGCCAAAATGAAGACATCTATGTTGCTGCTGCATTTATATGAAGGTGGGGACAATTCTTGCCACCGCCTCAGTTCGTTAGTAAGAGCTTCTCTTAAAAGAAAGCCTAAATTACTAACATTTTTAGGGGTTAGAGCTGAGATATTCTGCGTACGTATATTGGGAATTTTTATATGGAAGCAGGTTTATGTCCCAACTTTTCGATCTTCCATGTTTTCTGTTATGTTTATTTCTGCTTTTGTTTGTATCATTCTTCCATGCGAAAATGACAGTTTATAATTGCAGGGACCACCTGTTGGTTGTAATTTATTGGTTTCGACAATGATATGTTGTAGAATAGGATTGAAGGGGACTGAACAGGGCTTTTCGCAGTGGTGCTAACTGCAAACTATGTTCAGTTTGGGCTTTGCTTTTTTACCTTCAGGTAGATCAAACTTCATTTTCTTTGTTTCATTATTGTCTCTTTAACGAAGCTCTTTAATGAAGCAGGTAGAATATGTTTATCTTCATTTAATTTAGAACTATACAAAATCTGAATTGATCCTTCTATTCATTTTGTTCTGCCTCTATAGCTTTTCTTTTTCGTCGTGCAAAAGCAAGGGATTGATATCAAGTTATATTAGTATAGGGGATCTGTGTTCTCTTCCTCCGTATTTTGATGCTACCCTAGTTACTATTGTCTTCGGTATTAGTTTCTATATATGCTTAATATAAATGTTTTGTTGGTTGCCTATTTATACGGATCTTACATTTGGTATTGCATATATTTTATCCCTGCATTCACTTATTGCATTGATCTTGTGATACAGCAGAAGTGCATGCCCTAGTTTCTATGTATGCTTGATATCTGTTATATTATTAGTTGTGTAATCGAGTACAAGATTGCTAACTTTACTGTTACGTTGAACTTGAGTTGCAAATTTGTTGTTTTTGCTGGGTAGTGCCGAATTTTTTTCCACTGCATTAAAACTCACGCTGTAAGAATTCTTCACCGACATTCTTAGGATGATAGGATCTAACGCTAGCTGTCTTTTCCTGTTTTGTCCAAAAGCACTTAACGAATGTTGAAAGAGGCAATAACTGATGTTTTAAAGGTTCGGTCCGTAGTCCGTTCAGTGGGTCCAAAAACAAATCAATTTGAATTTAAATTTGTGGATAATTTCATCCATAACACGTGAAGGACATTCGAGTTTGTACCTGTTAGATGCTATGGTTTCTTTCCTATTGAATGATGAGACTGTAGAAGCTCGTGCAGAGTTTGGTTCAATATTGTTGGAGAGCCACAGAGCGGATTTAGTAGAGAAAGAGACATTATGGACAGCGTAGCTTCGGCTCATGAAATCGTATTCAGAGGAAACGAGAATAAAACAGACAGCTTTCTATACAAAGTGGATTTCCAAAAGGCATACGATACTGTAGAATTGGATTGCGTTGATGAGGCTCTACTTTTAAAAGGATTCGGGGAAAAGTGGAGGAGATGGATCCATCAGTGCGTCAGAGGAGGAAAATCGTTTCTTCTTATCAATGGAGTGTCGGGAAAAGAAATTAAATGTAAAAGGGGGTTAAGACAAGGAAACCCACTGTCATCATTACTTTTTGCCATCGTCGCAGACGGGCTAGCAGAGATGATGGTAAACGGCAGAAAGGAGAACGTCATTCAAGGCATCAAAATCAAGGGTATCACTGAGGTGATTTCCATTCTGCAATACGTTGACGATACATTGCTGTTCGGTTCAGCATCAAAAGATGATTTCATAGCAATAAGTACGATATTGATGTGCTTCGAAGCCTGGTACGGAATGAAGGTAAATCTCAACAAAAGTTGCATTATCCCTCTAAGTGACAATTGTTCTATTCTATAACTTCCATCCAATAGATGCTAGGTTGCAATAAGGGGGTTTTTCCTCTTATATGCCATGAGATCCCTATTAGACTGGGGAAACTAACAAGGGGCGATTGGCAACCATTAATTGAAATGATTGAGAAAAGATTAGCCGGGTGGAAAGGGAGCATGCTAACATTAAGTGGGAGGATTACCCTGTTGAATTCAGTTATTAATAGCATTCCTGTGTACCTCATGTCGATATATGAATTACCGGGTTGGGTAATCAACAGAATCGACAATAGCAGAAGGAGATTCCTTTGGAAAGGGGCAAACGAGGGTGGAAAAGGGATACACTTAATAAGTTGGGGGAGAGTCTGCAAAAGGAAAGTGTTCGGGGGATTGGGTTTCATTAATCTCAGAGATATGAACAAAACCATGCTTAGTAAATGGTGGTGGAAGATGGCTAATAGGCGTAACAATTGGTGGTGTAAGTCATTCACTAAGTATCGGGCGAGGAAGAAATTTAGATCCGGGGGAAAAAGCGTCTATAACGGGAATTCCTTTCTTTGGAAAGGGGTTTCCAAAATGGGAGACATTTTTCACAGTAATACTACATGTACGATAGGGAATGGTAAGAATACTAAATTCTGGAAGGATAAATGGTGCGGAAACAACACTCTTATGAGACTTTTCCCGGCAACTGCTAAAGCAGTACTAAGCAGTGATATATTAGTGGGTGATGTGTGGTGCAACAACAGGCTTAGGCTAGAAGTCGAGGATAGCCTGGATCAAGAATCAGTCATTCAACTCCAAAATCCTAATAACTTCATTCGTATAGAAGGGAGATACAATCAAAGAGGCTGGAGATAAGAGAGGGTGGTGTCTGGAGACGAATTCAATATTCACGGTCTTTTCACTTTACAAAAGGCTGAATGATGGAGGAAGAAGTTAGGTTGCAGACGTTATCTGGTGCATTAACGCTCCTGCTAAAGTCAAAGTTTTTCTCTGGTTGGTGGACAACGGCGCAATCTTTGTTAATACTGATTTGGGAAAATTAGGGTTAGGGTTAATCTCTAGCCGCTTAAGATATTATACCATGCTTATCAGTATTGGAATATCACAGGGCACTACCTCTAGACCAGCTTATATAGAGATTAGACTGGGTTTAGGGTACTAGGCTTTTAGCCCACTCAACCCGTTCCAATAATTAATACATAACACGTGTAAACCCGTGTTGCCCCATAGAACAATATACACAGTATTATCCTATTATACTGAGAATATACATATACATCCAACAATCTCCTCCTATATTCTCAATATATTAGGCTAAGCAATGTTATAATATTGGATCACAAAAATTCAAACATTATTGAATCATAAAGAACATGGATCATAGGCTAAATCAATTATAACTTGAATAGTTCAAATATGACTAAACCAAAATAATCAAATAGTTCTAAAACCATAAATGAATGGTTCACAAAGACTAAACCAACAAAGCAAAAATCATAATCTCAAGTCAACCAAATAATAAACTTCAAAATAAACGAAAAAGTTTTAAGCTCAATCAAATAAAGAGTCTTAAACTTAAATAGAAGTTTCTCCAAGCAATTGACAAACTATTCTTGCGAGTTCTTTTTTGTCTACTCCTCCATATTGAGCAAATCATCATTCTCAAAATCAAAGTTGACTGATTCATTTCCATTGCCTTTGCTGCCTTATGTTTTAAACATAACAAATAGAAATCTCATGAGTCGCTTCTCTTAGAGTTCAAATGAAATGTATAAGAGTATCTAGTTCATGCTAAAGAACTTAGTACAATTCAACATAGATATGCAAAGGTACATCATAAGCATCACAATCAAGTATCTTTATCAAAATAAAGTACAAGAACTTTTATAGTTTCTACACAAGAACTATACTGTATTTCATGTTGGAATGATAGAATTGTTAGATCAATTATGGTTAAGTTCTGAATCATCAAGATTGGAATGAAACATAAACCCCATAAAAGAGATATATCATCAAAGTTGGAATGATATAACAACAGTTCTAAACATCGGAAACACATCGACAAATTTTCATGCTTTCTTTTGGAATAAAAGATAATTTTATGTAAGTTTTGAAACATATATATCATCAACAAATTTGGAATGAAGTTATATATCAACAATAAATACATAGAACTTTTCTAATTATCTAAAGCATGTCAACTGTCAAGATTGATGCTTAAAGTTTGAACTACTCTATGGCTCCTAACTTTAGATTCTAATTTATCAAAATAACTAGGGTGTTAAAACTTATCCTCAATAGTTTTTAACCCCATTTCCCCTACAGTTTTGATAATTAGATCTTTACTTAGTCCTTTTGTAAAGGCATCGGCCACATTCTTTTCTGATCGTACATCAATAAGGGCAACAGTCCTTTGTTTAATGAGATAGTTCAACTTGGTCTGTCTAAGGCTCACAACACGTCTCTAACCATTGTAGAGAGTGTTAGCTACAACATTTGCAGCTTGATTGTCACAATAAAGACTGAGAGTGGTTACTCTAAACCTTCTCAAAGGAATATCTAACAATAGCTCTTTTATCCATTCCGCTTCTTCACCAGCACAAGATAGCGCAAAGAGTTCTGACTCCATGGATGAAAAGGCAAGACCAGGTTGTCTTTTAGATTTCCATGACACAGCTGCTCCTCCTAGTGTAAACACATAATCACTAGTGGACCTACTGTCACCATTTTCTAAGCACCACGATGCATCAGAGTATCCCTCTAGTACTGAAGGATAACCAGAGTAGCACAAAGCAAACTCTTGAGTACCGTTTAGGTATCCCAATAGCCTCTCAAGGGCATTCCAGTGTAATTGACTAGGATTGCTAGTGAACCTGCTTAGCATGCCTATCGCAAAGGCTATGTCAGGTCTAGTGCATGTCATAGCATACATGAGACTCCCAATAAGTTTAGAGTAATCTAACTGTCTCACTGTTGCACCATCGTTAGGTGTCAACTTTTTGGTATTATCATAAGGTGTATTAGACCTTTTGCAATCACTGTATCTCCAGTCCTTCAACACAATTTTAATATAGTGGGATTGGCTAAGGGTTATTCCTTGCCTTCTAAAGCCCACTCTCATGCCTAATATGGTGTCCACCACACCTAGGTCTTTCATATTGAATTGTTTGGATAGCATAGTTTTGACTTCTATTACAGTAGAGAGGTCACTTCCAACAACTAGCAGGTCATCGACATACAAGCAAATAATGGCAATTTTATTCGATTCATCATGATAATAAAGGCATTTGTCAAAATTACTAGATTCAAAACCTAAGCTCTTTATTGTTTTATCAAATTTATCATGCCACAGTTTTGGTGCTTGTTTTAGACCATACAAAGATTTTATTAATTTGCAAACCTTAAATTCTGAACCTTTAAGTACAAAATCTTCAGGTTGATTCATATAGATTTCTTCATTGAGATTACCATTTAGGAAAGGAGTCTTAACATCCATTTGATGAATAACAAATTTTTCAATAGATGCTATGGCTAGAAGAATTCTTATTGTAGCTAAGTATAAAGCACGCTTAGTAGCTAAAGGTTATACTTCCATCAGGATTAAGTTTCTTCTTCAAGACCCACTTGTTTCCTATAATTTTAGCCCCTACTTGTAAATTAACCAATTCCCAAGTGTTGTTCTGTAATAAAGAATCCATTTCATCATCAATTGCTTCTTTCCAAAGCAAACCATCTCTAGACCTTAAGGCTTCCTTAACACTAACAGGGTCAGCTGCTAGTGCATAAGTTACGAAGTCATCACCATAGGTTCTAGGAGTTTTATCTCTTGTAGAGAGTCTTCTTAATTCAACATTATGTGAGGGTTCAGTGTCAGTTGAAATATATCTAGATTCCTGTTGTGGATCATTCCTTGTGTCTGCAGGTTCAGATAATGAGATGCCTTTATCTTTGATCAACATATCTTCAAAGAATTCTGCATCTCTTGATTCTATTACTTTGTTAAGAGATAGATCTAAGAATCTGTCTGCATCACTATCAACTGCACTACCCAAATACACACACGTATTTGTCTGAGGTCCCACTTTAGGCCTTCTAGAATCAGGTATCCTAACAAAAGCAATACAGCCCCAGGTTCTTAATTTATTAAAATTAGGTGTGTGCTTATGCCACAGTTCATACGGTGTAGCAGGTAACTTAGAGTGTGGCAACATGTTCAAAATATTATTAGCAGTTAATACAGCCTCACCCCAAAAATGTGAAGGTAATCCAGCAGTCAATAACATAGAATTCAACATCTCTGTGAGTGTTCGATTCTTTCTTTCGGCGATACTATTTGACTGTGGTGAGTAGGGTGCTGTAGTTTCTGCTATGATTCCATGTAAGTTACAAAATTCTCTGAATCCTAATGAAACATATTTGCCACCTCTATCTGATCTAAATCTTTTAATTTTAGCATCTAATTGATTCTCAACATAGTCTTTAAATTCTTTGAATTTTTCTAGTGCTTCATCCTTAGTTTTTAACAGATAAATGTGACAATATCTAGAGTAATCATCTATAAAAGTGATTAAGTACTTCCGACCTCCTTGTGTCATAAAACTCTTGAAATCACATCTGTCAGAATGTATCAACTCAAGTAGTTGTGTACTCTTAGAGACGGTACGAAAAGGTCTTCTAGTTATCTTTGTTTGAGCACACACTTCACATTTGTCAATTTTAATGGATATGTCAATTGGCAAGTTAAAAGTTTTAGCAACATTAAGAATCTTAACATAGTTCACATGTCCCAACCTATTATGCCATGTATGTGAACTACACAATTTGGAACTAATATTGTTGATTACTTCATCTGCTAAACTAATTCTGTACATGCCATTAACTAAATAAGCACAACCAAAATAAAAAGAATTTACAGACAAGATAGCTTTACCACTAATCATAGTAACAATCATACCAGCATGATTTAGTAAGCTAATAGAGATCAAGTTCTTAGCTAAAGCAAGCACATATTTAACATTTCGCAAAATAAAGTTTTGCCTGAGGAGAGACTGAGATTCGCTGTTCCGGTCCGAAGCACCTTCACCGATTCTCCATTTGCCATTGAAACTGATTCATTTGCAGCTTTCAGATCAGATAGTAGGCTCTCATCGTTGCAAGCATGACAGGTGGCTCCCGAGTCCAACAACCAACTAGCAGAGGTACTGGTCTTTACATCACCAACAACACAAAGAAAATTGGTGGGCTCAGTTTTCCCCTCCAACAAGTTCACCTTTTCCATGTTGGGTTGTTCTACTTTGGGTAGCCTGCACTCAGAGGCATGATGTCCCCACTTTCTGCAGTTGTAGCATTTCCCTTTCTTTTCAGCAATTTTCTTCGTGACTTCTAATTTAGTTGGTTCACCTTTAGAATTAAACTTGTTCTTCTTGAACTTAGGAGTGCGTTTGGTATTGGTTAACACATTAGCAGTTGAAAGTTGTTTATTAACCAGTTCCAAATTCATCCTAGTTCTAGTCTCATCTTCAACTTTGATGCAACGTTTCAGATGTGCAAGTTTAATTTGTTCAGGCAACCTATACATCTCAGTCTTAAAAGATAGCCACGAAGCAGGTAACTTATAAATTATTGCTCCAGTAAGGAACTCATCACACACAGTAATGTTCTCAGATTTTAGTTTCCCTATCAGATTCTTTAAATCTGTTACCTAAGGAAGGATTGCATTTTCTTCTTTAAAACAAAAACCCATGAACTTATCAACTAGATGTGCTTTAGAAATTTTCTCTTCTTTCTTAAATTCATTTAGTAGATTATCCCAAATTTGTTTAGCAGTTTTATATTTCATATACACGTCTGCAAGGCGATCTGATATGCTATTTAATAAGAATTCTCTACATAAGTCTTCATCAGTTACCCATGTTGCATCGTCAACATCTTCAACACATTCATCATATGTTGTTTGACATGTATAGAAAATTTTCATGAATTTCATTCCGTATTGGGCTTTTCTTTTCCAACTATTAAACTCAGCACTACTGAATCCCTCTAATATGGGAACCTCGTACGGACGATTATGTTTTTCCATCACAAAGGAATAAACAATAGATTCCCAACAATAGAGAGTTCTTTCTAAATAGTTATGATTTAGTAAAGAGAAAATAAAGAGTTTAGAATGGACCAAATCTGAAGAGCACACAGCAATGAATCAAGAGAACCTAATCTGATCCGATCAAATCCCAAACAGCAGCAATCGATGGATGAGAGAGCCACCAATCTGATCCAGTCTACTAGATCTGTGTCTGAGCAGTGCTCGACTTCGAGAATCGCGACCAAAGAAGATCCACACCGGCGGCGATGCACTGGATCAACGACGACGGGCCAGATCAGAGACGACGACCAGATCTGGAACTTCGACGACTGCAGCGAACGAGATCCGCGACGACGCTGTGATCGAGATCCGCGACGGCGACTGCGATTTGGATCAACGACGACTGCGGTTACAGCCGTGATCGGAGGTGGTGTCCTCGACGGCCGCGGCTGAGTTGGATCTCGAAGGCGGCAGCTGATTTGGACGGAGGTGAGGTAATATCTTAAGATTGTTAATACTAATTTGGGGAAATTAGGGATAGGGTTAATCTCTAGCCGCTTGAGATATTATACCCTGCTTATCAGTATTGGAATATCACAGAGCACTACCTCTAGACCAGCTTATATAGAGATTAGACTGGGTTTAGGGTACTGGGCTTTTAGCCCACTCAACCCGTTCCAATAATTAATACATAACACGTGTAAACCCGTGTTGCCCCATAGAACAATATACACAATATTATCCTATTATACTGAGAATATACATATACATCCAACAATCTTATCGAAGGTCAACATGAAGAAATGCGGTTTTACGTTGAACATTGCCTGCAATAGATGTCAAACACAGGATGAAGATACAATTCATATCATCTTTAATTGCCCTAGAGCTAGAATGGTTTGGGAAAGGATATGTGCTAGATTCGGGATTCTGGATTGTCCAGGGTCGAGTGCGGAGCTCTGGGGTAGTATTAGATTAAACAGAGTTAGAAAGGAGGACAGATTACACTGGGATGTAGTTGTAGCCTCTACGATATGGAACCTATGGCTAGATCGTAATGATTTATGTTTTAGAAGTATTAACCATAGATTTTCAGTTCTGTTGCACAAAATTTACTTATTCATTCATGAATGGACAGGGCATCTCGGATCAAAGAAGAGGTTACGACTAGAGGAGGAGGAGTGGTAGTCATCTTTCAGTTTGGGCCATTCTTAGGGAGGAGCCAGTTCTTGGGATTTGTTATGATGTAGTAGCTGAGTGTTTCTATTTTGCAGCCAGGTGTAGGCTGTCGAGGTTATAACATCTGTTTTGGGAGTTCTTGAGTTCTTGTTACTCCACTTGCCTTCAGGCTAGCTATGTATTATCTTATGTCTGTTTCGTTAACTATCATTAATGAAGCGATGGCTCAGCCATCTTTTTATCACACAAAAAAAAAATATCCTCCTAAACACGACACTTTTCCACCTATCTTATCTGTTAGGTTTGAGTCTGCTCTGCTTCGGCATAGACATTGAAAAATTCTATGATATTGTGTGAATGGTTTGGCACAACGGTGGTTAACTAATCTTCGCTTCATTTGGTCTTTCTTTCTTTTCTTTTCTTTTTTTAAGGAGAAGGTAGAGTATAGTCACCATGTTTCATTAATAAGGAATTAATAAAAACAAATTAAGTATTGAGCTCAATTATAAAATAACTACAGAGCATGAAATAAAACATAGTACCTCCAAAAGACACATGAGAGTGAGACAGATAAACCAAAAGTAAAATATACAAGAGCATCAAATGAGTACAACAAAATACAAGAAGTCCCTCCAACAATGCCCTGGAGGGTGGGCAACTAGATCATTAAGCGCTGAATCAGTTTAGAGTGTGATCGATTTCCACCTCATCATCATCGTACTCCTCCACCTCAAAAGCTTTGATGATTCTCTCCCTTGGACCCGTCATCGTAGCTGTAGGCAAAAAAAAATTGCATGATATGAGTAAGATTACCATAAATACTATTACAAGTCTCACAGAACTAAAAGTTATTTCTGTCTAACCATAAAACTCAGATCATTGTGGGGATAACAATATGTCATGCTTCCCTCATCTCATGTCTCTCGCTAGCGAATGTGGGTCATATCCAAAGGTCTTCATAAACCTGAGGATAAACTGATGCACCGAGAGCCATCAGGGCCTCGCATAGAACGGCTTTGCTTCTAGAGCAATCTAAGAACAGATGGCTTTTTGATTCCATGTGTGCATTGCAAAAGCCACAATTAGTAGCGATGTGCAGTTGTCTTTTAGCCAATTTCTCTCGAGTCAGAATCGCATCGTTGAGAACTACTGAATTAACCACATGAATACTCTAACTTTCAAGGGAGCTTTGGCATTCCAAAGAATCGTAGACCATTTTGTATTACAGTCTCTAAAGTGGATACGGTTATACAGAGAACGAACTGTGAAAGATCCATTCTTTTCTAACCCCCATGCTTTTCAATCTGATCCTTGAGAGCATATAACTTCATATTGGATAATGTGAGCTTGTAAATCCCCAAGTCTCAATTGGGATTCCGAGTCGAGACGCGATCTGAAAGAGAGTCTCCAAGCTCCCCTTTTTCAGGATTTGGCCACAGTAATGTTGGGTTGGGAAGCGAGTTCAAAAATATTAGGGAAGAACTCTCTCAGCGAATGATCTCTGCACCACTTGTCCCACCAGAACCTGGTCATCATGCCATTGTCAATGAAGGATGAGACACAACTGTCAAACGGGTCATAAACTTTGGCAACCCCTTTCCAAAACCATGAAACTTTGGGTCCCATCCGGAATTCAAATCTTCGCGTCAATGAATATAATCTTAGCATCCTTCACCATTTGGGTGGAATACTTTCCACTATCATTTGCCAATGAGGGCCAGATTCATGTGCCTCAAATCAATGATACCAAGTCCACCATGACTTTTCTTCATGCACGCTTTCTCCCACCTAATGAGGTGTCAGCCCCCTTTGTTTGTCTCTGCACCTTTCTAGAGTAATCTTTTCCGCACCCGGTCGATTCTTTGAATGACCTATTTCGGGAATTCAAAAAAAGATAAGTAATAAGTCGGTAGATTGGACAATGCCGAGTTAATCAAGGTCACTCTCCCCCTAGAGAAATGGTTTTTCCTTTCTAACCCGCCAGCCTAGCTTCAACTCGGTCAATAATCGGCATCAAATCTGATTTCTTAAGTTTGCCTCGCCGAAGAGATAGGCCCAGGTACTTAATAGGAAAATTATCTAGCTTGAAGTTTAGACAGGTTGCGTGATCCGGTGCTTCTTCTTCAGTCATGGTAATAGGAATGATTGCACTCTTATGGAAGTTCACCCTAAGACCCGACAAACTTCAAAACAATACAGAATTCCTTTGAAAGTGATAGTCTCCCCCAAATCGTTGTTCCCAAACAGAAGAGTATCGTTGGCATATTGTAAGATTGAGCATCCAGGTTGGTTTCTGTTTCTAGCTACCGGTGAAATTCAATCTGCTTGTCTACGATTGTCCATCACTCATTTAAGAACATCAGCGACGGTTGTAAATAATAGGGGGGGAGAGAGGATCCCCGTGTCTCAATATCATTCGGGCATTGAGTTACCAACAGAAAATATGAAGTACACACAAATTTACAAGTTCTCTCATCTTAATACTTTGTGGGGGGTAAATTGTAAGAAACCCTACAACAAACTTTTGGGCCAAAACGTCAGGAGTTTCCTACATTATGAGCCTCCACTTGGGTTGTGGCCCATATCCTTAAAGGCGGTGTTTGGTTGGTTGTAAAACTTTTTCAAAGTCGTAAGATTACTATAAAGAGAAGAAATCTGCGGAAAAGAGTTTTGAAAAAATTGTTTATTGTTGCTTCAATAGTTTTATATGAAAATTTAGGTTTGTTTGAGTTGTAGGAACACTGTAGCGTAAGTAATTTTGTTGACTTTTTTTAACTTTTGATTTAACATGTAATTAATCTTAATTATTTAGGGATTAATCTCAATTAATTTGGGCTTAATTAATTGTAATCTTAATCTTAATCTTAATTTTAATTACTTATGATTAATCTTAATATTTATCTTAATTAAATATTAACCTAATATAATCTTAATTAAATCTTAATCTAATCCCTAATTTTAGCTTATCTTAATTTAATCTTAATATAATCTTATCTAATATAATTCCTAATCTAATATTAATTAAATCCTAACCCAATCTTAATTAAATCCTAAACTAATCTTAACTGATTATGGTTCTTTAGTCCCATATCGGGTGTTGACACAGGAAGTGAAGGGTTTAAATATTGTTTTGTAAATGGTTTGAAATAGGGAAAGGCAGAGTAGAAGTTTGCGATTGTCAGATTTAAAACTAAATAAAATATCTACAAACAGTAATACGCATAAATTAATTACAGGCTGAGTATGTGGTGTTTTTGTTTTTCCTTTTCTCGTATTTTTATGCTGGTGTTTTTGTTTTTCCTTCTCCTCGTTGCGTATTTTTATACTGTATTTATTTTTCTTAAAGTTTGCAGTTTTCTATATACAAAAATGATATTTTTTTTTGGTGTGTACAAAATACAATATTTACCCTAGCGAGTTCTGGGGACAGAATTGTTCTAGGGGAGAGAGTGTAATACCCTACAAAATTGGAAATGACAATTTTGTCCTCGTGTGTTATGCACGTGTATTTTGTGCCGTTACTGGTAATATTTGTAACGTGTTTCACTACGTATTTCGATTTCCGACTATTTATGCATTTTCCGTAGATTTTATCCTCTTTGAGTCAGCTCAATGTAAAATTTCAATCTCTGTATTTTTACGTGCTTTTTACGTGTTATCGATGCACGTACCGATTACGTATTTTTCCACCGCTACGTGTAATATTTTAATGTGTTTCAATTATTTATGACGTGTTCGTATTTATTCATTTTTTCCTATTTTGATTAAAATAATTTTGTACGTGTAATACACGTATTTGCTATGTACGTAGTGATTACGTCATGGAATATATAAAATTAATAAATATATTTTTCTTATATTGTTTTCGATTATACTTTAATAATTTTCTGTTGATAAAGTCGATTTCGTATTTCGGTATTTGTACGTTCGATGCACGTGGTTCGATGCGCGTATTTTTTTTTAAATGAATTTCATGAAATGTGTGTGTTTATTTTATTTGTGCATGAAAAATTATAATTTTTACATATATATATATATATATAACCTATGTTTTAATTTAAAAATACAAATAATCGATTTTTGTGAAGTGTGTGCTAGTCCACGCACGTGCACGTGTTTTTACCATGAAGAAATAGTCAATCGGCTGATTTGGTGAAGGAGAGGAAAATGAGTGTTTGAATTTGAGTGTGTGGTGTTAATGGGTGTAGTGGGGGTAGTTATTATAACTATCTCCATTTGCTCCTATAAAAATCCCCCCCTTCACTTCTTCTCCTTCCCATTCATTCTCTCCTCTGTCCTTGCCAAAGGCATCCAGCACATGCTTCTCCATTCATTCACCAAGTTTGTGTGTATATATCTCTCCTCTGTCCTTGTCCTTGCCAAAGCCATCCAGCACATGCATCTCCATTCATTCACCAAGTTTGTGTGTGTGTATATATATATATGCACCAATACTCTACACAATTCTCTCTCATTCCTTTTCCTCCTCCTGTCAAATTCGAAAGCCACATTCAGCCAAACCAACTCCCTATTTCTCCACCTACTCCATACATATGAACATATCTATATAATAAAATACAAAGAAAGCTATCAAGTGGCTCTTCTTCAATCCCCCAAAAATTAAAGGCCAAGATCTAATCTTACAAAACATATTTTTCCCCCAAAATTTTTTTCCAAAATTCAAATTCAAATCTCCCACCCAAAACAACTCCTATATTTATAAATATTTTTTTTCCTCTCTCTCTCTCCCTCCCTCTTCTATTCAAAAAGTTAAGAAAATAAAAATTCTAAAAATTCTAAAATATTAAAAACTAAAAAAAATAAAATTTTAAAAACTTTAAAATCTATATAATAAAATACAAAGAAAGCTATCAAGTGGCTCTTCTTCAATCCCCCAAAAATTAAAGGCCAAGATCTAACCTTACAAAACATATTTTCCCCCCAAAAATTAAAGGCCAAGATCTAACCTTACAAAACATATTTCCCCCCCAAAAATTTTTCCCAAAATTCAAATTCAAATCTCCCACCCAAAACAACTCCTATATTTATAAATATTTTTTTTCCTCTCTCTCTCTCCCTCCCTCTTCTATTCAAAAAGTTAAGAAAATAAAAATTTTTAAAATTCTAAAATATTAAAAAACTAAAAAAATTAAAATTCTAAAAACTTTAAAAATAATTCAAAAAAACAAAAAAAATCATATAATATCTTTTTTGCTCTATGTTTGCTACTTCAATTAATTTGCTGGACCTCCAAAACTATTTTATATGATCAAACAAGGTGCACCGTTCTGAAGACGTGCCGTAGGCACGTGTTAACGGGCAAACCTAGTCTATATAATAAATTACAAAGAAAGCTATCAAGTGGCTCTCATTCAATCAACTCTAAAACCAATGGTTTAGATTTATTCTCACAAAATATATTTTCCCGTCCAAAATTTTAAACCCAAAATTAAATTTTCCCCCCCAAAACTAAAAAACTCATTACTTTATTATTATCTCTCTCTTCTCTCTTCACTTTTTCATATTTCTCTCTTTCTCTCTCTTTCTCTCTTTCCCTCTGTCTTTCCCATTCTTTCTTTATTTACTTAGAAATTTAGATTTTAAGATTTCAAGTTTGTAAATTTTTTGGATTTTTATGCTTTTTTTATTGCACATGTTATATTGAAAATAGCAAATATCTCTTCAACAGTTAAATTTGATCATTTTTCACCCTTAAAGTTCTAAGAAGTTGGATTTTACACCCTCATTTATAATTATTTTTCAACATATACTAATAGAAACACCCTCAAACTTGAACTACATAATTATTGTTTTACTGTTTACATGGCTTTTCGTGTATTGTATTGTTCCGAAGACGTGCCGTAGGCACGTGCCCACGAGCAAATCTAGTATATACAATAAAACACAAAGAAAGCTATCAAGTGGCTCTCCTTCGATCCCCCCAAAATCAAAGGCCCAAATCTAATCTCGCAAACACACACTTTTCCCCACAAAACTCAAATTCAAATCCCCTACCCAAAACAACTCCTTTCTTTCTCTCTCTCTCTCCTATTCAAAAAATTAAGAAAATAAAATTAAAATTTTTTTTTTTAAAATTAAAAATTTAAAAATTGAAAAAATTAAAAACTTTGAAACTTTAAAAATAATTCAAAAAAATCAAAAAACTTATAAAAAAATATTAAAATTTTTTTAAAAAAAATTATTTAATATTTTAAATTTTAATAATTTTTTTAAAAAAAAAATAATTAAAAAAATTTTGAAATTTTAGAAATTCCGAAAATTTTGAAAATTAAAAACAACAAAAAAAATTAAAAAAAATAAAATTTGAAAAAATTTAAAAATATATATAATTTCAAAATTTTCAAAATTTGAACAATTTTAAATTTTGAAAATTTGAAAATCTCAAAGAAAATCCAAATCCAAATCCAATGTCGAACCCCAATCAAGAGGTCGTCACCGATATCTGATCTGCTGCTGATTCCATATCGGTGACTCCCCTCCACCAAATCGAGCGCAAATATCAAGCAACTCCGTATCAGCGACTCCCCTCCACTGAATCGAGAGCTCTATATGCGATGCGACGACTCTAATTTCATCTCATTAACCGAATTCTCTACTAATTTTTAATTTTTTGTGTGCAGGGAATTACTCATTTTTTGCGGACTCGAATTTTGTGTGTGCATAGGATTTAAGTTCAGAGAGGTATGATTGTTTTATTTTTGGGTTTAAAATTTTTTAATTTGGTGATTTATTTGATGAGTTTTTTATTGGTTTTGATTTTTGGTAAACGCAAGTGAGAGATGGATTATTTGGTGGCCTCAATTTGTGCTTCCAAACCATAGCAGGACAGGTAAGCTGACTAGCAACCTAAAATAACTTGGCAAATATGCAACATTAATTTTCTTTACTACAAGAGAAAATACTATTGTGAAGTGTTCCCTTTACTGGTTATTAGAAATCATAGATAACATAACATATAGGATTGAGATGACTGGAGTTTACCAGTGAAGGGTGCAAACTCTCCACTCAAGAAAGACAGCTAAAGTAAATTTGTTATTTATCCATTTTGATTTTTTTTATATAAAGGTGCAATGACGAGACAAAGTGGAGATAAAAGAAATGATTAGCTTGGATTAGAGTTTTGAGAACTTCATGTATTTTATTTTGGTTGAAATAATAATAAGAGGTATTTCAATTGCAAACTAAGTCTCAGATAAACAAATGGTATTGTAGATACCTTCACACATGCATTTGCATTACCACTGTATTTAGACATGCTCATAGTGGTTATGGGATCAGAGTAACCTCTATAAAATCTATATGATAATGTCTTTTCATAACTATTACAAGTATCTAAAAGTGATGCTGAAGTAAAAAAAAAACTCTATGCAATGAATCTAACAAACTATATGCATTCCAGGTAAGTTCAAGCTAATGATCAAGAAGGCGATGGTTGAGCTTAAAGGTAGATATACTGCTTTCTCATATAATATGTTTGCTACTTCAATTAATTTGCTGGACCTCCAAAACTATTTTATATAATCAAACCAGGTGCACCGTTCCGAAGACGTGCCGTAGGCACATGTCAACGGGCAAACCTAGTACATATATATTATTACATCTTTTGGTATGTATGTATAGATATATTCATGTACACATATATACATATGTATGAAGATGGAGTGAGGACTTACTGTGCTTGGTTGAAAGGAGTTTGGGCTTTTCTTTTGGTGCAGGGAATCCGAGGAGACAAATCGGAGTTTCGCTAGGAGTTTTTTAGGAGTTGTGTTTCTACATTTGCAAATCTTCTTAGAGGTGGGTGGTCTTAATGCTTTCTAAATTTTAGGATAAGCATGCAAGATTTTTGACATTTAGTAGTGTAAATTTAATTGATGTGGTTGTTGTAGTTTACCCTTATGTTGTTTTGATTGTGCTATAAATTGTAGAAATAATGTTGTGTTTAAGCATATGCCTAGATATTATGATGATTAGAAAGTGGAAAGAAAATAATAATAATAAATGAATTGTTGCCATGAATTATACTAGCTTATGCATGTTGGAATGATAATGTCGAATTTTATAACTTGCATGAAAGAGTTTTAAAGATTTCCTATGTAGTCAAGAGATATGGTTAGCCTTACTATTGAATTTTTAATTAGCACAAATGAGTGCATAAAGTGGTTTATAAGAGATACAAATTTTTAGTTTCAAAATTGGAGAAATGCAAATTGATGTGTGCAATTAAGAGAAAAAAATGAATTGAAAAATATATATATGTTTATGATATGAGTTTTATAATCGTTGGTTACTGTTTCTCAAATAAACTCAGTCTGAAAAAATTAATTACAGTTTACTAAAAGATTAGATCGATTGAATAATTGAGTTTTGTGAAGATAAACTACTAACAGAACAGTATGAACAAAATTATAGCAGTGTATTTTCACATCAGTAGTCGCTGTTGGACCTACTGGTTAGGGGGTGCGCCACAGTACTGTTACTGTAGCTGCGGGTTGAGTCCTGTTTCTGGGTTTGAAACCTGGTATCCCCCTTTTTATTTTTGATTGATTTTAATTACCCTAAAGCACTGGAACGCAGTATATAGAACTATCGACCTGCTTTCATGACAGATAGTCCACTTGGACTTATTGGTTCTCGGTGGCGCCTAGGGTCAGTTACTGTAGCGCTGGCGTGAGCTTGGGTTCGAAACCCGGCAGCTCCTTTTATTTTTTTTTAATGTTTTTGTGTTAAAAAGAAGAGTTTTAAATGCAAATAAACTTTGGGAAAATTCCAATATCCCTCTAAAGTGATTTAGATTTTATTAATAATAATTTCATGATATTTCATGCATTTTGTGAGAATTTAAAAGTGAATTTGATATAGACAATGAGTTGAAGAATTCAGAATTTTTATTTAAGAGTATGACCTTTATCTTGATTAAAAGAGGAGTAAAATTGCAATACTATTGATTTTCTTTCTCTTAAAGAGATTCTCTAAATACTTTCTCGTTGATTATGAATATTTGATGTTGCTTAAAATATTATTTGTGATTAAATTGCCAATGAGATTTGAAGTGGATTAAATTATGTTAGGAGTTCATGAAAAGAAATGTTTTTCTTTTTGAAAGAATTGTGGTTAATGAATGAATAAATTATGAATGATGCAAAAGTAAGAAATTGTTTAAGTTATGAATAAAGTTGAAGATATAAATACGATGAAGCTTAATACATGATTATTGAAAGGTATGAGTAGAACATGAAAGGTTGTGATCTAGAGGTTTAGTGAGACCCCGGGTACCGACAATGTTGAATTAAATGATTGATTTATTTTGAGATATGGCTATGTGAGCTATCTCCGTATTTGTGTTTAAGTCCGGTATGGGGAAAAGCTAACTCTAGGTGTTACAATTTATCCATGTCTTGAACTTAAGAATTAAGCACTAAGTGAAGATATAGTAAACTTGGGCAAACGTAAGTGGAGGATTTATATATAGTCAGGCGGTGTACTCCAGAACTATAGACCCAGTCGAGCGGTATACTCCGGGACTGTGGTTGCTTCCGACGAAGACGAGCTTTTATTTAAATCCGGAACTATGAGTAGTCGGGTGGATAGGATGTCGTACTCCAGTGTATATATGTATACCGGGGCTAAAGGGACACTTGACGGGATGTTCGCACGACGAGGATTCTGTATAGTCGGGCGGTGTACTCTGGAACTGGGATCCGTACTCGTGAAATGTCTAAACTTTGTTTTATTACTGGTAGTCATCATGGCGAGAGATCGAACCCTTTTAATGTGGAGTACGTAGGTGCTTGCCCTCTGACCTATGTAGTATGGGATGCATAGAATCCGAACAAGTATGCATTAGTGTCATCTTAGCGTAAACATCTGCATTAGGCATTAAGGCATTGCATACACTTACATGTTTAGAGTGGTCACTTTTAACATTTTATTTTACATTCAAGTTTGTGGTTTGTTAAAGTAATTAAGATCGTTATACTTTCGGCATAGCGAGGATGGCCGTGTATAATATTTTGTCGGTTGTAAGCAACTGACGTGCCCATAGTTTTAAATGCAGGATTTGGATTTTTACAAGAAGATATAAAGTTGACTTGATGCTGATGATTATTTAAATGTTAAAGTGTTACAATTGTATATTTCTCATTATTCTACTTTAATTTACCTTCTGTTGTGTTATTAAATGTGAAAGACTCTGCTGTAATAAAAAGTTTCAAAATTCCTTGTAAAATTGTACGAAGTGAAGTGTAAAAAACCTGTGGAACTTCGAATTCAACCTTATTTGGAATTCGGGGTGTTACAATGTTGGGCCTGGATATTTTACAATCTCCCCCTTCAGGCCAATCGGGTCAATACGATGAGCGACTTCTACTTGAAGTCCATCCCAGCGAACTTGCTGCAATACTCCAACTTTTACGACAAAACGACTTTAGTCAACATAAAGTGTTCTTGTTGGTGTGGATCTTTCTCAACTGAAAAAACTTCTTTGACACTACAACGGAGATCACTGTGCTTAGTGCGTGGGTGATATACTGAATTCTTGTTCATATGAATGACACTCTGACTATCACAATGCACCACATAACTGTCTTGTCCCATACCCAACTCCTGAATAAACCTCTGCAGTCATACCATTTTCTTGTCTGCTTCATTTGCAGCAATATACTCAGCTTCTGTGGTGGATAAGCTAACACACTTCTATAACTTGGGCTGCCACGAAACAGCTCCCCCCGAAAATGTGAATAAGTAACCAGAAGTGGACTTTCTGACATCTAGATTCCCTGCCGAGTCTGCATCTGTGAAACCTTCTAGAATTGGTTTTGCTCCACCAAAACATAAGCACAACTCTGAAGTGCCTCTCAAATATCTGAGTATTCACTTGACTGCTTCCCAATGCTCTTTGCCAAGGTTAGATAAATATCTACTAACAACATCAATTGTATGTGCTATGTATGGGCTAGTGCATACCATAACATACATAAAACTATCGACAACTGATGAGTAGGGAATACTTGCCTTCTTGTTCTTCTCCTCTTGAGTATATGGGCATAACCTTCTGCTTAACTTGAATTGATTACCTAGAGGTGAGCTCACTGGCTTAGCTCCTTGCATGTTGAACCTTCCAAGTACTCGTTCAGTGTACCTCTCCCGTGACAACCACAACTTCTTTGCCTTCCTGTCACAAGTTATCTCTATGCCCAAAATCTGCTTAGCTGACCCTAAGTCTTTCATATCAAAGGACTTTGACAAATCTGATTTCAACTTGCGAAACATAGTAACCTCTTGGCCCACAATCAACATATCATCAACACAGAGTAATAAAATGATGAAGGTACCTCTAGTGCATTGCTGGATGTATACACATAGATCTGCATCTGTCCTTTTATACCCATAATCCACCATGAATGCTTCAAACTTCTTATACCACTGCCTTGGCGCTTGCTTTAGCCCGTATAAGTTTTTCTTCAACTTACAAACCATGTGTTCTTTTTCCTCGACTTCAAAACCTTTCGGTTGCTCCATGTAAATTTTCTTTTCCAAATCACCATGCAGAAATATCGTCTTCACGTCCAACTGTTCCACCTCAAGATCCATGCTAGCTGTCATGCCCAAAAAAGTCGATAGAAGTCATTTTGACCACTGGTGAGAAGATTTCCCTCAAAATCTACTCCTTCCTTATGCTCAAAACATTTGACAACCAAGCGAGCCTTGAATTTCGTCAACTGCTCATTCTCGTCCATCTTCAATTTGAACACCTACTTATTCTTGAGTGCTTTTCTGCCTTTAGGAAGTTTCACCAACTCATAGCTATCATTCTTCAATTAGGACTTCATCTTAGACTTCATCGCCAACATCCATTTGTCATTGTCTGCATGATTCTTTGCCTCTTCAAAGCTTTCTGGCTCTCCATTATCAGTCAACATAATATATCTGGAATACGGGTCATCCCCATTACTGGTCACAAGAATATACTATGAAGAAGGATATTGACTTTGCCACTCTAGTTGATTTCCGAACTAGTACTTGGGCAATCTCTGGCTGCTCCCCCTGACTCGACTCCCCATGATTAGGCTCCCCTTGATCATGATCTTCCTGATCATCGTCTTCAGGTTCAGACACTATCTCAGCGCCTCTTGCTTCAGCCATCTCTGGAACATCTTCATGTACATCTTCTTGAGATTTGTTATTGGGTTCTTGTTGAAGAGGTGATTCATAGGTGAACTGATATGTATTCTCGACTATCTGCTTGTCAATGTCTGCCACAATATGATCCTCAAAGAAGTCTACATTTCTGCTTTGGAATAACTTATTGGTCTTTGGATCCCACATCTGGCAGCCCATTTCTTACCGTACCCAAGGAAGATGCACGTTGTGCTTCGGGCTGCAAACGATCCGAGCTACTCGCGAGCTACTCGGCTCGAGCTCGGTCAAAGCTCGACTCGAGACGAGCTCGAGCTCAAAATCGAGCTCGACAGCTTAACAAGCCGAGCTCGAGCTTGGGCATTTTGTGATTATTAGGCTAAGCTCGCGAGTACTCAGCTCGAACTCGGTCAAAGCTCGGTCAAAGCTCGGCTCAAAATGAGCTCGAGCTCGAAACCGAGCTCGATTGCTTAACGAACCGAGCTCGAGCCTCACGATACTCGGCTCGACTCGGCTCGTTTGCAGCCCTAGTTGTGCCTCTATCATCGATCTTCAATCTATTCACTTTGGATACACGTGCAAATGCTTTTTACCCAAACACTCACAAGTGTGAATATGAAGCGCTCCTGCCGGTCCATGCACCTTCAGGAGTCTCAAAGCCCAACGGTACACTTGGTGATCGGTTGATGAGGTAACAAGCGACTGATACAGCTTCGGCCAAAAAATGTTTTGATAAATTGGTCATCTTCAGCATACACCTGGCCTTCTCTAGAATGGTGCGGTTCATCCTTTTAGCAACACCATTATGTTGTGGGGTGCCAGAAATTGTTTCTCATGACTAATGCCATGCTTCGAACAACAATCTCTAAACTCGTTCGAAGTGTACTCTCTGTCATTGTCACTACGGATACCTTTGGGGGATCTCCCTGTCTCCCTCTCCACCATGGCATGGAACTGCTTGAAGGTTGGAATACCTGGCCTTTTGATTTCAATAAATACACCCAAACCTTTTGTGAAGCATCATCAATATAAGTAACAAAATATCTATCACCACCTAGTGATTCAACTTTCATAGGGCCACAAACATCCATTCTAGTTGGTTCGGTCTAGGCTTTCCCCTTAGATCTATTTGAGTACTTTGTGCTACTGGTCAGAAATTAGCGCGGTAGAGGCAAGGGCAGTGACATTGTGTAATAAGGCTGCTACTTCAGGGCCGTCAACGACAGCGAAAAAGGGCAAAGGGCAGTTCCAGAGTGATTTTCTCTTTCTTTCCAATCCCCTTACTATACCCGGGCACGGGTAAAATGAAATTATATGTATTGCTAGCTCTCTAGGTCTAATATATTTTATTTTCTTGTGAATGTACCAGTTTAAAAACTAGTTTTGTGGTTCTTACCAAATAAACAATAATCACAAGTCTAGTGAGATACCTTTGGCAAAGTGAATAAGAGACTTCTTTGCCAGAACTTGCAATCCCTTCTCAATCATGTGGCCTAACTTCTTGTGTAACGCCCCGAATCCCAAATCACTGAATTCGAGATGTTCTACAGGATCTTTTCACTTTCTTTGAGTACAATTTTACAAGGAAATTAAAACTTCTCATCTTACATCAGAGTTTACATCATATTACATTTACATTTACACAGCAGGAAGCAAAATATACAATATTTACATAAATGGTTAACAACATGATAAGATCTTTATGCATCCATTCCTCTTTACATGTAATTTATCCTGCATACAAAACTGTGGGTACGTCAGTTTATTCAACCGACGATAATTATACATGGCCATCCTCTATATGCCAGAAACAGTATAATGAATCTCATTTCTTAACAAATCACAAACTTGTTCAATATAAGCATGCAAATCAAAAGGGAACTCTTAATGATGTCGTGTCGTGATTGTGCACTTAATCCTTAATGCAATTATTTAATTCACATGACACTAATGCGCACTTGTTCAGATTCTATGCATCCCATACTACATAGGTCCGAGGGCAAGCCTCTTAATCGTTCTTCACTTTTGTAGGGTTCAATCCCTCGCCATGACTTACTCTACTTCTGTAATTACGGTGAGTATCTTAGATGATTCTATGAGTACAAGCATGTATCCTGGCCCCTGGAGTAGAATTTCGCGCCATGACTTGACTCATCAAGCATGCATTCTGCGACAATTCAGCCTCCTCCCTGAACACAATCCTCTTGCAGTCACCAAAACATCCCATGAGCGTGACTAAGGTCCGATCATTCTGAGTTGTGCCCGCGCCATGTCTTGACTCATCAAGCATGCATTCTGCGGCTCACACACCCGCACCGTAAACCCTAGTTCTCATACTTATGTTTTTCTCTCACTTTCATCACCTCCACACTATGTATTAAATTTTATTAGAATCATGAATAAAAATCAAAGCTCTAGAGTTAGCCTCTCCACCAATCCGGACTTACCATTTCATTTACACACGACCAACCTTGGGCTTCTTTCCAATATCATTTCATTTCGTTCATTTCACTGCCGGGGGAGACTTAGCTACTCTTGGTTTCAATTTACAATTCACAACTTCCAATTGAGCACTTTCAGCTCATCATTCATTTAGAGTCTCACAGACTTTCTCATCATGATCTTAGCCTTTTATATTCATTCAATTCTCAATTCTCATCTATGATTCATTTTACATAATCCACACAGCCATGAAAAGAGTCCACAGACTTCAATCATAAAATTCACAACTTCCAACAGCAATGAATAAAATGAAATCTCTTACATACCAAAGTTCACTCTGTACAGTCAACTTGGAAGAATACCAGTCGACTCATACAGTCAAATACAGGTTCATCATAAAGGCTCGGGATAGTCGACTGCTGTACACAACCAGTTGCCTGTCCCGCAACTTTTCATGTTCACAGTGTCATCCACATGACAGTCGACTGTTCATCCACCAGTCGTCTGTCCTGGGATTTTCAACAGCACAATTCTAAGTCCAGCTCAGTCGACTTGCTACACGCATTCGGTCGACTGATCAGATCCACCTTTCAGATTAAGAGGTTATCTACAGTTCTTACATGTACTTGCATCATGATATCAATTTATAATATACATAAATTCATGTTTCATAAGCAGTATTTCTTTTTGTTCAGTAATCTCACAACCACGAAACTTCAAGTTACGAATGTTATCTCTTCCTCAAGGGAAAGATTTCTTAAACATGCATTCACACTTATCCCTAACTTTCTTACGAAGATAAAGATACAAATCTCAAGTCATTATACCAGGTCAACACAATGGAATATCTTATTTCCTGGAATTTCCAAGTAGTCATACTTGAAATACGGTACCAGTCGGCTGAACACAGTGTCGGTCGACTGTTCCAACAGTTCTTAAGTTATTAGTCATCGCTAGCTCTTTTCATTCATTTACCTTCCCTCCATCATATGTGTCATAGGGAAATTACAACTTAGTAATCACACCATTATGTCTATTTGCATACATGTTTATCACCACATCATAAATTAATTGTCTCGTACCAGTCGGCTGGTTCATATGACAGTCGACTGTACCGACACTTCCGCTCTCATTATCAACAGCATGTTCAAGCAATTTCTAATACATCCAATTTACTTTTTTGTAACATGGTAGCAATCATAACAATCATGGTATAATTCCTACATTAGAAGTCCTGAGAAACACCCACCTTATATGAAGAAATAATCGAAATCCCGCAAAAGCTCCGCAATATAGTGAACGCCTTCTTGCTCCTTGCACCTTGCTCCTTTGCTCCACACCGATCCTTCAGAATGCTACTCTCCGTCCTCCACAGCAAGGCACACCCACACTCACAATTACCTCACTTAAAATATTAATCTAGTGTAAAAGAAATAGAGAATAGGAGGGGGTATTTATACTAGATTATAGGTGGAATGGAGGGTTAGGATGCATTAGGGAGTTGGATGATCAAGGGCTAAGATTGATAAGGGGGTTATGGAACTACCTACTCCTTAAAAAAACTACCCACATCTCATCTCCACTACTCTCCCATCCGGCCAAGCTTGTGCCTTGTGCACGTGTACATCGAGTACACGTGTACACACAACCACTCTACAAAATTGTACATCAAAATACCCGGTAAAAAAAGAGACAAGATGCTACACATACAAGTTGTAAAAATATAATTAAATTCATGGGCTAAAATTAGTTGGGCCAAAATAATTATCTTGTAGAAAATATGTAAATTAACCTTTGGGCTTAGGGAAAAATGTTTATAAAACAATGATCTTATTCATTATGTTGAAAATAATAATCAAAATATTACACGTGCATACCATCTATGAAAATAAATAACCTTCATATACATTAGGAAAATCGGGGTATTACATCTTGTGTGATAGGCTTGGAGAAGAATCATCCCCGATATTCAATTCTCCTTTGCAAATTTTATCATATGTCTTGTAGAGGGTGTAGTATAACTTCTCTTTCGCCACCACTAGCGATCCCTTGGTAAGCTTCCATTTTCCGTCACCTCCATGATGATGAAATCCTTGTTGATTAAGCACGCCGGTTGACAATAGATTAAAATGTAGACCAAAAACATGTTTAACATTTTTTTAACAACAGCTTATAGCTCAAATCGGTCTCAAACCAAACATCACTGATTCCTACAATCTTGGAATTACTATCATTGCCCATCTTCACTATCCCAAAGTCTCCGACTTCGTATGTGGTGAAGAATTTTGAGTGCTCCATGGCATGTAAAGATGTTCCAGAATCAACTACCCATGAATCGCCTTTATCTTCATCGACAGTAGGCATTCACCTTTAAGAGCTAACAACTTATATACTTGCTCAGACACGGTAGCAACAGTATTGCTTGTGTCCTCCTTCTTTTAGTAGGTTGAGCCATCTTTTCCATTCTTCTTTTTATTCTTCAATATATTGTAATTCTTTATCATGTGACCATAGAGACCACAATGATGACATTTTCCATTGAAACGTGTCCTTGAACGACTTGCACTTCTTCCACAATCTCGACTGAGACCTTTACTCTTGCTTCTTTCTCAATTCTCTGCCACAAACACTTGGCTACTATCGGAACTTGTAGACTTTCTCCTGGTCTCTTCATTCATCATATTATCTTTAACATTATCCATACACCATTAGGAGCAGAGTTACTTATAGTGATGACAAAGATCTCCCAATTGTTGGGCAACAATCCAAGAAGCAACAATGCTTGTAACTCGTCCTCGATTCTCATGTCCATCGTGGTCAATTGATTAATGATGCTCTGAAAGTTGTTTATATGTTCGATCACCTTATGTCTTCCCTATACTTCATGTTGACCAACTCTTTTGATAAAAAATGCTTTCTTGGAGGCAGTCTTTTGTTCGAACAACGACTCCAACTTCAACCAAAGGGCATATGCATCGGTTTCGTTGATTACATGGTGGAACATGCTATCATCCACCCATTCATGAATATGACCAATAGCCTTGCGGTTCTACTTCTTCCATTCGGCATCAGTAGTGTACTCCGGCTTGCCTTCGACTCCTTCAATAGGTTCATGCAAATCTTGTAATAAAGAATGTCCTCCATTATTGGCTTCCTTGTGATCCAATTGGAGTGGTTGAGGCGAACCATGGTGCTCATTGATCCTTCCATTCTAACGCTAGCACTACAAACCCGATACTCTGATACCACTGTTGGGAAAAAATAGGATCGATATTAGTATAGTGAAAATATCAACTCAAATCACAAATTGAAATATGGAAGAAAATAAAAGAGTAAGAGATAAAGAACAACAAATATAACATGGTTCGGCAAGGTGCCTACGTCCACGGGGCAACAAAAACAACCACTATGAAAGTAATGGGTACAAAGAGATCAGACTTCAATAACATCACTTAAAGGAAACACCCTCTCTCACAATTGTTTTGCTACTATAACACTCAATACTCTCAACTTGGAGCGGATACTATTTTCTCTGTACTTGGATGAAGATGATTCTCTCACAATGTGTTGTTGGAATGAGCAAATGACCTCTTCTTATATAGACAGAGGAGGAAACCTCTAGATACATTCATTAATGCTCATTTATATATCTTCCTACTTCATTCATGAACATTTCACATTGATCTAAGTTTATACACTTGATGATGAATCTAGAACCGTTAGCATGTTCTAGAAAAGTTCAATACTTAAGCCCAAAATATACTTTATGGATTATTTGATGCTGGACCTGAATATATTACAGGTTATTCAACTAACAACACTTTGGCTTCTATGCAGGCGAAACTTGCCAACATTGGTAGTATGCCTTGAACTTCCTGTACCTGTAGTATGAGTGCTTAATTTGTTTCAGAAAGATGTCAATAAACATGTAACATGTCTTAAAACTTTTTCATTAAGCAAATGTATCTTATTAATTGACTGCTTAAAATATGCATTTTTTGTGAGCACAATGTTTGGGAAGATTTAATGCGCACAGTTCCCCCCTGTTTTGTAAAACCTCACTAGAGTTTGTATTGCTCCTTATCTTGCAAATGAAAATTTTACTTCGCATATTGTCTGTGGTTTCTTATTGATGCTTTGGCTCTTACAACTCAGTTACTAAATAATTTTATACACTAATTTTATACGCAGTTCTGTTTCTGCTCATGTAACTTCAAATGGAGTGTTTATTCCAAGTGTGCTGTGCATACCTTTTTTTTTTTATTTATATTTATTTTTTCCAAAGGATTTTTTTTTCGAAAGGTGGAGTCTGGTCACCCTGTCTCATTATTAAATGATTAATAAAACAGACTCAGAGTACCTCTGAGCCTACAACAAAATGCTATAATCAAAACAAAAGTACATAAACTCCTCCCTGAACATGGGGGATGGGACAAAAGAAAAACAAAGAGTAGCCATAAAGAATACATATACCCCCCAACAAACCCTGGGGTGGTGGGTATCAATGACCATCGTAGACCGTGCAGGCTATCAATCGGTCGCCGGTCCGATCTCGTTTTTCTCGTCATCAAACTCCGCTACCTGGAATACACTCGCAATCCTTCTCCTGGGGCCTACTGCTGCCACATTAGCCCAACTTAGTTGGAAGTACAAATTAGCGGAAATAGTGAAATGTCTAATGCTTTACCAACAAAATCATCTTCCAATGTGTGAATAAAATTGGCTGAAGATAGTAGATAGAGTATGCTTCAGTATCAAAATTGAGGATCTTATAGGAAGTTATTATAAAGGCTAAATATAAAAAAAGGACACAAAGTTTTGGGCCAGTTTTAAAAACGGACACTAAGATTTGTTTTGTTTTAAAAAAAGGACACAAAGTTTCAAAAAACTCCACTGGGTTAGTTAGGGTTAGGGTTAGGATTAGGGTTAGTACGAAGGGGTTTATTTAAACATCTGATTAGTTAAGTGATGTTTTTTTAAACACAAATACAAGATGAATGTGGTTTTTTTTAAACACAAATGAAAAAATCAAAGTGGTTTTTTTAAACCCTACCCTAACCCGGTCCTAACCCCAACCCTAACTAACCCAGTGGAGTTTTTTAAAACTTTATGTCCTTTTTTTAAATAAAAAAATTCTTAAGTGTCCTTTTTTAAAATTGGCCCAAAACTTTGTGTCTTTTTTTTATATTTAGCCTATTATGAAAGAGTAATGCTACATCCACTACCAATTTTACTATATTTCCCTTCACTACCTTAGATGGCACACTCCAATAGATAGGAAAAATAGAGTAAGTAGGGAAACTCTCTTATAGGAGTATGCCACCTAAGATAGTGAAAAAAATGTTAGTAAAATTGGTTGCGATTAAAGCATTACTCATTATGAAATAACAAAGATGTCTGATGTCATTTAGTTTCTATTCTTATTATAATTGTGATGTGTGATGACATTACCAAACGGATGTTAGGCTGTTGGCAACTGAAGAGGTCGAAAGCACTTAAGCACACAAGATGACTCTTGATTAGATTTGGACCTCACCAACTCTAAATTCAAAAGAAAGCAAGGGGTGTGAGTTTTAACTAATAACAATTCAAAATTATTCCTTGTTGCAATCAAAGGTCACACATTAGGTGATGCATACCTTTACCCACTAAAATATTATTCACATTGGTAGGTTGAAGTCACCATCCTCTCCAAAACGAAAAAATCATTTCAATATAAATATATATACAGAGTAATTTTTTGTTGTGCACTAGGTCTTCGTATGCACTCGGCCTTCTCACCTTCGTATCAACGATCCGAACCGTTCACATTGATCTACACATATAAATTAGTCTGAATATGCAAAATCAAATCATTTGAAATTCGTTTGCCCATCCATTGAAGTGTTACAAAATTGTATGGCTGAAAATTGTTGTTTTTATAGTCACATGATGGATGGGAAAATAAATTTCAAATAATTTGATTTTACATATTTAGATTAATTTAGATGTGTAGATCAATGTGAATAGTTCGGATCGTCGGTACGAAGGCGGGAAGACCGAGTGCACACGAAGGCCTAGTGCTCAACGGAACATTTCTCTCTCTCTCTCTCTCTCTCTCTCTCTCTCTCTCTCTCTCTCTATATATATATATATATATATATATATATAAGCAATGCTCCATTGCAATCAGGTCCCGTGCAAACGGGTATACAAACCACTTAAGCCGTGGTTCGGAACAACGACTTAGGTTCAAATAAATGAAGCCATTGTTCCGAACAACGGTTTCAATGGTTTGCAATGGAGCATTGTTCATATATATATGAGAAATCTTCCATTGCAAACGTCACTGTAGCATGCAAATGCGCTAAAACCATTGAACCCGCTATTGGAAACAATGGTAGGTTAAGTGGGTTTCACGGGTTTGCACCCTACAATATCGTTTGCAATGGAATGTATATATATATATATATATATATATATATATATATATATATATATATATATATAACCTACATCTAAGCTATTGTTTCACGCTACAATAGTGTTTGCAATTGAGCATTCCTCACACATACACATGTGTGTGTATGTGTGTGTGTGTATGTGTGTGTGTGTATGTGTGCGTGAAATCCGAAAACCCCATACTTATTGTAACGCCCCGAATTACAAATAAGACCGAATTTGAGATTTCACAGGATCTTTATACTTCACTTCGTACAATTTTACAAGGAAATTAAAACTTTTCTACATCAGAGTTCTTTACATTTTTGTTTACACAGCGGAAGAATAAAAGAAATACAACAATGAAATAAAATACAACTTATACAACTTTATCAATGTAAGTCATCAACTGCAATCATAAAATCTTTACTTCATCGTGAGAAAGTCCATTACTTGCATTTTAAGCTGTGGGCACGTCAGTCACTTACAACTGACGAAAATGTTATACTTGGCCATCATCTTTATGCCGTACATATAACGATCTCAATATTTTAACAAACCACAATTTTAAATGAACAATAAAGTGTCAAAAGTGATTATTCTAAACATGTAAGTGTACGCGATGTCTTAATGCCTAATGCACACATTTCATACTAATATGATACTAATGCATACTTGTTCGGATTCTACGCATCACATACTACATAGGTCCGAGGGCAAGCACCTACGTACTCCACAATAAAGGGTTCGATCCCTCGCCATGACAACGACTCAGTAATAAGACAAAGTTAAGATGCTCAACGAGTACGGATCCCAGTCCCGGGGAACAGCCGCAACAAACCCCCGCCCGACTGTTATACAGACTCCTCGTCGTGCGAACCTCCTACAAGTGCCCCTCTCGCTCCGGTATACATATATACATGGAGAACAGCAAACTATTCGCCCGACTACGCGTAGTTCCGGATTTAAAATAAAAGCTCGTCTCCCACGAGGCAACCACAATCCCGGAGAATCGCCGCAACAAATCCCCCACCCCACTAGGTCTATAGTCCCGATGAACCGCCGCAATAAGCCCACCGCCCGACTATATAACTATATAGAGTGCCTCACTTACGTTTGCCTATGTCTTACTACAACTTCACTTATGTGCCTAAAATTTCTTAAGTTCAAGACGTGAATAAATTTTCAAATCTAGAATTAGTTTTACCTCCTACCGGACTTAATCAGCAAAAATACGAGATAGCTCCATGGCCATATCTCAAAATATATCTTAACTCTTTTCAATTCAATAGTGCCAGTAGCCAAGGTCTCACTAACTCTAAATCACAACTTTTCCATGTACAAGAATCCATGGTATACATACCCTTCAATAAATATTTCTTAAACTTAAATATTTTCAACTTATTCACAAAGTAATTATAGTCTTATCACTATTCATGATCTATTTATTCATTCATAATTTTTATAAGCAATAATTCCTTTTAAGAACACAATTTCATCACATGAAAAATTATCAACAAATTCAAGCTCTTACATTGTCTTACTTCAAAATTTTTCTTAAACAAAAATAAATGTGTAATCTCTTCAAGAGTAATCCCCTCACCAAATAATACTTTATTTTTCTTCACCACAGAGTTCTATTCTTAAATTTCCAATTCTTTTCATACTTGAAAAATATATACAAGAAAAACTCTACAACTCTTTTTAATAAACGTCATTTTATTTTATATAAATTCTAGTAATTTTTTTTCTCAAATTTTATTCTTATTTAAACTTACTGAAAAATTGTCCAAAAATATCAAAGAACACAACAAAAAAGAAGTGCAGCCCACGGGTTTCGAACCCAGGTCGCACAATGGCTACAGTGATGCCCAAAGATCCCCACCCACTAACCATAAAGTCCGCATGGACTCTGTGCTTTAAGAAGCAACCGAAACCCCATATACCCTACTCCACGGTTTGGATTTAACAAAAAAAAAATCGAAAGTAAAAAAGAAAGGGTTTGCTGAGTTTCGAACTCGTGACCCAGGACAAGGGCGTGCTACAGTGATGGATTTAAGGAGCCTTCGATAACCAAGAAATTCATATGCAATTATTAATATAAAGTTATACTAATATGTTTTTGTTCAATCTTTCTGTTATTCTATTATCTTCACAAAAACTCGATTTTTTTCTTGATCCAATCTTTCATTAAACTATAATTTGTTCATCTATACTGAGTTTACTTTCTCACAGTAACTCATAATTCTACAAATCATATTTTTAGACAAACATCTAAATTACACAATTTATTTCTTCTCTTTTATGAATAAGTAATATATTTCTTCATTTTAAACAACTAGCAATTTCCAACAACCCAAAAGAAATTATGAGTATCAAATTTATTTTACAAAAATTCATTTGCTTATCATAAAAGAAAATCTCAACAATTGTTCATATAATCACACATCTCTACATTCATGCATACTAGTTCATGACAATTTCATCAATTATTTCTTTTTCTCATTACCAACTAACATGAAGTTAATTAATTTACCAATCATAACATGATTTACTATTATTCATACTACATCCAATAGTATAGGTTTGTTCTACTTTAGCACATCAAAATTTCTATACTACTCATTCATTATTATTAGCATGCATTGTTCTAAATTTAGAAAATATGATAACACCCACCTCTAATGAAGGTTGAACAAAAGTGGAAGCACAACTCCTAGCTCCTAGCAAATCCTTCTTCTCCTAGCAAGAACTCCTCCAAGCACACAAATCCTTCCAAGCACAAGACCTCTCTTACTCTCTTTCTTTCTCTTACTTGATTTGCTTTTGGTGTGTGAAATGAGAAGAGAAGAGGAGTATTTATAGGACATTATTAGGGTCTAAAGTGCAAAATTCTCAACCTAATAACTCTTCATCCCTTCACTTTCCTAACTCGTCCCTCAAACTCTCCAAATGCCCTAACTCCCAAACTCCCAACCTTTCTCCTCCTCCACTAAGCTATAATCCGGCCTCCCCTAGGTGCATGACCGGTCAACCACTAGTTGCACTAGTGTACACATGCACACATAAAATAAATACGATCTTTATAGTCCTAAGATGTGTACAAAAAGTTGTAACTTGTTATGTATTAGTCCAAGCTCAACTTAAATTAGGATTTTATTAATGGGCTTGTCCCATGGGCTTACATTTTAATTTACTAATTTAATTATCCTAGTGGGCTCTCCCTTTTAATTAACCTAATGAGCTATAATTTAACTTTAGGTCCATGAGTTAGAAGAAGACTAATTAAAACTTATGCATGCTAAAAAAGATAAATGAGAATAATAAAATGAAGATGGAAAGTAGCACGTGTTTTATACGTGCAAAAATTTAAAAAATGTATTTTTAATTAAAATAAATTGTGGGGTGTTACACTTATAAAAATGTTTCTTTTCATTTCATTAATTTCCCGTACCATCTAATGCCAAATTAGTGAAATTTTGCCACTAGGGTCTAATATTCAGCCTATTCGCTAGTAAATGAGAGACTTGTTGGAGTTTGAATTATGCTTGCATCATTAATTTTTTGCGAAATAATATATATTTGCATGTGGTTACGGCCTTGCAAATAGAAAGAAGAAGAAAAAAAAAATCGTGACAATTAATTTTTATCTATGGATGGATATCATATTACCTTGTAATAATGAAACTAACAAACAAACAAGACAATAAATATTTGTAAAATGTATTCAATATAGAAGATTACTATTTGGGAAAGAAATATTTGGTTTAAAAAAACAGTTTGTTTGGATGTTATTTTACTTTAGTGTAGGATACAGAGAGCAGATATTTTTTTTTTTAGAAAGTATTAAAAAATCAATTTAATGGAATATGTGGAGTTATTTTATTGGATAATGTGAAGAGAGATGAGAGAAAATTCAATTTAAAAGTCCATGAATAGTGTTTCTCCTATTTTTTCCTCTCATTTTGAACGGAAAACGAAATGGGCAAAATCAGCTACAGTAATCAAGCGGGAAAACCAAATTCAACATCATTTACTTCTAAACAAAGCTATAAACAGTAATGTTAATCAATGATTCCACTGTTAATCAAACCACCCCAAAGGGATAAACAACGCAAAACAAACTTGCAAGAGCATTTGTAGTCGTTCAATCAAAAAAATTGGCATTTTCAAATAGGAATTTTAGGTTATAGCTGTAGCGAGCTCAAAATTGAGGAGGGGGGGGAGGGGGGGGGATCAATTCCGTCCGATACATTTTAAAAAAAATGTATGCACATGTATGCATAACAATTCCTATAGGCATAGTTCTTCTCACAAATCTCAAAGCTAATACATACGCATAATAATTCATATAGGTCTAATTCCATAAAATACACTCTTCAACTTTGGGGAAAAAATGCTCTCGGACGGGAGATCAAATCCCGCCCGAATTTTTAAAAAAAAATTTAAAAATGCACGCATGGGAGATCAATTCTCGTCCCTACATATATATTTTTTTAAAAAAAATTGTAGGGACGAGATATCATTTCCCGTCCGTTATTTAAATAAAAAAACTAATTTTGAGATGCAAGATCATCTCTCGTCCGATAACATTTTGGGATAACATTTTTAATGGACGAAGGATGATCTTTCGTTAGTTATATTTTCTAAATTCCTATATCTTTTTCCAAATATGACATTCTGTTGTTCTTCTCAAATTTGGGTATTTGGTCAACAGTTGTGAGAGTTTTTTGGGATCAAATTTTGCAAAAAACTATATAATATATTATGCTAAACCACTTTTGTGTATGATTTTTCTTCTTTTCCCTTTTTAAAATAAAAAAATTAGCGCAAATGTAGGAGGCAACCCTCCCACTCTTTCTTCATCCAAATTTTGACCTTAAAAATTGTGCAATGATGTATATATGTTATTAGATGATTTTTTTCAAAAACAGTTTTATTAATTTTCTCGTTTTAAAAATTTTGTACAATATACTGTACTAACATGGTTATATTATCTACACAATATATTATGCTAAGACCATTTTTTTATCCAAATATTTTTTTCTCCTTTAAAAAAAAAACAAACAAAAAACACAAATGTGTGAGGCAACAAGCACCATCATAAAAACCCGATACCCGAAACCGAGTTGGACCCGACATTGGACTGGAACCAACTTGATCCATTGCAGGTAGGGTCCGGGGTCCTACAGTAAGACACATCTATATTTTTCGGATCGGATATGAGTCAACCTAAAATGAACCCGACCCGGACCCGGGAAAAAAACAAAAAAAAACATAATCTCTAAAAATGAAATAGCAAGGAGAAGAGACGATGCAGCAGCCCCGACCTCCTTCTCTTGCCCAGCGCCGATGCCGCTAGCTGCCCAACGTCGTCAAACCTGCTACCCACTTCCCGCACGCCGCTACCTGGACCAGACGGATATCATTATTTTAACAGGACCCGAACTTGAACTCAGTTCTCACGGGTCAGGTCTAAGTTAACTATTTGGACCTATAGATGAGCAGGTCTAGATTTGGTAGTGCAGAACCCAAACCCAATCCCAATCCGACTAACTCAATATAAATGCTAGACATACCCTCCCACTAGAATCATATCTATAAATCAAACATTAAAATATTATAATATTGTATACATATTATTTGATGAATTTTTATAATTTTTTATAATTTTTAATAGTCTTATTTTTTTTATCATTCTGTGCAATATAGGATTGTGCTAGTTGGAATTATTTTTTTGATGATACGGATAGAGTCAAAAAGACTCCAGCCATCAGTTGATTAATCAAGAATAATAAATGTACAAATAGAGTTTTACAAACGGTAAAACGACCAATCAGCCAGTAAAACAAAAAAGAATCCTAGGGGAATTAACATTCCTTACTACGATCAAACAGACAAAATAAAACAGTAATTACATCCTCCTAATCGCTAGCTCAGCAAAAAGGAGAGGAACCGCTCATCGAACGAGGAACTGCAAGGAAGAAGGGATGCGACCTCGAGAGAACAAAACGTCAGACGGAGTCTTCCCCAGCCGATGACCGCAAGTCATCGTTCCCCAATCCTCAACAAATAGAGAAGGAGAAAACAGTTCACAAAAAGTTGCATGAGCGATCACGCTGCAGACAATCGCTGCACAACTTGCCGCACCCTCCTTCGAAATCAGGAGCGACACAGACCTCCCGATCATAAGACAAATTTCACGGTGCTGTGAACTCCGATGAAGAATATAAACTTCAATCAAAGGTAATCCACAAAGAGACAAATGATATAGCATTCAGAAAGAATCCCATAAAACATGATTAGCGCGGGATTTAAAGAAGCTAGGGTGATCCAGAACAAAGATGAACTGATAGCGATCAGCAATACTATCACAAGATGAAACCACCAACCATCACATACCAACAGCACTGAAATTAGAAAAGGAAGCATACATAAACATAGAAAGTAGTCTTAGTACAAAAGTGGGATAGTAAACATCGAATTCATCACCGCAGAGAACATCGATTCCATCAACGGGAGCACAAAAGAGAGATAGTGTTCATATCCCAAAGGGCATAAGCTAGCAAAAGATAATAGAAGCATCAGTAAGTAGAAGATGATATAGATCATAACTCAGAGGGCTAAAACCAACAAACTCCAACCCACTGTCTCAAAGAAGCACTAATCAGTTCATCCCTGTAATCATCAAGCAATAATAAAAGCATCAGTAAAAAGGAGATAATACCAGTATGTGAAAGAGCACAACAATTAAAAAAGAAGCAGATTTAATGGAGGGAAATAAGCACCACACACAATAAATCTTCTTAAAGCTCGCCGTAGTCGGACTTAAAGCGCATTGGGAGTACGAAGGCACTGATGTGCCGACTCCAGTTTATCAATTCTAAGAGAATCTTTAGCGTCTGAATTTAAACTAGACGACCAGAAATCGAAGAGAAATAAAAACTCATCAATAATGGAACGAGAGGATGAGGAGGTGTGTCGGAAAATTATTTTATTTCTTTCCATCCATATAACCCACACTATGATTTGAAATGATAGGTACCACGACTTGTGGTAGATGCTATTAGAAGGGGAACAATGTCCGACATCCGAAAGGTTAAGAGGGGTTGCCGGAACTTCCCACGCTAGGACCGATATTTTCCACAAAGGAAGAGCGAATTCACAACAGGTGAAAAGATGGTTGGCATTTTCCGGTTCTGAAGCACAAAGAGGGCATAATTTGCCCCAGGCTAGACCCCTCTTGTTGAGGTTCTCAACCGTAAGAAGCTTGTTATTAATCGCTAGCCATGACAGGATTTTGACTTTTAGGGGAGCACAGGATTTCCAGACGATATTGTAGAAAGGGGAGATAGTGTCTCTAAAATTAAGAAAATGATAGAAAGATTTAACTGAGAAAGTCTCTGAACCGGTCCATCGCCAATAAAGGTCTTCCTTCTCTTTCCACTCAAAGTTAGTGAGTGAAAGCATCAAGTCGTTATAATCAGGTAGAAGTGTGGGAGGGATGTCTGAGGAGAATGAAATCGACCATTGACCATTAGGTTTGGATGAATTGAAAGATTCTGCTATTGAAGATAGTGGATTGGAAGCTAGCTGAAACAGATTCGGGTAAACCGACGCTAGCTTAGTGTTACCAATCCAGAGATCAGTCTAGAATTTGGTCCTAGACCCATCAGAGCAGGAGTGGGATAGACCACAGTGGAAGGCCTCCGATGCTTTCCAAATCCCTTTCTAGAAATGGGAAGAGTTACGGTGACAAGAAATAGGGAAACTCCACCACTGATCTAGGGGATAGCACCTAACTTTGATACTATCGATCCATGGGATGTCCTCCGTATTAAGGAATCTCCAAATCCATTTACCAAGAAGAGCCAGCTTTTGGTGTCTTAGATTCAAAACCCTTAACCCTCCAGCTTCTTTGGAAGAGCAGATCAGTTTCCAGTTGCTCAGGTGAGATCCTGGCTTGTGGGTAGATGATCCTGACCAAAAGTAATTACTCCTGATCTGATCGATCCTCTTGATAACCCAAGATGGAACAAAATAGAAAGACATCATATAAAGAGGCATTGAGGATAGAACTAAATTGATTAGAATCAGTCTACCTCCACGGGATAAAAGTTTCCCGGACCAAATCGACAGTCTGGATTCAATTTTATCAATCATGGGAATCCAATCCGCTCTGTGCAACTTACCCCATCTCAGGGAAATTCCCAAATAAGTGATTGGAAATGAAGCTATAGGGCAGTTAAAGAAATTGGAAATTTCAATTTGCCTGTTAGGGGAGCCCCCTAACCAATGAATGGAGGATTTTTGAAAATTGATGGAAAGTCCTGAAGCTAGTTCGAAACAATAGAGTAGAAGTTTCAAATTTCGAAGAGAAGACGAGTTCGGCTTGGCGAAAATGATAGTATCATCGGCGTATTGTAGGTTCAGAACTCCTTGGAAACTATGAAAGTTGCCAAGACCTTCAATGGCCCGAGCTTCCCAAGCGTTGCGCAGTAGTTTACTAAAGACATCTGCCACTAAAGTGAAAAGGAGGGAAGAAAGCGGGTCTCCCTGCCGAAGCCCACATTTGATTTTAAATTTGTGGCCTTCGGAACCATTAATGAAAATAGATGAAGTGCCCGCAGACAGACTGGTATCGATCCACTTAATCCACTTGGAACCAAAACCTCTATGAAGAATAATATCTAATAGAAATTCCCAACGAACGTTATCATAAGCTTTTTGGAAGTCAAGTTTGATAAGAATACCTTCAAGGTTTGATTTATGGCAATGGGAAATGACCTCTTGGGCCGATGCCACACTATCGAGAATGAATCGATCCTTAATGAAACCCGATTGGGCTGGATCAATGAGCGGGGGAATAACTTCTCTGAGTCTAGAAGCAAGGACCTTCATGATGATTTTAAACGTAGTGTTGATGAGACTGATGGGCCTAAAATTAGTAACTGAATGCGCTCCCATCATTTTTGGGATGAGAACAATGTGCGCATAATTAATGTGATCAAAAGAAAAGGTTCCTTGATGAAGTTCGGAGAACAAACGGAACAGATCATCTTTAAGCCAATTCCAGAACTTTTGGAAAAAAAATGCAGGAAAGCAGTCCGGTCCTGGTGCGGCCTCGCCTTTTAAAGCAAAGACTGCTGATTTGATTTCTTCTAAAGTAAAGGGGGATTCCAACGACGAGAGGTCGTGGACTTGTGATCCATAGAGGTGGTTCCAGTCAAGGCTAATACTTCTGGTCTTGGGTGAACCAATGAGATTTTTATAGAAAGTAAGAAAGGAACGATGGATATCGTTATTAGAGGAGAGGTCGATCCCGTTATCAGTGATCGAAGAGATGTGGTTGCAGCGTTGCCTGTGAGAGGCGAAATTATGGAAGAAAGCGGTATTACAATCTCCTTCTTTGAGCCATCGAAATCTGGCTCTTTGAGCCCATTTCAGATGATCTTGGTATAGAAGCTCGGAATATTCTTGTTTACAAGAACGTCGTTCATTGAATAGTGCTTCAGAAATGGGACTTATCTCTTCCAACTTATCAATGGATTCAATAGAGGAAAGAAAATAGTTTTTAAGGAAGTTGGTATTGAACTGTCTTTCATTCCTCCAAATCTTACAACCAAATTTAATCGCGTGGAGTTTGAGAAGAATACTACCCAAACTGGTGGACCCGGTAACTGCAAATAAACAATCAGTGACCATGTTGACAAAGCATTGGTCATGTAACCAAAATTTTTCAAATCTGAATTTGTGTGCACGAGGAAAGGTGAAGTTAGAGTATAGAGCAATAGGAGCATGATCAGAGGAGGGGTTAGGAAATGCCTTAGCAAAAGAGTTGTGAAATTTCATAATCCAAGTTTGGGAAACCAGGAACCGATCGAGTTTGGCCATCGTCGGGGATAGACGAAGGTTTGACCCCGTGAAAGATCTGCCCGCCAGGGGAATGTCCGTAAGGTGCATCAATCGGATGCAGTCATTGAATTTGGTCGAAAGGTGCCTCGGGTGAAACGCGTTCGATCTTTCGGACGCGAATCTGGTGACGTTAAAGTCACCACAAAAAATACAGAGACTGTTAGAATAGGCGATAAGAGATTGGAATTCGATCCAAAACAAAGGACGTCCCTCTGGAGACGATGGTCCGTAGACCGAGATAACCGTGATGTCACAGTTGAAAGGTTCCCAGAATAATTGGACAATAAGGAAAAAGTTGAGCCGCTTGATAGATAAAATTGAAAAAACTGACTCTTTGAAACCTAGGAGGATACCTCCCCTAGATCCAATAGCGTCAAGCGAAACCCATTTAGAAATAAAGGATCCTCCGATGGATCGGAGGATAGAGGGAGAGGGAGATTCAAGTTTCGATTTTTGAATGGAAATCATATCACAATGAGAAGAAGATATAATATCTAATATAGCCTTTTGTTTAATGGGCCAATGGAGACCCCTAATATTCCAAGAAAGACTAATCATCACACCCTTTAAACTCTTGAACTCTGAGATGTTCTTTCTTTCTAATTGAAGCAACTGTGGGCAGAGGATTAGAATCGAATTTAAATCCTAAATCCAGGGTCACATTGATCAATTCTTGATCAGATAAAGCATCAAATTGGGATTGAAAAATCGATCCTAGAGGCCTCTGATCTGAAAAAGGGAGCTGAACGGAAGGTTTATCCTCCCGAACCGTGTCAGGGGAGTCAGGTTTCCCTAGATATCGGGAATAACAGGATCGAGACGAATTTTTCGCTAACAATCTCGCACTAGATCTGATAATGCGACAATGGGAAGAGACTTTATTACCTGTGTGATTACGGGTATTTTTAATCTCCTTACCTAAGGACGGGGAAGAGGAAGAAAAATCAAATTTGGGAAAAACATCGATAGGAGGAGAAGAAATAGCAGCTGCAGAATCCTGCTGCAACTCACAGTTCGCCTTAATGACAACAGACGCGCTATCATTAAACAACCGCGGAATGGGTGAGCAGACACTCAACCTCGCCTTGATAGCTTGGTGAAGGTCGGGAGTAATAAAATTAAGCACTCCCGACAAGGAAAATGAGTGGTTTATCTCCCTTAGTACGGGAAAACAGTCCGGAATATTTAAAATAAAAACACCTCTCTTAAGAATTGGGAGAAAAAAGCCATCAAATATAACGAATGAAGGATCACAGTGACGGTTAACCTTGTTGAGGGAGAGTGCTAATTTCCGATCAGCTTCCTCTTCTACAAGGAGATCATCATGTTCAATCCAGCTATCTCCTTTAGGTGACTGAGAGGTTCTGATTTTAATGGAAGGCAGCTTATGATCCTTGGCCTTGATAGATGAGGAGTGAGCTAGTTTGATGAACTTCTGCCAGTCAGATTCAAAGTGGGGATTGACTTCCCAGGGGGACCATTGGGAAGGGCGAGCAATCTCATCGGACTTAATGTTGGTAGAAGAAATTGGAGGATGAGAAGAAGAAGTACCCAGCAGCTCTTGTTTAGATGAGGAGATGGGATGAGAGGCAGGGGGTCGGTTGATCGGATCTAAAGGGGGGGAAGCTGATACCTTTCCTTTCCCTGCCTGCAGCCAAGATAGATCCGGATTAATCCAAACCAGGTTCGGGGGTTTGGAAGGTAAAATCTTCGGTAGCTTCGAAGAACCCGGAGCCCCAGTGGGGATTGGAAATTTTTTCTTAATGTTGAGGTTACGAGCCCTAGTGGGGTAGAAACCGGTGCTAGTTGGAATTATGGACTACGAATTATTCCAACTAGCATAATCCACATCAAACCGTTGCACCGCCCGGATCCCACACAACTTGTTCATCCAAAATAAAATCTTATACGCTCCTCTCACATATAAGACTCTCTAACAACCGCTAGAGCTCGACGCGACGCGCATCTCAAAGCATCCTGTCCTTCTCTATGCCGCACTCCCCGCATAGAATTCTCTTCTCCGAATACGTCACGTGCATCTCGTGCCTATCATCATCGTAGGTTGGTCGATCGTTATCCATTGAATCCACAGTGTTTCATTTCCGTTCCGTTCACCGTTAAACTTGAATAAAATAATATTAAATTAAAATTAAATTATTATTATTATTATTATATTGGTCAGTCCTGATCGCCGTACTCCCGAGTCCACAAAGTCGCTCACCCCCCCTCCAACGGGACGTTCAAAATGTCCCGATCTTCCCCCCCCAAAAAACCCTAGAAATTAAACCTAGGGTTTTGTTTTTATCATTTTTCCTTTTCCTATGGCGGATTCGGATCGCAACGGTATCCCAAACGGGTTGAACCGGATCCGAACCCGCCCGGTCTTGCCGGAGGACCAGTCCAGCTCCGGTGGCGACGAATCGCCGGCGACCGCCGCTCCTCCCTCCGTGAACAACGGAAAAATTGTCGACGATCAGAAAGGTTTGTTGCCGCCTATTTCTTGATTTTCTTTTCGATATTTTATTTTTAGCGGTTCTCAAAATATATATGAGCTTGAAATGAGGCAGTTGATTCTATTTGTCTAGTTCGATCATTTTGGCCGTGTTTGGACACAGAGGTTGCATTAAAAAATGGAATTATCGGTTTGGAGTTTAGATATGTACGGTTATGTTAACTTTGAGGTGAGATAACTGGGGGTAACTTAACTCCAAACTATGATTCGAACGAGTCACAGTTTATATAGTTGCGCAGGTACACAAGTCACCTCCACTTGTTATGATCGGTACGTATCAAAGTTTATATAACTGCAGGTATACAAGTCACCTCTACTGACATTTGGATCCAAACAAGAGTGGGCAGAGGAATGCAAAACAATAGGTTGCTTACTTGTAACTTCACTTTTGGCTTAAAAACGTGAAATTGATCAGGTTGGAGTTTAGATACAATACTGTTAGTCTGTTATTTGGAGGTAACTTAACTTCAAGGTATGGTCCGAAGAGATCAATGATTAGACGACTTTAAGCAAGTCACATCCATTAACCTCCGAGTAATGTTGTATCAACATCCTTGTACGCTACCAAGTGAACACACCCTGATGTGGCAGTCATCAACCCAATAAAAATCTAACTTGACTTTTCAACCAAAGTAGACCCTAATTAATCTGTAATTGACTTGATTTTAGATTTAATTACGTAGAGATTAATTTTAGTGGAGGTACCTTACCTAACCTTCGTGCCAACGAGGCTTCCTTAATAACGTAGGTGATAATAGGAAAGATTTTCTAATTAGATGATAATCTTGTTGATTGAGTTTGTCTTAAGATAAAACGAAGTACAAACTACATGTATACAATTCACCTCCACTAATCTCCACTTAAGTTACCTAAGCTTTGTTGTCGAAACAGGGCCTTCCTTAATAACATAGTGGATAGTGAGAAACTTGTCCTAGTTAGGTGCTATCATGCTGTATGTTAGTCTCATTTTGATTGAGTTTGTTTTTAACTAAAGTGGTGTACCAACATGGCTTGTATTTGTTAAGGTTTCCGTAAAGGGAGGAAGATTGCTAGGTGGTTGAGTTCGCATCTCAACCCCAAGGATTCTTACAGAGTTGATAAAGTTTCTTCAAACATTGAGAAGCAGAGTAAGATGGCTTCTTTGAGGTTCAAACACTCCATGGGTGAAAGCAGCACGGTTACGAAGACCTCGCAAAAAAGTTTTTCACATGAATTAGGACCAAGAGGTGGCATTAGAGCTTCTAATCTCCGAGCCCGGAGTTACACTGACTTGAAGGTACTTTACAGTTTTACTATCCTTTCAGTCTTTTTTATGGGTACATTACAGTAAACTACCATGAACTTCTCCTTGCTTTTTTGTTTATTCTAGGAACTTCTTTAATATACTTTCCTTCTATGTACTTTGTTAGCTAACGACTGGCACCCTTACGACGTTAACCACACATGTGAAATGACTAAGGTACCTTCCTGCGAAAGTGAACGCACAAAAACACACTTTTCCAACACATGCCTTAATGAAAACCCATTTAATTTTAAAAAGATTCCGCTTCCCTCTCATCTGTTGTCTCCTTACAGTTGCAATTAATACATGCCCCCTTGCTAAAAAACAGAGAGAAACCATAAGGTGATGGATAGGGATGATATTTTAAGTAGGGGATGGTATTCTTGATATTAGAGGTGAAAAGAGTGAGTACTTTGGTCCGAAAGATGTCCAGTGTTAGTCAAGTGATTGCTAAATGTAGGTAACATTAAAGAAAGTACATGGTAATAAACTAAAAAGTAAGAAAAGTTCATGGTAGTTTACATTAATTTTCCCTTTTATTAGTAGCTTCTCTTCCCTTCTTGGGACTTAAATTGCACATTGAAGTTGACTTGAGTTGCAATTCAGGAACTTTTGGGGTCATTACATTCAAAGTTTGATGTCGTGAAGGAAGCAGTGAATGCAGAACTTGATGCTTTTGCAGGGGATGTTAGTGATGCCATTGAGAAGGGTTCGTTATCGAAAGAGCAGGAAACTGCTGAAAATCTTCTCAGTCTTTCCTATACATGCACAGAGATGACACCTTCCCAGCTCAAAGAGAACTGTGAGAGTATTGTTCATCACCTAGCTGCGAGGAGGGCTCAATGCAAATCAGGACTAGTGAAGCAATTTTTAACGCGGTTACTTTTCATTTTGACTCGTTGTACTCGTCTTTTGCAGTTCCAAAAAGATAGTGGGCCAAATAATGAGGAGTCCCTTGTAAGATTTAAGCAGTGCCTTGAAAATGTTCCAGTTGTTGATATGAAATGGAGTCATAAATTGATAAAAAGTGTGGGCCACAAAACTATAAAAAGTGATTTTAGTATCAATTCAATAGTGCAGGATAACCTCCAAAAACATTGTTTAGAAGATAATAGTAAGGTAGATAAGGAAGTTCTTCCCTCCATAGCTGGTGTTCATATTTTACATGAGCCTCAAACTGAAGGTGGCATTCAAGAGCACGCTCTATGTGAGTCTAGTTTAGGATCACAGAACGAACAAGAAGAATCTTCTGATGGGACCCCCATAGATTCAGTTATCTGCAGGATATGTGAAGAGGATGTCCCCGCGTCTCATTTAGAATCTCATTCATATATATGTGCTTATGCTGACAAATGTGATTTGGAAGGTCTGGACGTGGATGAGCGGCTGCTAAATATTTCGGAAATATTAGAACAGATTGTGGAGTCCTACAATCAAAGTTGGCATGCAGCAAGTAGTATCCCTGAAATCTCAAGAATCCAAAGTGTAAACTCTGTTCACGGGTCTGAAGGACATTCACCTAAATTACAAGAGTGGCACAATAAAGGCATGGAAGGTATGTTTGAAGATATCCATGAGATGGATACAGCTTGCATAGATGATCCTCAAATTGCAACTTTTAATAATTTGAAGAGCATTTTGGCTATGAAGCTCGGATCCTGCAATCCAAACTCTTCAAATGGAAGCATGACCCCAGGTTCCTCTACAACTACGCCTAGATCCAGTCAGTTTGACTTGTTTTGGTTAGAACATACCAGTCCTTCTGAGCCAGAGGATGTTAATCAGGTGAGCTAAATTTTTATCAAACATTTGTGTTTTTTTTTGTTTTTTTGTTTGGCATGATATTAAAGATGATTGAAGGTCTAACTTCATAAGGTTGATGCTTTTATTACTCGAAGAGATATTGGTATGGCACACAAATATGTTATAGAATTAGAGCCATATTAATCTGGACAATTTAGACCAATATCTTGGATTTAGATGCAGAGTCTAGACATCTTCCATTCTTAACTCTCCAATGAAAGCTGATTAAACTCTTCGGTGACAAATTTAGGTCTGTATAATGTAAATATAGGATATGTTGTTGGTCAGTTATATTACAGCATTTCTTGGAAGTGCCAGTACATAAAAAGTTATCACATGCTGATTTATGTCTGTTATTCCCCCAGAGTGATATATGATTTCATTTTTTGCTTTACCTCTCCATGGCGTTCATATCATCATCATTTATTTAATTGAGATAGTCAAGATGTTGACATTATTTATCAGTGGACAAGTAGACTTGTAAATCCTTATACTGGTTAACAAACGCAAGATGTCATTCATCTAATATATCATTATGCATATGTTTTTCTTCTTCTCAGGGGCCATAATTTGTATTGAGTGTCAAAAACTTCTATTGATATATTGTCTGGAACAATATACATTTAAAGAGAATGAAAATTTGTATGTTACATACTTTCCGTTCTAAAGTCCAATGCTTACATTTGTTTCCCCCAATTATTCTAGCATAAAGAGAAACCTTTAATATTTTGTATTTATGTGGTTATTCCCAGTATAAATAGAACTCTCCCCTTTCATGATATGCATGCATCTTTCGTTTGTCTTACTTGAAATTTCTGAAGCTAAGAATAACATGGACAACTTGATAATTAGTCCCTTGATTTCCAAAAGCTAATGTAGATCGAACCAAATGTACCGGGCTAATCATGCTCTGTTAAACAGAGTTAAGATATGTAATAAGCTAGTATTTCTTGAATTTGGGTGTTTAGAGCATTTGTAGTCGTTGTAACCCAAAATTTGGGTATTTGGCATTTAAAAATAGAAATTTTGAGTTGCAGCTTTAGTTGTTTGAACCCAAAATTTGCATATTTAACCCCAAATAGTAACGGACGGTGGATGATATATCATTTTGTTCAAAGTTTTGCATCTCAACCCTTGATCTCATCCTTTGAATATTTTTTTTTTAAATTGCACGGACAGGAGATGATCTCCCGTCCAAGACTTTTTTTAGTAAGATTTGTAATAAAAAAAAATGTACGCATATGTACACATAACGATTCTTATAGGCCCATTCCATGTCAGCTGTTGATCCCAAAATTCACACCAATCTCAAAGCTAATACGTATGCATAACAATTCATGTAGGCCTAATTACATAGAAACACCCTTCAAAAATTTGGGAAGAAAATCCCTCGGACGGGAGATCAAATCCCGTCTGAGTTTTTTTTTAATTTAAATTTTTTAATGCATAGACGGTAAATCATTTTCCGACCGTTATATTTTATTTTTTAAAAAAAATTCGGACGAAAGATCATCTCTCGTCCGATCAATTTTTGGGATAAAATTTTGAACAGACAAAAAATGAACTTTCGTCAGCTATATTTTCCAAATTCCTGTATCTTATCCCAAATATAACCGGCTACTGTTCCCCTCAAACCCAAAATTTGGGTATTTAGCCAATGACTGCAGCACTAATTTTCCCAAATTTTGCAAAAAATAGGTATTTAGCAAACGACTACAGATGCTGTTAGCAAAGATGATTTACTAACCTTCAGCTCTTAAGCTTAGAATTGTCATGGATTTTTAATTTTGGAAAATAGACAATATTGACTAATAGTTGCAATAGCATGTGATGGGAGGGTTATCATTGCCATCAGCAAGCAAGAAAATATTTTGTGATGTTATCGGTCCATGAGAGTCATGAACCTTATCAGTATTTGACAGAAATGCTATGTGATTCTTTAATTAGAAAATCGTATCTTACTTTTGACACCTGCCTGTTGATGTCATGTTGATGTCACTGGTTAGCTTGTTAGAACACAGAGAAGATTTTGTTGTAACTGTGATGTACATCTTGTATTCTTCATACCTGATGGTTATTGTTTCCATCACTATCTTATGTCTCTAAAATGATATGTACAGGCATACGGGATCAAAACTGAAACAGACACCTCCGTCCCCCACCCGCCCTCTCTTCCTCTCTTTGTGAAGTACTGGTTTCTAGAGCTCGTTAATACTGTTTTGAGAGATTTAAAGATTTATTATGAGTACTGTATTATAAGTTGTTTTCCATAGTTTTCTTCCAATATTACAAATTATTTTATTTGTTATGCAATTATATAAACATTTATTCTTACATATCTTAGCCACTACATCTCTAAGAGCCTAAGATCTACCTTCCCACTTTGCTCCACCTTGCTTTTTACAAAACTTTGCCTGTGACTAGGATTAATTTTGCTATCACCCTGTACACTCATGCTGTTGGAACAATATCTTTCATGATCTAATTTGGAGATGCTGTAGCAAATCATTTATCTTTCTTGTGCATGCAACTGTAGACGAAGAGAGTGATGGAAAATTTTAATCTTAATCATGCTGGATTTATTACTGCAGATGAATGAATTGGCTGATATATGTCGTAGGGTTGCACAAGCTGATCTTTCAAAAGAGGGGGCCTGTGAGTATTTGGAGATGTGTTTGTGTGATTTACTGGACATTCTGCAACACAACCAGCTCAAGGCTTTAGTTATTGACACATTTGGAAGCCACATCAAATATTTGCTGGAGTAAGTATTGATTTAGTCTGGATGTACACATCATTTACTGGTATTGACTTTTTAAAATTTAAGGAACACTCCTTTTTTATTCTGACTCTTATGGAACACACCTTACTGAAAAATCTCAGGGAAAAACATCAACTTTGCATTGAACTGATGGGTAAACAATCTAAGAATAAGTTGTCCAGACTTGATAAAACTGAAGGAAGTGATTTCAAAAACCCTTCACAGCGTAAAACATTAGATCCTTCCCGTTCCTTGCATAAAGAAAGGACTAGCATCAATGATTTCGAAATGATCAAACCAATCAGCAGAGGAGCCTTTCGGTGAAGTTTTCCTCGCAAGGAAAAGAACAACAGGAGATGTATTTGCAATAAAGGTAAGTGGAAGCTTACCTGTTCTTTTCTTATTTTTACTTTGATTAATGCAATTCAACATGTGTATATATTATTTATTTTGAAATTTTTATTACTGAAAAGATCTTGAAGTATTGTTGTTCCCTTAGTGTTTATATGCCATAGCACTTGGGCTTTCCTGAATGTTGAAAGATCATAAGATAATAATAATTTATCATTTTAAGTAAGCAGCCCCCGCCCCCCCCCCCCCCCCCCCCCCCCCCCCCCCCCTCCTCTCTCTCTCTCTCAAAATAAGTGTGGCATGGAGCACAGCTCAAGGCCAAGAAAGCTCCAAAATAAGTTTTGTGATGGCTATTATCTTAACAAGAACTCTTCTACTAACCTAATATGAACCCTTTGTTTGAAATCCCTCCCTAAATTAACTATGAGCAGAGAGCCATGTTATATAAACCTTGATGGCTGGAAATTCCTGCCCAAATTAATGTATTAGCAGAGAAGGCCACATTGTATATAACTCCAATGTCTGTTGGCTTGGCTATTAGCTGAACCTACATATATTTGTCTTACAAAGCTCAGACAACTGAAGTGAATGTTATTTGTCTTTACTGAACCATATTCATCTCTGAGGAACATAGACATTCATTTGTTACTTATGATCACAGATGTCAAATAATCAAATTTTGAAGTAATTTCAAGGATGATATAACAAATACGTGCACTTCCATATGATAAAATATCCAATAGAAAGGGGTTTGATTATAAATAATCTTTTAGTTTATGAAGTCATCTCAGTATGGCCGTTAAGTCACAAATGCATGTACTACATACTTACACCAACAATAGAAAGGGATGGAGACAATATGATGTTTTGGATGAATAAGGTGGATACATCCTACCCTCTCCCCAATAGAGTGGGATCCTATGTGTGTGTTAGACCTGTTGGTTAGAGAAATTTCTTTAACTTGTATCTTCGATGTCACATGCAACTTTCTTTGCCAACTCTCTACAAGTTCATCTATGGAAAAAATGAACTATATAGGACATAGTAGTTCATGTGCTCTCATGCTACTTTTTTAAATGATTGATTATGCAGGTACTCAAAAAATTGGATATGATTCGGAAGAATGATATCGAGCGCATATTGGCTGAGCGTAACATTTTGATTACTGTCAGAAATCCATTTGTGGTATATATACTTTCTTTCTCAATCTGTTTTCTCTTCTTCATTGAGGCAACATGCTCGTATTTATTTTTAAATTATAAAATATGATACTTTGCTTTTCAAGGTAATAGATTGGCAGTTATTTGATATACTAAACTATTTTTCCATATCCTAGGATGAACATTGGAGGAATTAAAAAAAAAACGGCTTAATTGCAAAGATTGGTTTTTCTTGCCTCTTTAGATTAATATTTGTGCTATGTTTTTGTTTGGTTAAAATATGTGTTTTCCTTTTTTTTTTTTTTTTTGTGGTGGGAACAAGGTCGTAGGCACACACCCACACACACACCCACACTTCACCCCATATAGTTATATATTAATTGGTTTTTTTTGTGCAAGCGACCTTTGGCGCACGAGCGAAGAGGCTTACCAGTGGACCCTGACAGTTGCATATGCGTGTTATGTTGGATATAAAATTACCTATAGTGTATCTATCTGCCATATTTTCTAGACTTCTCTTGGGCCCATAACAATCATTGGTTGCAAGAGATAAAAGAAATTTTGATAAGGTAGATAGTTTCCAACTAATATTCTAGGATTTTTAGCAAGTTGGCAACCCTTCCATGCTCTTAGCTGGCCTTTTGGACGAATTTTCACCAACTATGAGGGATGACAATTAAGTTAGTACCCTTTGTAAAATTTTCCAATATTTTTAACGGATCCATTAATTCATAGCCTATATCATCTCATGTGAAAAGGCTTAAACCTCTCTCTCTCTCTCTCTCTCTCTCTCTCTCTCTCACTCATGTGCAAATTTTCTAAAGAAAATACGAGGGAAAAATACATCGCAAATTTAGATTTATTTACGGTAGGCCAAATTCAAACTCCTATATAATCTTCATGATCATTTATACCGTGAATACTATCTGATATGCAAGGACACACTTAACTAACTCGTGGTAATGTAATAGCATCTTGTAAAAATCTTCTTCGGTGTTGAAGTAGAATAGGGAGATGCGTCTATTCCCATCCCCACAGTCAATCGTCATTGTACAGCTTCTCCCTTGCCCCCACAGAATCTCGCTTTTCCTATTGTCCACTTTTTCTTTTACGAGTACATGTCTCAGTCTGCATCTGTACCTTTTGGACTGAGAATCTCATTTTTGCAGTTTTTTAAAATATATTTATCATAATTTTAAAGATGAGTTACTATCTCTTTAATGTTTTTTTTTGCACCAATGCAGGTTCGATTTTTTTATTCATTTACCTGCAGAGAAAATCTTTATTTGGTCATGGAATATTTGAATGGTGGCGATTTGTATTCCTTACTAAAGAAAGTTGGTTGTTTGGAGGAAGATGTAGTTCGCATTTATGTTGCCGAACTGGTTTGCTCAAAACTTAATCCTAAAAGAATATTACCTCAAACTTATTCTTATTGATATTTCATCACAGGTTCTTGCTTTAGAATATCTTCATTCACTTGGAATCACACATCGTGATCTGAAGCCGGACAACATACTGATTGCTCGTGATGGGCACATTAAGGTCTGACATTTTGCATTGCATTTTATGTTATTTGTTTAGATGTTCTTTGCTATCTACACCTGTGAACATGAAAATAATTTTTAGAACTGGCATATCTTATTATATATAGTCTGGTAACTTGTTTGTGACATAAAAGAATATCGTTACGTAGATGGAAGAATGCCTACTAATGCCTGTTTATTACCAGCTTACAGATTTCGGGCTTTCAAAGATTGGCCTTATCGATAGCGCTGTCGAATTGTCTGGATGTGGAACAGCTGATTCTGTCCTTTTAGAATCCCAGAATTTCCATAAATGTCAAAGAGGGAAAAAAAGTCGGAGTTCAGCTGTTGGGACACCTGATTATTTGGCACCTGAAATTCTTCTTGGAACTGCACATGGTATTTTGCACAATCTATATCTCAAAGCTTTCTCTGAGTTTGTTAAGAAGTTGAAGTTACTTTATTGGGAATTTTTGCAGGTTATGCTGCGGACTGGTGGTCAGTTGGCATTATCTTATTTGAGTTCATAACAGGGATCCCACCTTTCACCGCTAGGCTTCCTGAGGTACTATATAAAAACCTGATATTCATTGCTCAGTAAGTTCATGAAGTTTAATTGCCTAAAAGCATAATGTTTTTGAATGATTATTAATTGGTAATCTCCAGAAGTCAAATATGTAAAGCTGTAACTAAATGGAGAATACATTATTGTCTGTTCATTTAGTATATTAATCTAATAGAATATAACAAATTCCATTGTTGTGAAGGATAGGATGGTAACAAACACATGAGGTTCCTTAGAATTGATACAGCAATAAATAATTATAACTTAGAAGCACCATTATGCTCTTATAGATAATTGATCTGAGGATTATGGATTACAAAAGTTACCGTAAGCATATAGAGATAACTGTAAAAACAGTTCTTGCAATGGAAATGGTACGTTAATGTATCTATATAAGGAATTATGTGTTGGGTTACCTCACTTGAAAGTTGAAATTTGTTGAGAAATAAATTTTTCTGAGAAATTAATCTGGTATAGGAAAGATGTTAATGGACATGTGTGGTTTCTTTAGGATGGGTAACACATTCCATTCATGGAGTTTTAAATTTATCGATTTGACAATGACATGGCACTATGCCTTACAGATGTGAAGATTTCAGATCCAGAGGGTTTACTAAATCATTGGCTTGACACAGCATACAGAGATGATAGAAATAGAAATATTTTCTTTCATCTGTTCAGGCCTAATCGGCCTTGATAGTGATACCAGCTAAATGCGCTTTTATAGTCCTACTGAATGAGACTTGTAATGTCGCTTTTGGACCATAATTTACTTCATGGCATCAGATGTTTCGGATATAAGGTTGGCCAATAATGGAGGAAGGACTCAACGCATTGAATCTTACATTAGCGAACTACCTGAAAATAACATGCAATCCTAACCATATGAGTAACTTAAAGGACGAGATAACTTTCAGTATCTAGTGTGTTTGAAGTTCATTACTAAGTTGGCTCCCAGTTCTGGGCACTGAGTCTTTTGTGAGGATTTGATTTCCCAAATATATTTGACAAAGTTTATCTTACTTTTTTCATTCGATGCCTTGGTCTCATTTGCATTATGCATTATTTGTTAACTATTCCAGATTTGTGTTTAGTCTTTATGAAAGCATACTTTGTAATATTTCACTATATTAGAGCATCTGTAGTCGTTCCCCTTATTTCCAAAAATTGTAAAATTTGGCAAAAAATCAGCTGTAGTCGTTCCTTATATTTCCAAAATTTGGGAACTGAGGAACATTAGCCTTCTATATCTGAGAGATGATATAGGAATTTCCCAAATATAGGAATCGGAAGATCATCTTGCGTCCGTCGTAAAATTTAACAGTGATTGACTTCGGACACAAGATGATCTTGTGTGGGACCAATTTTTTTTAAATTAAATCAATCGGACGCAAGATGATTTTGCTTCCGTTAATTAATTCTCTCCAAAAAAATGTAGGGGCTCAAGATGATCTTGCTTCCCACGGAAAAAAAAAACAGAGCCAAAAATGTAGGGACTCAATATGATCTTGCGTCCCATGATCATCCTCCGTTTATTATTATTTTTATAAAAAAAAAATTGAATCAAACGCAACATGTTATTGCGTCCGAGATCAAAAAAAAACTTTTTAAAAAAAGGGCATCGGACGCAAGATGATCATGCGTCCGATCAAAACAAAAACAAAACAAAACAAAAATTACGGACGCAAGATGAAATGACTACAGCACGAAGTCAAATGTCCTATTTCTAAAAGCCAAATATGAAAATTTTGAGTCTCAACGACTGCAGATGCTCTTAGTAGCCAATCTCAAGGTGTATATGAGAATGATAGAAGGATATAACAAATTTTAATGTGAACAAGATTTTATGGTAATTGTGCTTTGCAAAGCATCTTTCACCAATCTCTGTTATTTTCTGGTTAAGTTGTCTAGGGCATGTCATGTCTGTTTAGACTTAATTGTTTGTTTAACTCTTTGAGGAATTACTTGAAGAATTCACTTTAGTTGACTGGGATTTCTATGCGTGTACAGCAGCACGTGGATGGATGTTGTATCATAACTAATTTTTACTTTTGGACAGATGATCTTTGACAACATTTTAAACCGGAAGATTCCTTGGCCTCGTGCTCCTGATGATATGTCAGATGAGGCCAAAGACTTGATTGACAGGTTTGCTGGCAGTTTCTTGAGTTCATTATTTATAATTCCTATATATATATATGAGAAAGCGGGGGGGGGGGGGGGGGGGGGGGGGGGGTGCAGTGTCACTGCACCTGCATCCAGCTAGGTGAAGGTGTCATGACATGGCAGCTCCTGATTAATTAAAACTTAAAAAGAACATTTTTTTATAAAAGCCCCTATAACTAAGTACCTACAACAAATTAGAGACTGGCGCATCATGACACTGCACCTAATCTGCGTCTTAAATACTCCCAAGTCCCAAGGCATAAGCTAGTTGTGCCCATCTGGAGAAGTATATGACAGACCATCGAATTGAATGATCCATTTACCTTGATCTATATGATACAAAAGATCTAACAGATGACCCATTCATCTAGCAATCACAAACTGAGCGGTTACTACACAACCCAAATAAAAAAATTCCTCGATCTTCAAGTTAGTAGTTCTCAAGCATGTAATTTTCAATTTATTGATGTTTAAAGATCTCTAGGTTAGGTGATAGTGGGTTAACCATTCAGTTTGCAATAACTTGTTGCATAAAAAGAAAATCCTCAAAGCACATTATTTTTTGTTTTGATCGATCTTTTATGACATGTATATCAAAGTGAATGGAGCAGATTTTCAATTTGATCCCTTCACATAGTTTTGACATTTGATAGGTGGGCACAACCAAGCTAGTTATGCTTTAGGCCTCTCTCATAAATTTAGGAAGGGGGAACTTTATGAGAAGTTTGAGAATGAATTAAACCCAACTGATTTTCCTGAGTCATGTGTTTGTGAAGTGTAAAGAGTAACACATTTTAGAGATTCACGTGTCTAGTTCTATAACCTATCTCTAAAACAGAACTTTCATTTTGTGAATGTCGAATGTTCATTTTGTTATATGAGTCGAAGAGGGACTGTTAACAGAGGGAATGCGATACGGAAATAACCGAGTAGTAAGATCACACCATATGTAATCATGTAACTTTGTAAAAATAGTTACACATTTTGAGAATAAATACTGTAGATGTAGACTTTTGGTTGAAAGAACATGAACCAGGGATTAGCCATTCCAACTCATTTTCCATAAACCATGGCAAATGTGTTTCTATGGTGCTTTTTGACTTATGTAGTGGCTGGTGTCCCAGAGTTAAGTCTAGATTGAGCTGATTCTATCATTTCCCCCTCGGCGTAAGGTAACTCATAACTCGTTGTCTCTTGCGCAATCTCAGAGAATCTTTAAGTCGCTCCTTGGTTATGAGAACTCTAAACTATTTAACAAGAGCTTATCAGTTCGAAATTTCCATCACCAAAATAAGCCCTTTGGAAACTAAAAAGGGTGAGCTATTTGATGGTTATACATGTTAATTCAAATTTTGTTTCCATGTTCTGCAGATTTCTCGATCCAGATCAAGACTTGCGGCTTGGTGCTAATGGTGCATCAGAGGTTGTTCTTAGAAATGTACTAATATGTTATATAGTATAGGCATTCAACATTTTTTACTTGGAAACCTGAATGTTAAATTTTACTTAATATTACCTTATCCTCTTGTTAATTAATTTACAGGTGAAATCTCATCCTTTCTTCAAGGAAATCGATTGGGACAACCTTGCCTTGCAAAAGGTATGTGCTCGGAAGCTGATTTGAAAAGATGAGGTCATTCTTTTATTCGATAGTATTTAATTTGCCATCATGAGTGAGAGAATTAAGAGGGAACTTGAGAAGAACGAGGATTAGAAAGAAATGGAAAATTAGAAAGAGGGAAAGAAGAAATGGATGCTGGTCACCTGCAAAAAGAAATTCAAAACGATCAATATTCATTATCAAATTAAACCTCTACCATGATAAGAGACAGAGACTTCTATAATTGAATTAACTTAAGGCCCTAGAGGAGATATATTCCTACATTAATTAACCTATGACAAAATGGAACCAAACTATTGCTAGTATTTACGACTTTAACTTGAATACTGTGATGATAGGAAGTAAATAAGAATGTTTTACAAAAATGACCCTTTTTTAAAAGTATTTACCAAACTGACACACTTCTGAAAGTATTTACCAAGAAGACCCACTCGCTAACTCAGTTAGCGACCCTAGTGAAAACGGGGTCGCTAACTGAGCGAGTATATACTTGGTTTTTTTCTTCAGGTTTCACCACTTGGGGAAAACCTGAAGAAAAAAGCCAAGTTACACTCGCTATCTCAGTTAGTCAGTCTTTTATTTTATGAATATCCTCTTTGGACGTATACATTGAAAATTCAGCATGCGATTTGAATGAGAATGAAATAGATTGTTTTCAATTAGTATTACTAATCGAAGATACCCCAAAAAAGCCGAAATTAGAAAGGATGTGCTTGCGGAGACCTGTGTTTTTGGTAAACAGTCGCCCGGGCCTGGTCACTGCGACCCCCTTTGTGAATAGGCACCCCTTCTCCCGAAGTTACGAGGCTATTTTGCCGAGTTCGAAAGCCAGTAACTCCATCTTTCTACGATGAAAGAAAGCCATTGAGAGCGAATCCTGAACTCAAGGAATGCTAACAGCAAGTAGTACAGTTAGAAAGGGCAGGAGATCCATTTAAAGAAAAGAATTTATGACGACATAACATAGATAATAAATAAATAGGAGTTAATATCATTCCAAATGCCATTACTAGGGTAATTAGCATTTTGTGCATGAAAAGAAATTTTGGACTAGTAACTATTCCAAAAAATACTACCGATTCTGCAACAAAACCACTCATTCCTGGCAATGCAAGAGAAGCCATCGAGAAACTACTAAACATGGTAAATATTGCTTCGATTTGAATTATCCGTAGGATACCCTATATATCAAAAAAATGTACAATCAAACCTATTTCTCGATTTCATAGAAGCCTAAAGAAGTGAATATGGTACCCAAATAACGATAGATATGTCAAAAGCAGGTTCGATTATGCCTATTCCTAATCCTAAATAGAATGGAACGACGTAGGGATCCATATGGAGAATTAGGAATTTATTTGATAGGAGATAGTAGTGTTTTCCCCTGGAGATGGAAAATTCGTCCGCCTGGTTTCATCAATTTGCAGATTATCCCTCAACTAGTTAATAGAATGAAATTGGCTGATATCATGACGATATTAGGTAGTATAGATATCATTAGTTTTATTAGTATTATTATACTATATTTGTATTTGTTTGTTTGTTTTGACTATTTTTTTTTATTTCTATTGCAATTGAATTATTTCATTACTTCTTTAGGGAAAACTCGAGACCGAGACAAAGTAAGAAAGTTTTTTTTTTTTTGTGGAAGAGCATCCTTTGTTTCTTCTATATTTATTCTATCGAATAGAAGGGAAGGGAGAAAAAAAGAAATTCCATTGCAGAGCCGTATGCAATGCACAAAAAACGCATGTACGGCTGTTCAATTCTATTTTTGTGTGTTTTTTTTTATACCTTTAGCGTTAGCCCAATCGTGCTGACCAACTGTGGTTCGAATTTATATACAACGGATTTCTTTTTTTACACTTCCTACTATTAAATAGTGTCCATAAATCTCATGAAAGTACCCGAGGATTCATATTGAACTTCGATGGGAATTTCTCTTGAGCCAATGACACGTTGATCTAGCCGCCAACGGAGCCAAAAAGGACTTCCTTTTTCTTTTGATTTCTCGTGAAGTGGTTTTTTTACATTACATATAGTAAACCTGGTTGGAATCAGCATATTTTTGTTTGACTCCCCGTAACTCTTCCTCAGCCAGGCTTGGGCAGAATAGCAGAGCAAGTACAAGTATTAGTAGCATAGCAAAAATGCGTTCCCTTGAAAAGCATTGGCGCACGTGTAAACGAGGTGCTCTACCTAACTGAGCTATAGCCCTTGTCATGGATATCATAACATATAGATAATTTCTTGTCAAGATAGGATCCCACATGACATGATAATTCTCTGATCCATTTACTGGGAGCGGATTGGTATTGCTTAGAAATAATATTCCACCTATAATCTCCCTTCACCCCACCCCCTAAAGTATAGTAAAGAAGGTCTTTTTGGTCTCATTTTCTTTCTATCTGACAGGACAAACAAAGAGGAAGGGATAGTTCTTTCATTGCATTGATAGAAGTGAGACTAGAAAAAAAAGACTATCTATTATATTACTTTTTTTTTAAGAGAATCGTTGGTTTGACCCACGAACTACGTGGGAAAATAAAGAGACCTTGTTTTCACTAGGGTCGCTAACTGAGATAGCGAGTGTCGATTGGGATTCACTTAATACCACACTCGCTATCTCAGTTTCTTCTTCCCCTATCTCTCTCCACACTCTTCCCACTACGAAACCCTAGTGGCCCAAATCTTATCATCGTTCTACCCAGTATTCGTGTGGTATTTGTTCATAACTCTTGCTATTTAATTTTTGGTTAATTTTGATGTAGGGTTAGATTTATAATTGTGAGTTAATTTGAGATGTGTTCAATAATAAATTGAGTGTTCTGGTTATACGAATTATGCCTACATTATACTAAGTGTGGATAATTTGTACTAAATTTATTTGTGTAATTAACCTAAAATAACCTATATTGTACTAAGTTAGTGTTATTCGTGAAATGTTAGTGTCAAGAAAAAGATCAAGTATAGACTCACTATTTCAGATAGCTAGTGTATGGTTGTATAGAAAAAATTAATAAAAATACCAAGTTTAGACTCGCTAACTGAGATAGCGAGTGTATTGGTTTGAAGAAAAATATAATTGGGTTTAGACTTGTTATCTCAGTTAGCGAGTGTGGTACAAATACACTCGCTAACTGAGATAGCGAGTCTAAACCAAAATATATTTTCTTCAAGCCAATGCACTCGCTATCTTAGTTAGCAAGTGTGGTACAAACACACTCGCTAACTGAGATAGCAAGTCTAAACCCAATGATTTTTTTAAATTCAAGCCAATACATTCGCTATCTCAGTTAGCGAGTGTGTTACAAACACACTCGCTAACTGAGATAGCGAGGCTAAACTTAGTATTTTTCTTTACTTTTTCTCTAAAGCGTGGTACAAACACACGAATAACACTAATTTAACTTAGTACAATATATGTTATTTTAGGTTAATTACACAAATAAATTTAATACCAATCATTCACACTTAGTACAATGTAGGCATAATTCGTATAACCAAAACACTCAATTTATGTTGAACACATCTCAAATTAACTCACAATTCTAAATTTAACCCTACATCAAAATTAACAAAAAATAAATAGCAAGAGTTGTGAACAAATACCACACGAATACAGGGTAGAACGATGATGAGATTTGGACCACTAGGGTTTCAGAGTGGGAGTGGAGAGAAATGGGGGAAGAAGAAACTGAGATAGCGAGTGTGGTATTAAGTGAATTTCAATTGACACTCGCTATCTCAGTTAGCGACCTTAGTGAAAACAAGGTCGCTAACCTGAGGTAGCGAGTGTATACTGGCTTTTTTCTTCAGGTTTTTCCCCAAGTGGTGAAACCTGAAGAAAAAATCTAAGTATACACTCGCTAACTTAGTTAGCGACCCTGTTTTCACTAGGGACGCTAACTGAGTTAGCGAGTGGGTCGTTTTGGTAAATACTTTCGAAAGTGGGTCAGTTTGGTAAATACTTTCAAAGGTGGGTCATTTTGGTAAAAAAAATTCAGTAAATAACTATGTTAGTATAAACTCTTATCTACTAATTCGTTTAAATGATCTCTAAATGGTAAGGTGCCTTTTGAATATTTTCAATCAAGACCCAGTTATTTCTCTTGGCTAAAGAAAAGTTGATGTCTACGTGAAGGCCCAATCTGAAGCGCAACCTATCCCATTGAAATTAGAAAGACACGTTAAGAGAAAAAAACAGAAAACATAGCTCAATCAAATTGTGTGGCTCCAGGAGAGAGAGCTTCTCATTTGGCCCCTTTATATGAGTCGGATTAGGAGTCAATAAAGCTTAAGTTGGAGCAACTCGAATAGAAATGTTGGCTTCTCAAGTGCAGAGAAATAGTATGCAATATGCTTGCTGATCTGTTTGAAATACGGGAAAATGACTAGTTCAAGCCCGAGGTTTGCTGAAAAGGATTTTTCACTTGCCTTACGAAGTTCACCGTGTTCTTTAATCTGTGCCTCTGTGGTTTCTACATCAGAAATTCAACATCTACTGTTGACACAACATCATTTCTTATTATTGGCATAAGAAATTCAACATCTTTCCACTTGCCTAAGAAATTCCACCCAACATCTTTTCTTAATTTTGTGTTTAATTTGGCCATTAATAACAATAAGAGGGGGGAAATCATGAAGAAAATATTAAACAAATACAGAGAGAGAAAGGAAAATCCCTTTGCATCCAAGGCTCCTTGTGTTTTATTCATGCTTTTTGCCAAAATTACTTCTGTGTTTTAGAGAATTCAGAGTTTGCTAGAAACTTTTAGTTTTTCTTCATTTAGTTTGAGATTGTAATCTACTCTTAAAGGCCATCAAGGCATCAACAGTCTTCTTATGACCGATGACAAAATAATTACACAATTAAGAAATACGTTTGATGATACAAGCTGCTTCATGTTCTTGATCATTTTACTCAAATTTCTCAACTCTTTGTAGGCTGCTTTCATCCCACAACCTGATAGTGTTGATGATACAAGCTACTTCATGTCACGACCTTCGTCAATTTCTCCAGAAGTTCCTGTTGATGATAGTTCCAGTGATTGTGGCTCTGATGCAACAAAGTCTAGCTCAACTACGGTAACTGAGATAAATGTATGTGTGTCAATAATTTTGAGATAGTTTTATTAAGTTTAAACATCGATGGAATAGTTCTTTCTTTTTCATTGGCCAGGTAGTTGAATCAAATTTTTATCTTCATGGAGTAGTTATTTCTTTTTTATTTTAAGTTTTATAAGTTGCTCAAACAGAAACCTTACTCTCTTCCGTTCTGTTCCCAGATCGATGAATATAGTGAACTGAAGGAGTTTGACTCCCGCACTTCTCTTGATCTCTCCTCAATCAATTTTTCATTCAAGGTAGTCCATTTCGTCTAGTTTACAACTGGATATCATGTCTATTTATCCATACAAACTTGTCCCTTGTGTGAATTACCATTCAGCCTTCTCAATGTACACAGTTACTTCAGCATTTATCAATTGTGTCAAATTAATTTATCGACCAGTTTCAAAATTGATGACAATTTCTTTCTCTCTTTTTTTTTTTTTTTGCAGAATGTATCACAACTAGCATCCATGAACTATGATGTCCTCTTGCAAAGTGGAAGAAATTCAAAGTGCTCGTCTCCATCGCAAGCTCCATCATCTTAGTTAATTAATTAGTAACTACTTGTCGGTATATTTGATTCTTCGCACACTTAGAGTTGAAAAATATCAGTCAGTTGAACAGTTAGAAGCAGAGGCGATGAGAATCCATACAGAAACACGACCGTGCTTGCTAGAAGGGAACGATCAGTCCGTGATCATATACCATCATGTGCATACTATTTAGGAAAATGAAGGATTATATACCATCATGTGTATACTATTCAGGAAAAGGAAGAATGCTTACGACATAGTAATACCATCAGTACTTGCGTTCAATAAAATTTGGGAATAGAAGATAGGGAGTCGAGGTATTTAATATAAGAGAAAAAGGAACTATACCAAAATGTTTTTTTCCCCATTTTTTTCGTTGTTTGTATTTTGTATTTTGTATTTTTTCTTCCTTTCTTCATCATAGACTAGTTTTTTGCCACTTGGATGTAGTGATAACGAAATGAAAAGTCCTGTATTCTGCCCACTGAAATTGCTCCCTTCTTTTTATGTTTCTGTTTGTATGTTCTGCATTATTTTCTACGTTTCATGTGAGTTTCATGCGGTTCGAAGGAATTGCAACATTGTACATACTATTTTTTTTTTTTTTGGAGAAAAAGGTGACCGCGTCACCGCTTCATTAATAAATTATTAACGAAACAAGTATTACAAATATATAACATCTATCTGTTCCAAGAATAGATCCACAAAAAACAATTACACAGTTAAGCGTGCAACATTAACTAGCCATTCTCCTAGCTAAACTTATAGATGCTGTCACCTGTAATCTGTTTCTCTCCCCTATCAGATGTGACGCATGCAAATTCCTATGCAGATTCCTATTGAACAATCAGATATCGACTTATCGAACACGAACCATAGTTACGACTTGCCCATGCATCTTCAAACGACGTCTAACTTGAACACCATTCCAGCATCGACTTCTCTACGCCATTCGGTGACACCTAATCAGAACAACATACTGAAAACGACTTGTCTAATCACAATTCTGATAATGACTTGCCACTCTGCCCATTCAGTGACGACTTGTCACTACTCTAGTCTGAGACGCTCAGCTCCTGTACATACTATGCCTGAAACATTTTATTGAATTAGACAGTTATTAGAAGCCTTTATTCCATTTAGTGATTGTTGCATGCTTAAAATACCTAATTCTTCATACAAGTATTTTATTAGGTTCAGTATACCTAATTCATAGAAGGATTAATTCCATATACCTCACTTATGCGCTAATTTATACTACTCACTCACATCACTATTTTCCAATAACTCACCCACAATTTAGGATATATTTTCAAAACCAATTCTGCTTAATTTCAGCCGCTTTAACCTGAGCTAAGCCTTAACCCAAGTTTGAAATGACCATCTTGTCCTTTATCTTGATTGGGGTAAGGCTTGTTAAAGGGCATAATGGTTATTTTCAAACTCGGGTTAAAGCTTAACTCAAGTTAAAGTGACTGAAATTAATCAGAGATAGTTTTTTGGAATAGATCCTACATTGTGAGTGAGTTATTGGGGAATATTGACTGTGAGAGGTAGTTTTTTTGGAATATATCCTAAATTGAGTTATCTGGTGCTATTAAGAGTTTGTGACTTGGTCACTTTGACTTTACTTGTAACCAAACAAATAATTTTTAAATATTTTTTTGTCACAAATAAAATACATATGTTGCACGTGTAATTCTAACTCTATTTATTAACACGTGCATGACGCGTGTAAATGAAAGTTTTTTCTTTAACCAAACAAATAATTTTTAAATTTTTTGTCGCAAAGCAAATACGTACGTTGCACGTGCAACTTCAAATCTATTTCGTAATACATCACCGTATGTACAATTCAAAGTTTTTCTTTCAAAAAATTTAAAAAATTACGTGCAGTGCCCGTTCAACTCCAATTTTTTAAAAGTTTAAGACATTCATCACAAGTGCTGATTACTACCGACTTACACGTATTACACGTTCAACTCTAACTTTTTATCATAACGTGCATTGCACATGAAAATTACTAGTCGAGAAATAATGAGTGAGTTTTGGATTTAACCCTTCATAAAAGTATTTGATTAGGTTCGATATTTACGCATGTTAGTCTTCACTTCTTATCAAACAAAATCAATTTGCAGTCTCAAACGGTCTCTAAGAGCATCCACTGTCGTTGGTTAAAAACTCAAAAATTAGAAATCGATTTAGAAAAAACCCTTACAGCCGTTTGCTAAAAACCCATAATTTAGAATAGAAATGAATTAGCAGCCTTTAAATAATTGTTCAATATAGAAGACGGATGATGTTCAACCATTTGACGAAAGGGACGAATGAAGATATGTCGTCTAGTTAGATAAATAAATAAAATTTAAGAGACGATGTCTCGTAGATTTATAATTTATAAATAAATAAAATATATTAAATAGGTAAAGTTTATAAATTATATTTATTAAATGTGACACTTCAGCTTTAAACTATTCACCTTTGAAGAAATGACCCATCTACCTCTAAATGAGTTTTCAGATTTTATGAAGGGATGGCTAAATAGGTCATTTCCGCCTAAGTGAAATAAACAAAAAAAAAAATTAATAAAAACCAAACAAACAGGGGCACTGTTCATTTGGTTTTTATTATATTTTTTGGTGGTGTAAACGAATTTTTTTAAAAAAAATTTAAAGAGAGACAGAGGAAGAACACCGTCCGATACAATTCAACATTTTTTTCCCTCTCAAATGGAGGATGAAGGTTTGTCCATTCATTTTTTAATATAAAAAAATAAAAATAAAAAAACGTTAGACGGATGAACAAGATCTGACCAATACATTACTTTATCAAATTTTAGAAATAACGATAGCAGCGATCGTTGCTAAAAGCTAAAATCTCATTGCTAAAAATAGAATAGGTTTAGCCAACGACAGTGGATGCTGAACAGAGGCTATAATATAATATTGTAACACTAGAGTTGGGGTGCATAAGTTGCGCGTCGGGAAAAAAAAAACCTACACGCGCCAGGGGATATTTGCTCAGTACTTTACAGTTGCGAATGATGGTGAGTTTTTGAGAGAAAAAAACACATAACGAAAACATTTATCATCTTTGTCTTACATTTAATATATGTCATGTCCTCGTTCACAAAATACGAAAATACGGACACGTAACTAAGACCCAGCGAATGATATAAGTATACCAATTCATATCATCCATATGCTGTAACATTCAACTCAACAATATGAAATATAGTCACAACCATGCATGCTATAATGAAATCACATAAACAATGAATAACTGGAAAGATTCATAAAATAATTCACAATAATCCACAAATAACCAACATCTGGGAGAGAATAAACTTCAGGTCAATGCCCGAGAATACAATGTATAAAGCAAAGAACAACAAACACATGATATATATCAAGGAACAATGACTATAACAAAATCAGAGGTCAATAAACGAGAGTTGATAATAAGATCAAAATTCTATAATTAATTATCCAATGATCAGTGACAATAATCAATAATCAAAGTCGATAACAATAACCATGATATAAAAAAAATCAAGTGTCAATTCTAAGTCTATCAATCATTTATTATTTTATATAATGCACGTAATTCTGCGTTTCATACCACATTTTTGGTGCATTCAACCAAGTGAACGTTTAAACTATAGTGATGAATTGTACGGATCATATACTCGGCAATAATAATCCATAATCAAGAATGTGTCAAGGCTATGCAATGCATGGTATATTTAATTTCATTCACTATATGTAAAATTACACATATTTATACTTAATAACACGAAAACACAAATTCTAGACAACAAATGTTGTTGTACAAAAACTGACTTTCCCGTTGCTACGATAAAGCGAATCAGGTTTCGTCAGGTGTTCTAGAAACTAGACTCCTAGCCGGTTCCAACGCATATTCACAAGACATGTTTTAATTATAATAATTACATCAACCAATCAATTCTTTACGAGTTTGTTGTTCATGCAGCAACTCAATATAGCATTATTACATGCATAGTTCGATTAAAATCCTATTTAAAATTCTTGCAAAAATTATAATCTTATTCTCGTAACTGTTCATTAACATTCTTGCAAATCTCATGTCCTAGTTCTTAAGTTAACTTACTAATTTAATTAATTGAACATGACAACATATTTTAAAAACAAAATTATGAAGTTAAGACATTGCATTGGTATAATTTGAATATCTTGCAATCCGTAAGTCGAATTGCAAAACCGTAAATTGGTCTGGATTTCAGATACAAAGGGCTACAACTTTTATTTAACAATTTCTAAGTGATTTTATCTGTATCTAGGTCAAAAGTCTGGTTCTTTACTAATCTAGTGTTCCAGCAAAAACCTAGGTCAAGTCCTTATATATATAACTAGACTAAAAATTCATTAATTAATCTTATAAAAATTTCAAAGTGACTCCTAATTATGTCTAGTAACAACTTGGCTAATCCTAAGTCTTGAATCTACTAGCAATATCCTATTCTGATCAGTTAACCATGCCAAAATACGTTTAACCAGTAATCTGGAAGTTAAAACATTACAACACTATAATTAGAATATCTTGCACTCCACAAATTGGATTTCAAATCCGACAAATGTTCTAGAAATTAGCTTCGGTGGGCTACAAATCTCATTTACAAAGGTCTAATTTATTTTATCAGCAACTGGGTCATAAACTCACTACAAGATGAGATAAACAGTAGGCCAACAACCTAATATTATTATTTGCAACAATCAAGATTAAAAAAAAACATGTACTTTTCTAATATAATTTAACCAAGCATTTATATTCAGTATTTCGGGTATATCACTACTATTAAATGATGGTAGATATCACTCCTACGATTTAGAATTTACTATTAATAATCATACCGTCGCAATTCATACAATAAAAAATGGACTAACATATATCTCTACATATGTTTGTACGGTGCATGTAATAGAATTTGTAGGATAATGGCTCGATTCTGGTATTTGGTATCTGCAGTCGTCGAAAGTTTCAGAGCTTCAGTCGACTGGTAGGAGGAGCAGGCGACTGTCCAGAGGAGTTTTCAAGGACTGAAGATATAGCAGCAGCAGTCGACTGATGAGTCGACTGTCCCAAAGGAACCAGGCGACTGGTATGAAGACCAGTCGACTGTCGGCGGGTTTTGGATCCAGATTCGGCCCAATTCGAAAGGCCCAATAGTTTCCCTATAAATACACCCGTTAGGGTTTTGTAAATTGTAACACCTAATTCGGATTTTGCAGCCGTCATCTCTTGTAAAGGCTTTGTTTGCCCATTGAAGAACATAGTAAAGAAACCCCAACCGCCCCGTGGATGTAGGCATCGTTTTGCCGAACCACGTAAATCTTGTGTTCTTGTGTTGCTTGCTTTTCTGTGTTTTCTCGCTGGTTCTCTCTTTGTTTCCGCGTTGGTTTGATTGTTGGTTTGATTTGTATTCCGCACAACAAGTGGTATCAGAGCTGTTGGTTCAACCTAGAGGGAGATGGCGGGTGATGCAGATGCAACCAAGGATGTTGTGGGATCAAGTTCGTCAAGAACAACGATTCACAACGCAAAATTTGAAGTTGAAAAATTTGATGGGACAAACAATTTCGGGATGTGGCAATGTGAGGTGTTGGATATTCTTGTTCAACAAGAACAAGATGTTGCTTTGGAAGTAGAAAAACCAAAGGATATGTCCGAAGCAGATTGGAAGAAGTTGAATCGAGTTGCGTGTGGGACTATTCGGCTCTTTATTGAGAAGGCTCAGAAGTACGATTTGATGAGGGATACCATTGCTGCGGTGTTGTGGAAGAAACTCGAAGACAAATACATGAGGAAAAGCTTGGAGAATCGGCTGTATTTGAAGAAGAGACTTTTTCGCTTCACCTATACGGAAGGTATGTCTATGAATGCTCATGTTGAATCATTTAATAAATTATTGGCTGATTTGTTAAATTTGGATGAGCAAATTAAGGATGAAGATAAAGCCCTAATTCTATTGAATTCATTACCTGAAAGTTATGATCATTTAGCAACTACTTTATTATATGGAAAAGATACTGTGAAATATGAAGATGTTGCAAATGTTTTGTTGAATAATGAAACTAGGAGAAGGGATAAGATGGTTGATAGAGAAACTTCTGAAGCGTTGATTGTAAGGGGCAGGACTGAGACCAGATCTGAGTCCAAATCTGGGAAAAAGGGAAACAAATCTCGTTCCAAATCGAGAGGAGTTTCGAAGGACAGGAAAATACCGGCCAAAGATGAATGTGCTTTCTGTCATGAAAGGGAGCATTGGAAAAAGGATTGTCCAAAGCTACGAAATAAGGGAAATTCGACTGCAAATGTGACTGTTGATAATTTAGAAAGTGGCGAGGATTTTTCTTTTGCACTGGCTTCTAGTCCCTCACTTTATCAAGAAGTATGGTTTCTTGATACAACAGCCTCCTATCATATGTCTTGGAAAAAGGAGTGGTTTACTTCTTTGGAGTATATGGATGGTGGTGTAGTTTTGATGGGAAATGATGCACCTTGTAAGAAGGTAGGGATCGGGAAGATTGAATTGCTAATGCACGATGGTCTTATTAGGGAGCTTTCAGATGTATGGTATGTTCCAGATTTGAAAAAGAATCTGATTTCACTAGGTGCTTTGGAGGCCAGTGGATTGAAATTTGCTAGTGAAGGTGGCGTTCTGAAAGTGACTAGTGGATCACTTGTGGTGATGAAAGGGCAAAGAAAAAGGAACTTGTTTTTCTTGCAGGGAAAAACATATTTGGGTGAGGCTGCCAGTGTAACTGAAAGGCCAAAACAGGTTATTCCCGACTCTACTAGGTTGTGGCATATGCGACTCGGGCATGCAGGAGAAAAGGCCTTGCAGGGGCTTGTGAAGCAAGGGTTGCTTAAAGATGCTAAAGGGTGCAAGTTGGAATTTTGTGAACATTGTGTTTTGGGTAAGCAAACTAGGGTGAAATTTGGTACAGCTGTACATCAGACAAAGGGTATCCTCGATTATGTGCACACAGATGTTTGGGGCCCTACTCAGACACCTTCTATGAGTGGTAGACACTGGTTTGTTACTTTTGTTGATGATTACTCCAGACGAGTTTGGGTATATACCATGAAGCACAAAGATGAAGTTTTGACATTGTTCACAAGTTGGAAGAAGAAAGTTGAAAATCAGACTGGTAGGAAGATTAAGGTTCTGAGGTCAGATAATGGAGGGGAATACAAGAATGATCCGTTTCTGAAGTTGTGTGAAGATGAAGGGATCCAAAGGCACTTCACAGTTAGGAAGACTCCACAGCAAAATGGGGTTGCAGAAAGGATGAACAGAACCTTACTTGAGAAGGTGAGATGTATGTTAGCGCAGTCTGGATTGAAGAAGACATTTTGGGCAGAAGCTGTTATATATGCAAGCCACATCGTCAACCGTTTACCATCAGCAGCACTTGAAGGCAAGACGCCTATTGAGGTATGGAGTGGTAAACCTGCATCTGATTATAGTTTTTTGCATATATTTGGTTGTCCTGCTTATTTTCATGTAACTGAAACTAAACTTGATGCAAGAGCCAAAAAGGCTATATTTGTTGGTTTTAGTACTGGTGTCAAAGGTTACAGGTTGTGGTGTCCAGAACAGAAGAAGTTAGTAATCAGCAGAGATGTGACTTTTGATGAGACCAGCATGATTAGCTCGGGACAGTCGACTGGTGGTATAGGACAGTCAACTGGTGAGCAGCAGAAGAGTGGGACAGTTCTTCAACAGGTGAGTAGAAGAAGTTCGGGACAGTCGACTGATGTACAGGAGCAGTCGACTGGTGGTCCAGAACAGGAGAATTGTGGGAGCTCGGGACAATCGACTGTTGGCAATAATCAGTCGACTGGTAGGAGAGTTTTCCAACAGGTGGAGTTAGAAAATTTGTCAGTTGAAAATCCTGTTCCTGTCCAAGATGAAGATGATGTGGTTGATACTGAGAATGATGAAGAAGTTCCTATCCAGCAGGAAGAATCAATTGCAGTAAGAAGGCAAAGAAGAGATATCAAACGACCGTCTCGTTTTACAGATACAGTTGCATTTGCTCTTCCCATTGTGGATGATGAAGTTCCCTCCAACTTCAAAGAAGCTACTAGAAGTTCAGAAAATGCAGATTGGAAAGTTGCTATGGATGAAGAGATGAACTCTCTTCATAAGAATAAGACTTGGGATCTAGTGCAACTACCAAAGGGGAAGAAAGCAATTGGTTGCAAGTGGGTGTATACGAAGAAAGAGGGTCCAAAAGGCAGTGTTCGGTTCAAGGCTAGACTAGTTGCAAAGGGGTATGCTCAAAAGGAAGGAATTGACTACAATGAAGTGTTCTCTCCGGTTGTGAAGCATCCTTCTATTCGGATTTTGTTAGCTTTGGTAGCACAGTTTGATCTTGAATTGACACAGATGGATGTAAAGACTGCGTTCTTACATGGGGATCTAGATGAAGAAATTTATATGTCGCAGCCAGATGGGTTCAAAATTGCTGGGAAGGAAAATTGTGTTTGCAGGTTGAAGAAGTCTCTCTATGGGTTGAAGCAATCTCCAAGGCAGTGGTATTTGAGGTTTGACCAGTTTATGAAGGTGCAGAGATATTCCAGAAGTGAGTATGATCATTGTGTATACTTCAGGAAATTGCAGGATGGCTCTTTTATATATCTGTTATTATATGTGGATGACATGTTGATTGCCTCTAAGAATGCTAAGGAGATTCAAAATTTGAAGAATCAGTTGAGTTCTGAATTCGAGATGAAGGATCTTGGTGAAGCCAAGAAGATACTTGGGATGGAGATAGCTAGAGACAGGGCAAAGGGCACAGTGAGTTTGACACAGAAGCAATATCTTTTGAAGGTGCTGAAACGGTTTGGTATAGATGAGAAAACTAAGCCAGTCGGTACACCCTTAGCCACTCATTTCAGGATTAGTGCTTCTCAGTCTCCAAGTTCAGATGAAGAGAGACAATATATGGCGAATGTACCTTACACTAGTGTGGTTGGCAGTTTGATGTATGCCATGGTTTGTACTCGACCAGACATCTCTCAGGCGGTGAGTATGGTTAGTCGATATATGCATGATCCAGGCAAAGAGCATTGGCAAGCAGCTAAATGGATTTTGAGGTACATAAGTGGCACCACAGATGTGGGTTTGAAATTTGAAAGGGATGACAATATTAGCAGGTTATTGGTTGGGTATGTTGATTCTGACTATGCAGGTGATCTAGATAAGAGGCGGTCTACTACAGGCTATTTGTTTACTATGGCTAGGGCACCTATAAGTTGGAGGTCAAATTTGCAGTCCACTGTAGCGTTGTCTACTACTGAGGCTGAATACATGGCAGTTGCTGAGGCCATGAAGGAAGCCATTTGGATACATGGACTTTTGAAGAGCTTGGGGATTCATCGGGAGAAGGTGGAGGTACACTGTGACAGTCAGAGTGCTATTCATTTAGCGAAGAACCAAGTTCATCATTCGAGGACCAAACATATTGATGTTCGTTATCATTTTGTGCGTGATTTGATAAAGGATGGTGATATTCATTTGGTGAAGATTGGAACAGCTGATAATCCTGCTGATATGTTGACCAAAGTTGTTGGGGCAGCCAAGTTCAAGCATTGCATGAACCTGGCTAATATTTTGCATGTTTGATAATTTGGCATGGGCGATTGGGATAGTACTTTGCTATTGGTTTGTTTAGTATGTGATATCATACTAAGGTGGAGTTTGGGTTCGTTTGTTGCATTTGGTGATGAGCAGTTGTTTTGAAGTATTTGTGGAGATTGCTTGGGCTACTTGGAAGATTTCACCAAGGTGGAGATTGTTGGATACTTGACTTGGAAGATCTCGCCAAGGTGGAGATTGTAGGATAATGGCTCGATTCTGGTATTTGGTATCTGCAGTCGTCGAAAGTTTCAGAGCTTCAGTCGACTGGTAGGAGGAGCAGGCGACTGTCCAGAGGAGTTTTCAAGGACTGAAGATATAGCAGCAGCAGTCGACTGATGAGTCGACTGTCCCAAAGGAACCAGGCGACTGGTATGAAGACCAGTCGACTGTCGGCGGGTTTTGGATCCAGATTCGGCCCAATTCGAAAGGCCCAATAGTTTCCCTATAAATACACCCGTTAGGGTTTTGTAAATTGTAACACCTAATTCGGATTTTGCAGCCGTCATCTCTTGTAAAGGCTTTGTTTGCCCATTGAAGAACATAGTAAAGAAACCCCAACCACCCCGTGGATGTAGGCATCGTTTTGCCGAACCACGTAAATCTTGTGTTCTTGTGTTGCTTGCTTTTCTGTGTTTTCTCGCTGGTTCTCTCTTTGTTTCCGCGTTGGTTTGATTGTTGGTTTGATTTGTATTCCGCACAACAGAATTAACAAGGAAAATTATGACAAAGTGAATAAAATTGTATATGATCGACGAAATAACATGGTTTAGGGTTCGAATCAACAAAGATATAGCACGAAAAGAAAGCTATTACTTGGTTCCGCCGATGATTCCGTAATAACTTCTTTGAAAAGATATCAACCAATTGAGATACGATAAATATGATAAAGAGCTACTTGTGGATATCAAAAAAAAAATTTCAACCAGATAAATAAGTCGGGTCAAGAGAAATTGCCTTTTTCACAACGGTTACGACGGTAAGAAGAGCGGCGCCGTCAATGATGAGCAACAAACGCAGCAATAGCAAACGGCATTGCAGCGAGCGCGAGCGATGGAGTCTCAGGGGTGAAGGTGAGGCACTGCGATGGACATCAACAACAAGGAAGAGGCTGCGGTTGGTATTCGTCGGCGGGGCTATCGTGATGGTCGGAGCTGCGAGTGGAGTTCGGCAATGGTGGGAGCCCGGTTGTGAAGTTGGAGATGGAGGCGGCTGTGGTGAGCGGCAAAGGTGATGGAGATGGTGAGGCAGTGGTCTGCTTTGAGGGGATGCTCCGGTGTGCAGGAGATGAGTCAATGCTTCGATCGGGGTGCACAATGGGTTGGAGGTCGGGGGAGCCGGGGGTGAAGAGGAGTTTAGGTGCTGGCGATGGAAGCAATGGAAGGGGTTGTCAATGGTTAATGTGGAGATTGTTTGCTTTTGGGTTACGGGGTGGTGCAGTGGATGAGATGGCAGAGGAGGAGATAAGGTGGAGTTGAAGGAGAGGATTAATAGGAGATGTAGTTTTTTTTTTTTGTTTTTTTTTTTTTTTTTTGTTTTTTTTTGGATAAAAGATGACCTAGATCATCGTTTCATTAATGAGGATAAATGAAACAAAGCATTACACAGTACCAATATTACATGAACAATAACATAGTCAGCCTCGATAAACCAAAATAACATAATCTAGAACACATTATGTTGTGGGCCGAACTTAGATTCATTAGCAACAAATGGGGTGGCCCGTGGATCATTGGAGGAGACTTCAATATTACTAGATTCCAGGACGAGCACTTAGGTAGAAGTCATAGTCAGTCTGAGCAAGACTCCTTCAACCGGACGATAGACGACCTAGATTTACTGGAATTAGAGATGACGGATAGGAAATTTACTTGGTCTAACATGCAGCGTAATCCTATATTGGCCAAGCTAGACAGAGTTTTAGTTTCCAACGAGTGGGAGGATGACTACCCCTTTGCAAAAGTCAAATCGGCGATTCGATACACGTCGGATCATCTACCTTTAGTGATTGATTGCGGGCTTACTGGATGGAAAAAGCAACTCAGTTTTAAATTCGAGAAAGCATGGACCGCTTGCGAGGAGGCTCGGGAAGTCATTGCTGGCTCGTGGACGGGTGACACAGAACAGACTACATCAGTAGGTGTTTGGGTAGAGAAGACAAGGAGGCTACGAAGGGAGCTAAAGGCATGGGCGAGACAAAAGACGCTTGATCTGCATTTCAGAAGAGAGGAGCTCGCAAGCGGCATCGCCAACCTGGAAAGTGCTCAGGAGGAGAGAGACCTCCATGAAGACGAAAAAAACGTACTCGCCAATAATAGACTAGAGTTACAGAACATTTGTAGGATGGAGGAAATGTACTGGCAACAGAGATCGAGAATTCAATGGCTAAAAGAGGGAGATGCAAACACCAAATACTTCCATAAGATCGCTAACGGTAGGAAAAGACAGAATCACATAACGGGAATATCAATTAACGGGGTCTGGACGGAAAACGAAGACTTGATCAAAGAGCATATAGATAGGCAGTTTCATGACCTTCTAGGAAGTAATACAACTAGCAGATGCGAGATGGCCCAGGATATGTGGAGCGGCTCCAGACTGGACGGAAGCAACGGCATCGAAACAAGTTTCTCTGAATCCGAGGTGCTCGATGCCATAAAGAAGTTGGGACAGGATAAAGCTCCGGGGCCAGATGGTTTTCCTATCTTCTTCTTTAGCAACTATTGGGATATTATCAAAGGTGACCTGTTGAATATATTCCACGAGTTAGATGAAGGCGTAGCTAATCTGGAGAGGTTAAATTATGCTACGATTGTGCTGGTCCCCAAGAAAAACGAGGTTCATACTCACGAGGATCTTAGGCCAATAAGTCTGCTGAACGGAGCGTTCAAAATCATCACAAAGGTTTTGGCACAAAGGCTAGCGCCGCACCTGAACGAGATCATCGATCAATCACAAAGTGGTTTCATTAGCGGAAGGGACATCATGGACAGCATAGCTTCTGCCCACGAAATTGTTTTTCGCGGTCACAAAGATAAAGAGAACGGCTTCATTCTTAACCTCGATTTTAGGAAAGCTTACGATACGATATCTTGGGACTGCGTGGAGGAAGCCCTGACTCTTAAAGGGTTCAGTGAGAAATGGAGATCTTGGATGAAAAAGTGTATTCGAGGTGGAAAATCGTCCGTCCAGGTCAACGGGTGGCGGGGAAGAGAGATTCTCTGTAAGAGAGGACTGAGGCAAGGGGACCCATTGTCTTCCCTTCTCTTCGCTATAGTGGCAGACGGATTAGCGGAAATGATAAGAAGAGCAATGAATAACAACACGATCAAAGGCATCAAGATCAAAGGTATCACACAGCCAATGTCAATTTTACAATACGCGGACGACACAATCATCTTCGGCAAAGCAACAGCGGAGGAAGCAATCGCCATTAAGACCGTGTTGGCTTGCTTTCAGGGATGGTCAGGCCTGCAGGTGAATCTTTCTAAGACTAGTATCGTGCCGATTCATGAGCAGTCCTCAGATGTGTGCAAGGATATTTCGGAAATTCTAGGGTGCAAGGTCAGCGAATACCCTATCAAATATCTAGGCACGCCAATTAAGCCGGGAGCTCTTATAAATGAGGACTGGAAGTTCATTATCGCCAAAATCGAAAAAAAGCTGGCTGGATGGCAGAGTGCGCAGGAATCGGCTAAGAGGGCCAGGATCATTGACGGAGAGTAGCAATTCAGATGGTTAGACGGGGTTGATTTGCGGAGAGTCAACTCGGTGACATTATGTTCTTCCATCTCTGCTGTGCTTCCATTTTGATGTCTAGACAGGCCGAGATGAAGTTAGTAGGGGAGATTAGCTAGAAATAATTAGGGGATTAGTTAAGGTTAATAGAGATTAGATTAATGGTCTTTAGGTTAAATTAATGAGCTTTATATTAATAAATAATAATAATAAAAGATAGATTATTTATGGACTTATACAAATTAATAAACAATCAAAGAAATAATCTATACTATTATTAAGCAAAGCCCCATTTTAGCGGCTTTTTACTATCATGCCCCCATAAACATAAAAGACAAAAAAAAATATATAGGGTTAAAAAATGTAATTTGCATGACTAATAAATTAAGATTTGCATGCCACCCATTCATATCTATACTATTATTAAGCAAAGCCCTATTTTAGCGGCTTTTTACTATCATGCCCCCATCAACATAAAAGACAAAAAAAATATCTATACTATTGTTAAGCAAAGCCCTATTTTAGCGGCTTTTTACTATCATGTCCCCATTAACATAAAAGACAAAAAAAATATATAAGGTTAAAAAATGTAATTTGCATGACTAATAAATTAAGATTTGCATGCCACCCATTCATACTCTTCATTAATAGAAGGTGATTAATATCTGACCATACCGAGACCATTCATGACCATTCATGTTGGAAAATTGTAGATTTGCATAGGGCTGTTCATACTTTGGTTAAAACCGATTACCGAACCGAACCGAACCGAACCGAAATTTACCAATTTGGTTCGGTTTTTCGGTTTTCGGTTCGGTTTTGATCCAAACCGAAGTTTTTTTAGAGAGTTCGGTTCGGTTTTTGGTTGGCTTCTAAATAAACCGAACCAAACAAAAAACCGAACTTTTTTTGGACCAAAATAAATTATACCCCTAGGATCCATCTCAAACTAAGCTGCTATGCAAGTGCACTTCCAACTAATAGTAGCATACCTGATTATGTGTGTGAAATCAAAATGAAATCAAAATACTACCAAGGCTATGTGTGTGAAATGTGAATCCTGATTTAGGGTGAATTATTTTAAGTGAAGAATAGATTATTACCATGTGAGCCACACTGATGTGTAGCCTAATAGGATGGTGGTTCAATCTTCAACTTCTCAAATGGAGGACAAGCACCATTTTCATTCTGAGATAGTCTAAGTTATGAGAGCGAAAAGCATGAATATTTCTGACTCATCTGCCACTCTTCTGAGTCATAGTAGAAAATTAGTATGTATTAAAAATTTCGGTTAGTTTGGTTATTAACCGAACCGAACCGATAAAATTCGGTTCAGTTCAAACCAAATTTTATCAGTTTCGGTTCGGATTTTGGTTTCAAATATACCAAACCGAAAATTTCGGTTCGGTTCGGTTTGGTTTAGCACCGATGAACAGCCCTAGATTTGCATGCCACCAATTCATACCCTTCATTAATAGAAGGTGATTAATATCTGACCATACCGAGACCATTCATGACCATTCATGGCCATTCATGTTGGAAAATTGTGAGAATGTGTGAGAATGTGCATTTGGTTTGGTAATTTGTGAGAATGTGTTGAATGTGGTTGTTTATGGATTAGTGGGTGCAGCATACCGAGACCATTCATGACCATTCATCTTAGCATAACTTTGTATGTCGTGCACGTTTTAATTATTAATGGTGATTAGTGGGTGAAGTGATTAGTGAGTGATTAATAGAAGGTGATTAATATCTGACCATACCGAGACCATTCATGACCATTCATGTTGGAAAATTGTGAGAATGTGTGAGAATGTGCATTTGGTTTGGTAAATTGTGAAAATGTGTTGAATGTGGTTGCTTATGGATTAGTGGGTGCAGCATACCGAGACCATTCATGACCATTCATGTTAGCATGACTTTGTATGTCGTGCACGTTTTAATTATTAATGGTGATTAGTGGGTGAAGTGATTAATGAGTGATTTCTAGGGAAATAAAATTCAAAATAAGCAGTACTTAGTGTACTGAATACTAATATAGTATAACACAAAAAAAGTTATCATTACTAATTGATCTCAATAAATTGCATTACTTTGAACATATTGTCAAAAACTGCATTGACCAGGATCGGATAAAATTTCTGAATTACGTAAAATAAGTAAGACTAAATTTTTTTATAGACGTGCATCGCACGTGCATTATACTAGTAATAATAATAAGAAGAAGAAGAAGATTGTATGTCAAAATAGGATTTGGGTTTAACACATATATTACTAAATAATTCAATAATAAAATTATAGAATGAGTTAAGTTGTGCTTGTACATTATTTAAATGACTAATAATAAACATTAAATAATTAAATAAAACAAAATAGAGTATATGGTTTTACACTTAATAATTAATTGAAATAATGATTATACTTGATTTGGGCCAAAATATAAATAATTAATCAAATAAGAAAAATAAGTACACCTATAGAATTGAATAAGATTTGTGTTAAAATATATAATCATTTGAAAATGACTACAAAAACAATTTATGATTAAAAAAGACTTTAATAGGAGATCAAAAAAAAAATTTAAAATAAAATTAGGAAAACAGATTTTTTTTTTTATAAAGAATCAAAACACATAAAATTTGTATAGGTGAAAACATGGGTTACAATATAGTACATATAGTACATGAAAGTTGTTTAATCATATAAAAAAAAAATCCTATCCAGGGCCGGCCCAGAATTTACGGGGACTCGAGGCGAACTCCCAAAATGAGCCCCCCATACAAAATTTATATTTTTTTTAAAAAAAATTGTTACAAAATTTGATTGGGATTTTTTATTTCCCTATAGTTCTTAAAAACCGATATATATGAAGAAATATACGAGGATTTATGAATTTGATAAAAATCTCCATACAAACTCAAACCCAACTAAAATAAGCCGACCCAAATACTAAATTTAAAAACAAAAACCCAAAAAATAAATTTTGGGGGACCCTAATAAAATATTACGCGCTAAACATATATATACAATAAATGTTTTTTTAAGGCCCCTAAAATTGCGAAAAAAATTGGGACCCAAGGCGACTGCCTGGAGGGTAGGGCTGCAATCGAGCCGAGCCGAGCCGAATACCTTCAGGATCGAGCTCGGCTCGTTTACGAAACGAGCTCAGTTTTGAGCTCGAGCTTGGTTCGAGCCAAGATTTGATCATATTCGAGCATAATAGCTCGTGAGAGCCTTAAAAAATTTTTTTACCAAACTCGAGCCCCGGCTCAAGCCAAGCTTTGACCGAGCTCGAGCCGAATAGCTCGATTCGTTTGAAGCCCTACTTTGGGGTGGGGGGGGTGGGGGGGGGGATGCTTTAACTGAATATTACACATTTCATATCTGAACAGAATAATATTTGCTATTCAAATATGCTTAATCAATTGAATGTCTTTTAATTAGTATATGACTTTTCTAATGTAAGTGCACTGATAGTCTAGTGACGGTTTTTTTGGGTGTGGATTTTGACCGAGGGATTGAAAGTTACTTTGGTTCATTTTTGCTAAATAAAATAGAAAAAAAAACACCCAAATTTTGGGTATTTGGCAAATAGAAATAGAAAAAATGACGGCGCTCTATAGTTATTAATTGTTAGCCAAAATTTGCCTTTTACAAAATCCGAATAAGACTGACGGATGATTATTTACCGTCCGAAGTTAAAAAAAATATATTTTAAAAAGTTAATTACTCACCTGTGAGACAGACATTTATAATATTAAAAAAAATCAAAAAAACTAATCATACCTGGGACGAGGGATGAAGTAGTGTCCGACTGATTTTGTCTTTAGCGAAATTGTGAGGGACGGTAGATTATCTACCGTCCTTCACTTTTTTTTAAAAAAATATTTAATTTATGGGACAGAATTTAATCTTTCGTCCAACAACTTCGTCGTATGCGATTGTGCAGGGACGATGTATTGTTTCTCGTCCGACGTTTCAGACAAAAGATAATCTTTCGTCCCAATAAACGGACGAAAGATAATTCTTCGTTAGCTATATTTTGGCAAAAGCCATTTCGTCTCCTATATTTGGCCAAGCACTGTTCATGTCAGATCCACTTTTTGGGTAAATAGCCAACGACTACATCGTTTTTTTCTCATTTTTTTCCAAAATATGGGTAAATGGCAAACGACTACAGATGCTCTAATATGCCCATATAACGTTTGAAAAAAGTACATCTGATATGGCTAAAAATGGGGTTAAATCGGAACAATTCATAGTGGGCACGAATCTTGATGTCTCAGGGACGAGATGGTAATTTCGCCTACGGACGGGTCCGAATTGGGTACCAGGTCTCACCTCTTGGACCCGCTAGCCTATGAACGGATCTGATAGGCAGAGAACGGCTCTCAACCCGTTAGGGACCAGATCAACAGGATCGGAGCAGATCCTGGCTTGTCCCTATCTTGAGGGGATGGTTGTAACCAACCCCAGCCAGCCACACCGGAAAGTAGGGATTCACCCTTATCCTGAAAAAGATCTCCATGGCGACTATAAAAACCCCCTATCTCCTACTGTTAAAGGTGATCACTCTTTGCACACTTGAGCCCTTTCTCTTCACTTTTCTGTATATTGACTTGAGCGTCGGAGGGTTCGTCGCCGGGATCCATCCCGGTGTCTCGAACGTTTGTGCAGGTTCAAGGGAGCACCAAGGAGTCAACTAGTCAACAAGGGAGAAGAAGGGTTCCGCCTGTTCGAGTTCCTCACGAACCTACAAATCTCATCTATTGCCCCCACACCAGAATCCAGCGGCAACAACATTTAACCAATTTATTTGTTAACTTAACTTTATCTGTTAAGTTATAATTATTGAATTACCGTTCTACCCTTACCATTTCATAATCAAATCTCTTATTCTTTCTCAATTTTCTTTATTCTACTCTTACCCTTTCATAAGCAATTATCAATTTTATCAAAGCACTATACATTTGATTTTGTCATACTTTCCCATATGCTCTCGTTAATGCACCAAGTGTATCTCATAACCCAAGTAGAATGAATAGCCAATTTAAATGGTAAGCGAAGATGATGATGGCGAGTTTGGTAGCGGAGTCAATAGTGCAGAGAATAAACTATTTAGATTACTTCTATGTCACTCGTTAGACTTTTCCTCGTCCAAAAGGGGTAAATGTTGCTCATGCACGTCATGCAACTATCATCAATTTATCTTTTTCCTTTCTTATTAAAAGATTTAAGGTAAACTTAATTTACCCTTGTTTTGGACACAATCTTTAGTTCCTTACTAGGAATATGTGTTTTGTGGATCAAGTTTGTAATCTAGTTCGTGTGCACCTGTATGACTGCATCTATCTAATTATTTATAAAAGCAAAATGTTGTACTTAAATTTTGAAGTCAAACAGGTTAAATATAAGTTTGCATGGTAAAACTTGTAATATGAAAACCTGAGAACATCAGGATTCGAACCCTAGTAGTAAGCCTCTCTCCCATTAATGTATAGAAGTAGTGGTGTAACACATATCTTGGCACGACCATAATTGCTGCTCCAGCGAATATAAGTTATACGATCTTAATCTCATGCTCGATTTGATGCTTGTCATAAGAATAAAACATTGTCAAAACATGTGTAATACCAAGAGTAAATAGGGGAGTTTATGCACCTGCCAGTATTGCGTCCACTGATCCAAAAAAAGAATGAAGAAATGAGGCAAAGAAGAAGAGATTTGATTATAAAAGAGTAAAAGTAGAAAGGTAATTCAATAATTATAACTTACCAGATGAGTTTAAGTTAACGAAAAAATGAGTTAAATATACTAGTAATTTACACGTGCGATGCACGTTTTTATAATTTCAAAAAATAAAAACAAAAACTCTGACATAGGGAAGATTTGAACTGGAAACCTCCTTTATATTAGTTATGTACGTGCGTTGTACATGTTGGTAGAATGACAGAATGACAAATGACACTAAGACCTTTTTCCATTATAATATTAGAGATTAGAGATTAGAGAGAGAGATTATAGATTAGAGATTAGAGATTTTTCCAAAGATCATATGGATATATTGTATTAAGCCGAAATGTAGGAGGTACTTTGTTTTTGTCCCAACAAAATAACAATCATCGGGGAAAGATTTTTTTTATTATAAAATGACATATTTGTCCCCCACTCATATATCTGATATATATATATATATATATATATACGTGCTTATCGCGGGTCTCTTCTGACGTGTAATTCTCCCATTTTAAAAAACCAAGGATTTTCAGACACCCGAAAACCCTAACCCTAATTATAGAGAGAGAAAGTGGTGAAGATGGCGGAATACGAGGAACGATACGAGGGCAACGGCGACCGCTACGCCGACGAAGACTACGCAACCGCTGGCGCTGGCGCTTCTCCTCCCCCTCATCGGAAAAGCAGCGGCTTCGACGACATGGGCGATTCCAGATCTCAGGTGGAATTTCGCTCTAATTTCGCTTTATTTTTAATAATTCGCATATTCTTTAAAGAATCCGGATTGATCAATCGAATTCGGAACGGTTTTTGAAATTTCTGATTTTTAATTTAAGAATAAGTAGATCTTTAGTTTATTGGAAATTAGGGTTTACGATCAATTAATCTCAATGGCATGGAAGAAGAATTGATCATAATTCTCTTTTTTGTTGAGAAAAAATGTGATGTCAATATGTTGATATTTAGTTATATTAATGATTACGGTGTTTGTGTTTAATTTTTAATCACTGTGATTGCAGAATGATTCTCGGGAAGAGAGGGTTTCGTTGAAGAGCAGAGACAGAGAAAGGGAGAAGGGAAGGGACAGAGATAGAGATAGACATCATGAGAGGCATAGGGAGAGAGACGATGATGAGAGCGAGAGGAGTCGAGAACGGGATCGGGATCGTCATCGTAGAGACCATAGAGATAGGGAAAGAAGTGAGGGGAGGGAACGCCATCGCAGTCGAGATCGAGATGTTGACCGTGAACGTCATCGCAGTCGTGACAGGTAGTAAGTTTGCAATCTCGTAGTATGCGCTCTGTATTTATATACCGTGGAATTTGTATAACAAGAGAAAAATTTCAAGAAGGAAAAAGTAACACAATTTACAATGACAAAATTGGACAATAACTTTAACATTTGAAAAATAAATATTGCTTTAATTGTGATGCGTGGACCCTTAAATAACAAAGTTGCGTCCTTGTCAACATTCACCCTCTGCAAATGCATTATATGAGTCAAATGTGGCTGTTACTTACGATACACACACACATGCAATGTGAGACCCTCCCTCTTCTTTTATTTTGAGGCCTCATATGTAATCTCATTGATACGAATCCCCCATGAAAATTCCGAACTGTTCATCTTGTTCTACATGCCTAAGATAACCAAAGCGTGTATAATCAAGTTTTTTGAAGTTCGTTTGTCTATGTTATAGAACGTGTCCAAATTGTATGGCTGAAAATTATTTATTTTTCTAGTGACATGATGCTTGGGCAAATAATGAATGTCAAATGACATGATTTTACACCCTATTGTAGGCATGTAGAACAGATGAACAATTTATATATTTCATAGGTGGTTCGTATCATAGCAGGCCTCCAAATATGGGTAGAGGGAGGGTCTCACATGATCTCCCCCTATATATTTATGAGTTGGACTACATAGTTTCCGTTAACTCCAAAAAAGTAGTAGTTAACACATTCTACACCTTTCATTTGCTTTAAGATAGGAGCCGGTTAAAATTTCTAAAGGTGAAAAGTAGGTAGTGAATATATTCAATATAATACATAGTGGGCCTAGGTTAATGTGTGGCTAGAAAAATATTAACTACTACTTTTTGGAGTTAATGAAAACAATGTAGGCCATATATATATATATATATATAGAGAGAGAGAGAGAGAGAGAGAGAGAGAGAGAGAGAGAGAGAGAGAGAGAATTATGAGATGGTGAGATGGGCTCCTTATCGTGAGCTGGACCATCTCAGCCACGCGATCACGATCAAACGGTTATGAAGAGCTCCTCTCAAATGATCTTGCTACCTAAGTGTTCAGGGGTGTTTTGGGGATTTAACACCTCATCTCAGCCTTCCTTTCTTCTCTCCTTCATTCCCGAACTCTAAAAATCTTCAAAATTGCGAAACCCTAACTCAAGCACCTTCCTCCAACCTCCTCTCAATCTTCACCTTCTCTCATGCCTCTACCCCGCCGCTCCTCCCCACCGCTCGACTCCCTCGAAGTCCCCGACACCCCTCACCTTTTTTTTGGGGTTGGCTTCAGTTTGGCATGTGACCATTTCAATGTTTGTTCATGATAACATTATTTTGAAAGAAGAAGATTTGGTGTGATCTGTATTGAGACCTCATAGTACATGTTAGCACTAGTATGAAAGAACTAGAAAGCAAGGTTTGGTGTTTTCTTGCCTGTTATAGAGATGTCTTCTCTATTGTTTTTCTTTGGTCTATGCATTATGATGCGGAATCATAGATCCCTCAATCTGAAAAATAAGAGATAAAACACATTTGTATTATAAACACATTTGTATTATATATATTTTGTCATGGATTGAAACTATCATTAGTTGTTTGATCCAGAATATAATTACCAAACAATGAATTGAAACAAACAAAAGCTTTACTGTAATTATAACAAGCAAAACCAAAAATGTGTATTAATTTAAAGAAAAAAAGGATACTTACAAGTTAATCTTGTTACAAGAAACTCTAAGTTCTAACTAAGAGTATAAATTACAAAGAAATATCTTCCGACTAGTAAGCAAGGATCCTCCAGTGTCGAGATCAGGTGTGGCAATTGCCTTTGACAACTGTGATTAAGCCGAATTTTCAGCTGCATCATTGAATTGGAACAGATGAAGTTTTATGCAGTATTGCAATCTGAACTTTTCCCTCCCGTCAGAAATTTTTTTCGGAGGTGATTCATAATGGTTGCCCAAACATTATATCATTTATCTCTGTGATGCCAAAATCAGAATAGGGTTCACTGGGATGATCTGCTCCTTCCATTGAAGATGCAAACGTTGATCGTTCTCTGCAATATTCATCTGTAAACAAGAACAAGAAACTAGGATATAAGATGGTAGTAGATCTCACAAGAATCAGATATATGAATGAGATCACTGAACTACATCAATATCAATGCATTTACAAAACATTCAAAATTTTACAGGAAGCATGATCAATAACCTAAATACGTGAATGCATTGTATCTATGAGCATATCAATATCTGCTGACCAAACCTTTTCTTATAATAAAAATTTGCAGATGAGAAATTTCAGAGCAGAAGGATTTGGCCGAAGGTTCAAAGTTAATGTCGAGTCTAATACTCAATAACTAGACATCTTGTTCAGCTAGTACTATAAGATATTCACTGAAAAGATTTATTGGAATACTCGTAACATGAAAGATATTAATACCCATGCAGTTGTACCAAGTATGGCTTCTCTCCTTCACTTAAAAATTGATTCCTTTTATAGACCTACAACAACGACAGCAACAGCAACAGCAACAAAGTGTTACCAAAACTTCGGAATATAGCACATAAATCCTTTTTTCTTTTTTCTTTTTTTTAACATTAAGTTATCTTCAAGGTCATCTCCCTTGATACATTAGCAACAACCAAATCTTCCTTAGATCTCCCCTCCTCAATCTAAGTTTGTTTATGTTTACCCTTAGCAACAACCATATCCTCCTTAGATCAAAACTGCGGAAAAGACCCCACAGATCTAGTAAGACTAAATTTCACCATAGGAAAGGTGCCTCAGAGAAGAAGAAAAAGTTGATATCAGATTACTGTTTAGGCTCCAGACTCCAATTTGGCTCTTTAAGCTCCAGGCTCCAGGCTCCAGACTCCAATTTGACTGCTGTTGAACATCATTTAGGATTCTCATGTAGACGGTTTCATGGTTATGAGTTCTGACCTTTCATTCAGTTCCCTTCATTCGGGGGCGTCTGGTGGCGGGGACTTCGAGCGCATCGAGCATCGGGGTAGAAAGAAGCGTGAGAGAAGGTGAAGATTGAGAGGAGGTTGAAGGTGGAGTGAGTTAGGGTTTTGCGATTTTGGGGATTTTTAGAGTTCGGGAATGAAGGAGAGAAGGAAAGGCTGAGATGAGGTGTTAAATCCCCAAAACACTCGTGAACACTTAGACAGTCAGATCATTAGAGAGGAGCTCTTCATAACTGTGTGATCGTGATTGAGTGGCTGAAATGGTTCAACTCACGATAAGGAGCCCATCTCACCATTTCATAATAGACTAACTCTCTCTCTCTCTCTCTCTCTCTCTCTCTCTCTCTTCTCTCTCTCTCTCTCTCTCTATATATATATATATATATATAAAATAAAACACAAAGAAAGCTATCAAGTGGCTCTCCTTCAATCCCCCAAAATTAAAGGCTCAGATATAACCCCACAAAACACATTCCCCCCCCCACCCCAAAGTTTTCCCCCAAAACTCAAATTCAAATCTCCCTAAAACAACTCCTTTATTTATTTAATTATCTCTCTCTCTATATATGTGTGTGTGTATGTGTGTGTGTGGAAACATGGACTTTTATACCCCAATTCATAATTATTTTTCAACATATACTAATCAAAACATGGACTTTTGTTTACAACTAATTATTGTCATACTATTGAAACTTGAACTATATAATTGTTGGTTTACTGTTTACAAGGCTTTTCATATGCTGTATCGTTCTGAAGACGTGCCGTAGGCACGTGCCCACGGGCAAATCTAGTGTGTGTGTGTATATATATATATGTATATATATATAGAGCAATGCTCCATTGCAAACCATTGAAGCCGTTGTTCGGAACAACGGCTTCGTTTATTTTGGACCTAAGTCGTTGTTCCGAATAACGGCTTAGGTTATATTTGAAACAACGGCTTAGGTTTATAACCTAAGCCGACGACTTAGATTTATAACCTAAGCAGTTGTTTCCAACAACGACTTAAGTGGTTTGTATACCCGTTTGTAATGAAGCATTGCTCATATATATTTATGAAAATCCATTGCAAACGGGGTCTCGTGCAAACTGGTATGCAAACCACTGAAGTCGTTGTTCCCAACAACGACTTAGGTTATAAACCTAAGTCATTGTTGGAGTCCAACAACGACTTAGATTATAACCTAGGCCGTTGTTGGGAATAACGGCTTACCTAACAACGGCTTAGATTATAATCTGAGCCGTTGTTGGACTCCAACAACAGCTTCAGTGGTTTGCATACCCGTTTGCACGGATCCGTTTGCAATGGAGCATTGCTCTCTCTCTCTCTCTCTCTCTATATATATATATATATAAAATTCTCCATTGCAAACGCTACTGTAGCGTTCAAACGTGTGCAAACCACCTAAGCCATTGTTTCGAACAACGGCTTAGGGTATATTAAATATGAAGCCGTTGTTTGAAACAACGACTTAGGGTATATTAAATGTAAATTCGTTTCAAACAACGGCTTCATTATTACCTAGGCCGTGTTTAAAACGGCTTAGGTGGTTTGCACGCGCTTGCACGCTACGATAGCGTTTGCAATGGAGAATTTCTCTCTCTCTCTCTCTCTCTCTATATATATATATATATAGAGAGAGAGAGAGAGAGAGAGAGAGAGAGAGAGAGAGAAGAGATGAGTGATCATGTGAGAAGTAGTTCTCACGATAAGCTTCGTGTGAACTTTCATAGCCATTACATGGATGATTCGAATTTATTACATTGTTTAGAATTACTTAATTAGACAAATATGTTAAATCAAGTCATTTAAAATTCATTTGTCTATCTATCATTATAAAAAATAACGATATTTATCCATACAATTTGTAACTCTTCAATGCATGGACAACGAAATCTCATATAACTTGATTACTCATATGTGGACTAATTTAGACGTGTAGATCAAAATAAACGGTTCATATTTTTCAATTTATATCCCAAAAAGAGTTCACTCATGGTTCTCACCGAAAGAGTTCTCACATGATCATAGCCATATATATATAGGGGCGATCCCTTAAGGCCCCACCTCACACCTTATTTTGAGGCCTCATATGTAACCCCATTGATACGAACACCCCATGAAAAATTCGAACCATTCATCTTGCTCTACATGCCTTGGACAACTTAAGGGTGTAAAATTATGTTATTTGAAGTTCATTTGTTTATGTTTTACTATGTGATAATTGTATGGCTAGAAGTTCTTTATTTTTCTGACGACATGATTCATGGGGAAATGAATGTCAAATAACTTGATTTTACACCATTAGGATATCTTAGGCATGTAGACCAAGATGAACGGTTCGGATTTTTCATAGGGGGGTTGTGTCATGCGGGGCCTCAAAACAAGAGGTGAGATAGGGCTGTAGGGGATCCCCTCCTTATGTATATATAAACTATTTATAAAATTTATGGTAAAGGACTAAGTTGGATATTTAACTCCAGTTGTTTTGATCTGGACATTATAGAATAGTAGAAATTCTATGGATGAAAAGTCATCCAGTTAAAGGAATTCTTAGCTATGACCCAAGTGATTATGAAATTAGCCATCTTTTTTTATTTTAAGTGGGCATTTTGGTTCGTGAGTTGGTCATTATAAATAGTGATCCATTCCATTGATCATGATCAGAAAATTTTGTTGAAAGACTTTTGAGATTTCCTAAACTTGACCTGTAAATCATGTTTGTTTTAATTATATTATGGAAAACTTTTTTTTTAAATGGTGTATTTTCCAAAAATTTGTTCAAATTTATGCTTTATTAATTTATGTATATCTTTGAAAATCGAGATAGCAATGGTTGTAATGGAGCATTAAATTTGATTCTCTACCATGGTACACTTCTATATGTAGTATAACCAAACTGTTTGACTCTTTAATGTATTCAAGCTCTCACACATGAGATTTGTTAATCTTTAACATATCTATCTCTATACACCAAGTAGTGATTAACTTTCATACAATTCTACCAGTACAGTGACACTTACTGGTTTGTGTTGTGCATTCATCTTACTTTACAGTTTATTTCAGGCATAGAGATTACGATAGGCGTCACAGGCACAGGTCACGTTCTCGGTCGAAAGGTAGATCTAGCTACAGGTCAAGATCTCCATCTCGTTCCCGTTCAAGGTCAAAAAGGTATAGTCATAGTAGATCATCAAACAGCGCAGAACAGATCTTCTTTTAAATTCTTATGAACTACTATTTTTTCTTTTCCTGGACTTTTTTGTTGATTGCAAATTTAACTTTTGGAGGCTAACAATATTTAGTATTGTGGTTTAATAAATCTGGATGATGAAACGTGAATGTCAAAATAGAAATGAAGTGGGCTCTCCACTTATTAGTGTGAATATACGTATAAATATAGTTTACACGTGCGATGCACGTCTTAATAAATATAGTTTTTTTAAAGTAAAAATTCAGATGTAGTCTGGGCTTGAACCTAAAACCTCCTTTATAATAGTTATGCACGTGCGTTTCATGTGTTGATAGATTTACAAATGACAACTCCTCCTCTCATTATAATATTATTATAATATTAGAGATATATCTTAGCCATCCATATCCAAACGGATTGTGAGATTAAGCTACTGGACCTCTACCTATTATTTTTTACCGTTGGCGAGGATCCCCCAATTTGTTAGCATCTCTTAATAGCATTATATCTATTTGTAAATTTTCCAATATGCATCTTTATTGGCTCAAAAATTTTAAGTTATTATGTGTCCTATTCAGATATACTTTTCAGTAAATTTGAAAATTATACTATTTTTTCTCCAGGAGACTATTGAAAGGTGTATTAATGCAAATTATTCCATCTTCAGCAACACTTGTTTTCAAGGATCTAATTGCTTCTAATTTTATAGTGAACCCATCAGCTAATAGCATAAACTATAATATTTTCTTGACTGACACTCGTTTTTGATGTCTTTGGGGTTTGGGACTGACCTATGGCGGGAAACTAGTTAAAGTATATATGTACTTGTCTTACCATATTAACTTTAGCTGTTCGACAAAACTATGTTCAAGTTGATGACTCTTTCATCATGTGTTACTACTTTAGCTCCATGTATATTCAAATTCTTGTCCTCTGGTGTCACTTGAGATAAACATAGGCTTTCGTCCTGTTTGTTACTTTGGCTTTACTGGATAACAAATTTTTTTTTTGCTGTTTTGTTATTTGATGCAGTACATGGGCTTGCCCTTTTGGTTCATGGTGATTACTTACTCCAGCATGCAATTTTTTAGTCACATGTATAGTTCTGAACTTAATTTTTCTTATGCAGTACACGTGTCAGCGGCTTTGACATGGCTCCACCTGTGTCTGCTCTTATTACTGGTGTTATTCCTGCAGGTACCTTTCCTTTACTTATTGTTGATTTACTTCTTATTGCAATGTTGTAAATAGTGAATACGTGTTGAATAGTTCTCCATCTTTTAACAACAAACACAGTAATGATGTAGCTTAAAGCATAAATAACCAGATTTTGTGGAAAATTATAAGTAAATAATTGTTCCAATTTTTTTCTTTTCTGTCAAAACATTAATTATGACAGTGGAATTTTGTAAGAAATATCAAAATATCTTTTACATAATATACAAAAACATATCATGATTAGGTTTTGATAGGTGTTAAACAAACTGCAAACACAAAGAACTTAAACTACACAGTAAAAACTAATAAACTAAATGTCAAAGAGACTTACTGCTCCGCTTTAAAAAAAACCATGCAAACCCACATACAAAAATCAAACCCACCTTGCTCAACCTGCCACACTGCCACTTCTCACTCCTTTTCAATTGAAGACAATTTACATCGTGTTTGTGTGCGTGCGGCGCGCTTTGGAGAACGCAAGAGGAATTCAAGTATGAGCTGGTAAAATTTTGATGTTGCACTAAAGAGAAAACAATAGCGTAGGCTATTAATTCTACATATGCTAATTTAAAGTAACAACTACAGTACTTTACTAGCTAATATTGCATTGCAATGGTGTGATTATCCTACTGCCAAGCATCACTGCAAGCAAAAACTAGTTACAAAGTCTGTTTTTTTCAACTATGCTTTGTGAATACTGTAAATCTCAGATCATTATGCATGATATTATGTTGGGTGTGCATGATAAATATGTAGTTGCAGTTAAGTTGCTCATCTGCACTTGCAATATGCATTGTTTGAGTTTATATATGTATATATTCTTATTATAGTGATTATGTTCTGAAACTGAGCACAATTTTTTTTGTTGTTTTCTTGTTTTGGTGTTTTTTTGTCTGTTTTTTTTGTAAATGTTGTTATAAGAAGGCAATGTTGGGCAACTTGTTCCACTGTGCTGCCAAAGGGCATGAGCCCCGACTTCTCTAGCTTCCTGGTTTGATGGATCTTGTTCTTCTTCAATTTTTTGGTAGTCTTACAAAAATTCCCTCCAGTAGTTGAAAATAGTTAATTCCTTTCCTTTTGGCATACTGGAAAATGATTAATTACTTCTTCTGGTACACTCGTATGTAGGGAACAAAGGCGTATCTCTTGTCTGCGAGGACTATAAAGATGATATTGTACACATTTATGTTTCCTATTATAGTAATTGAAATATGATACTGTAATGGAGTTAAATTCTAATGCAGGCCCGGTACCTGGGGTGACAACTTCAAATTTTGGAATGTTTCCAAATATGGTGAACCCGTTGATTTCTGCACAGGTATGTCTCTTTAATACATGTGTCTTGGTGGAGATTAATACAGGTTATTGTATCCTACTGCATTTGAACTTCCTCTGCCTTCATCCAGCTGGCTACTATGCCTATGATGCCCATGCAGGCAATGACGCAACAGGTATGATGTTTAAATAAGTAGCAATGTTAGATTACTTGTATGCATAATTCATAGTGTAATAAAATGTTTGGTAATTGCAGGCGACTCGTCATGCACGCCGGGTGTATGTGGGCGGCCTTTCCCTAACTGCTAATGAACATGTAAGACTCCCCTTTCATGTGTTATTTTTTTATTTTTTTTTCTTTTCCCAATCATATTCTTTGGGCATCAATAATCAATGTTTTAAATATTCTCGGTACATCTTATTTATTGGTTTGGAGAGTAAACCGACACGATATACTTAAATATATAGTTTGTTTTTTGGGGAATATATCACCAATATATCGGACCTCGGCTGATATATCACCCGATGTTTCCCCAAAATATGTCGGTGATATATGTTGAAAAAGGTTTTTGATTTTACGTGTTTGAATCGAATCAAACCCGAACCATTATCCATACCAACCGAGTTGAGCCCAATAACTTTTGGATATGTTTGAAATGATTCTGACATTTCAAAATTTTATAAGTTTGCTTGGATTTCTACATGTTTTTTCTCTTTTGTTTCAAATTAGATATCCCAAACATTGTGATGGTTTCTATTTCTAAAATCTATATATTTTGTTTATGTTGGTTGATTTTTCAATTTCATTATGCTATATTTTAGTTCATGCATATGCATGTTTGGCATCATATGATTTATTATATATATATTAAATGTGCAATGTTGAGGTAATTAAGGATATGTATGAAGGGGCAACGACCACAATTATAACAACCACAGGAGAGACCAATGATTTTTCTATTACAGTAGGTTTACACCAAGGTTCGGCTTTCAGCCTCTACCTCTTTACTTTGGTTATGGATAAATTGACGCGAGGAATGCAAGATAAGGTGCCTTGGTGTATGCTTTTTGCCGATGACATCATTGTAGTGGACGAGACTAGAGCAGGAGTCGATGCTAAATTAGAATTGTGGAGAGAAACTTTGGAAGCTAAGAGGCTTTAGAATAAGCAGAACTAAAACATAGTATATGGAGTGTAATTTTAGTGATATTCGGAACACAACTGAGGAAGTAGTGAAGCTTGATGACCAAGAGATACCTAAGAGAGATCGTTTCTGATATTTATGCTTGATTATACAAAGAGATGGGGATATTTGTGAAGATGTTATACAAAGGATCCAAGCAGGGTGGCTTCAGTGGAAAAGTGTCAGTGATGTTTTGTGTGACAAATGTATACCTTTGAAGTTGAAGGAAAAATTTTATAGGACGGTTGTTAGACCAGCAATGATGTATGGAGCAGAGTGTTGGGCAATAAGGAAACATGTTCAAAAAATGAGTGTAGCGGAGATGAGGATGCTATGATGGATATGTGGTAAAACAAGGAAGGATAGAATTAGAAACGAGCATATACGAGACATGCTAAAGGTAGCTCCAATCCAAGATAAGTTAAGAGAGAAACGTCTCAGGTGGTTTGGACATGTCACACGTAGACCTAGTAGTGCCCCCGTTAGAAAGAGTGATTTGATAAGTATTGAGGGTAGAGTTAGGGATAGAGAAAGACCTAAACTAACTTGGGTGAAAACGGTTAAAAAAGATATGATAGCTTGTGACCTTACAGAATATATTGCGCTAAACCGAGCAGAATGGAAAACCAGGATTCATGTAGCCGACCCCAACTAGTTGGGAAAAAGGCTTTGTTGTTGTTGTTGTTGATGATGATGATGATGTATTAAATGTGCAATGTGTGCATAATGCATGTGTGTTCATTAATTCGCTTAATTTTGTATGATTATTATTAAAATAAAATAAAAAATTCTACTACTATAACTCAAGTGTTGAAGTTTTTATAATTTGTAGATAAACCAACTTAATGAATCTAATCTCAACCACACGTTTTATGTGATAAATGTGAGAATGCAATGTATGCATATGTCATTTAGATCATATCTAGGATATTTTTTTCTATCCTATGTAACAACCCGACATATTTAGATATCCCGCTATATCCTCCTATATACCCCGACATACACAAAAATTTCTGGACCAACATGACACCGATATCCGACATTTAAAACCTTGTCAATAATCAGGATACAACCACTAATCGTTTCTTTTTGTACGTCCGTTGTGGCCCTTCTAAGTTCCAGATGTTTTAGTTGAAAACCTTACAGCTTGAGATACCATAAGTTGGTCAGTTAGTATGCCTTCTTTGTCTTATGTATACACATGATTACTGTTTTTTACTCCCTACTTATACAACTTAATTTGTATTCTAAATGTGACTACGACACATATTACTCATGTTTTTAATGTATACACAATATTAGGAATCCGTTATTGCTATTGTGAATTGAGGTATCAAATGTGGTTATTAATTGCTAGAATTATTGAGGTAAAACTCGTTCTTGCTCGTGCTAACAAACTTCTTTATATACATGGCCAATTTGTTTGCATTATCTTTGATAAATTATTTTAAATCTATCATTAGTAGTCAACTTGTTATATAGTCCAGCGAGAATTTAAGTTTTGAACATTTACTATGGGTACTGTTTGATAACATTGAAAATCATTGTTTTGCTAAAGTAACTTATTTTTTCATTGTTAGCCATGTTTTCTTTTAAACACGACGGTTCAATGTATGGTAGGTTTATTATGAGAGTTGTTTTTTGAGAGAGGTAGACTGTCAGAGAACTGGCCATTCGTTGCATTTCATTGGGCATAATGAAAATACAGAGATGCTTCAGTCATTCAGTGAGGTGGTTGATCATCAGAATTATTTACTTCTAAGTTGATTGATAAGGAGATAACCTTACATGGAGAAATAACTATAGATTTCCTTATATTTTCATTTATTCTTGATTATGAGTCTTTTAGGGTGATAATGTTGCGGATCTTAGTAAACCTAGTTGTTCTGTTTGATGTAATATTGATTTCTATGAGGTTATTTGTAAAAGAGACAAATATATTCTTGTGTATATTGGGACAGCTTTATATTAGTACTTTTAGCATGAGGCCTGTTATTGCTATTGTGATTCACTTGTTCAGTTGTTCATATGATATGCTTATGAACATTCTAATCAAGGGAGAATTATTTATTAATTTTCGTTTATTTTATATTTTGTATGAATCTGTCAATCTGATCATAATTTTTTTTCCAACTTGCGTCCAGTCTGTTGCAGCATTTTTTAACCAGGTTATGTCAGCTATTGGAGGAAACACAGCTGGCCCAGGTTAGTTTTCTTAGGCCAAGTTTGTTCTCTTTGTGCTCTTTTATTTAGTAAGCACTTTCGTACCTAGTTATGACAATGGTTGTAAAAGGTGATGCCGTGCTCAACGTTTATATAAACTACGAGAAGAAGTTCGCTTTTGTGGAAATGAGGTCCGTGGAAGAGGCAAGCAATGCAATGGCGTTAGACGGCATCATCTTTGAGGTTTGTTGAATCTTAAATCAAACTATTCCTTCCATTCTCTGTTAAAGCCTTTTAACTTCTTGGATCTCTCTTTTTGTGTTGTTGTGAAATGACTTCTTAAATATTGTTGCCCCATCTATCCAGGGGGGCCCTGTTAAGATTAGAAGGCCAACTGATTACAACCCCTCTCTTGCTGCTTCGCTTGGTCCAACCCAACCAAACCCTAATCTGAATCTCGCTGCTGTTGGATTAACCCCGGGTTCTGCTAATGGTCTGGAGGGGCCTGATCGTATATTTGTAGGAGGGCTTCCGTATTATTTTACTGAAGCACAGGTGAGGGAGTTGCTCGAGTCTTTTGGGCCCCTTCGAGGTTTTGATCTTGTCAAAGACCGCGAAACTGGTATCTCAAAAGGCTACGCATTTTGCGTGTACCAAGACCTTGCTGTCACTGACATAGCATGTGCTGCACTTAATGGTATCAAGATGGGAGATAAGACACTCACCGTTAGACGTGCAAACCAGGGTGCAACCCAGCCTAGGCCAGAGCATGAAAGTATATTATTGCAAGCACAACAGCAGGTGGCATTGCAGGTAAAAGATTGGCATATTATTATATTATATAATTTCCCTAATTTATTGAGTCTATTAAATGAAAATTAAAACACTTCCTGACTTCCATTGTGTTCTGCTTCTATTTTATCTGCATATCGTTTCTTGTGATTTTTTTTTTGGTGTTTGTAATTTTAAAAGAATCGCAGAGTCATTTTAGATGTTAAAATAGGGCAAACTACTAAATTATGAGTTAAACTTACCATAAATTGATATATTATGCAGAACTCCCATAATTTTGATGCCAAAAATTTACCATGCGACTGATGTGAAATTTCAGTTTGCCTTAGGTCAATCACATTTTTGTTTGCCGCAGGTTTATGATAGTTTCTTAACCTTGAAGCTGGCTTTGATAGCTTTGTGCATCATAATTCGTCATGTAATTTGAATTAACGTATATTACAATGTTTGCAGTTGAATTATAGACTACCTATATTATAGGATTGATATGACCAATAATATTGTTAAAGTTAAAAATTTCCAATGAAGCATAAGATTGCATTGAAGATTAACGGTATCCTCTCCTGCTACATGATTATACCTGATGATACCTGTGGATAACACTTTTTCTAAGTTCTTAACTCTTTTGGCTGTCACCAAAGAGACTAAAATTTCGATATCCGTTGGTTTTGATTTATTGGATCCTTTTCAAATTTTCTCCAAAATTTACCTGTTTTTCTTGGTTAAATGAAAAACCAGAATGCATTTTACCTTTAAATATTACTATTTGATTTATTGGATCCTTTTCAAATTTTCTCCAAAATTTACCTGATTTTCTTGGTTAAATGAAAAACCAGAATGCATTTTACCTTTAAATATTACTATTTGATTACTCTGAAGTGAGGTTTGTAAACATGTTTAAGCGTCTGTTCTGATAAGTGTTTATGAAGTTTTAACTAGCATTTTACTTCCAAAAGCTTCATATTTTTTCATTTTGAGCTTGCTTTCACTCTTTGAACAGTTTCAAGTTAATAGAAGCTTGTTTTCTTTAATCGTGTTGCTTCAGTTTTACGAGTGCTTCATAAAGTAGATTGTGTTATGAGTTTTTATATAATTTGTTGCAGAGACTTGTTTATCAAGCTGGTTCTATTCCGACAAAGGTGGTGTCCTTAACACAAGTAGTTAAGGCTGATGAGTTGAAAGATGATGAGGAATATGAAGACATTTTGGAAGATATGAGGGGCGAAGGTGGAAAATATGGTATGATATGTTGATTCCTTTTTGTTTTTGCAGGCTTTGTTGGATTTAGTTTGTATTTTTCTTAAAAAAACCCCCTTGAAGCATGCATTAATTGATATATTTTGTTTGTCTTCATACTTTGTTCTTTCCCAAGCAAGTCCTCTTGAGGATCATCTAGTCAAAGTTTATTCTAGTTTCTTGACCATATTATTTGGGTATCTTTGTTTCTTTACTTTTGAACTTTTAAAAAAAAGTATCTCACAAAAAAATCTATGTGCAGGCAAATTGGTTAATGTCGTCATCCCTCGACCCGATCCAAATGGTGAGCCAGTTCCTGGAGTTGGAAAGGTTAGTGAGCAAAACTCTAAACCTCTTGCGGTCTTCTTTTAGTTTAGGAACACTTACAAAAGGAATTTAAAAAATATATCTTACACAATTAATCTGAGTGTATTATATATATGTTAAAAAGGTAATACATATTTAACTCGTTTGCTTTGAGATATATGTGCCAAAATTATTATGTGGTTGTAAATCTTAAGATGATGTCCTATCACCAAAACATATCAAATTTAGGGTTCCAACCAAATGGAGCTCCTCCCTTTGTCCTTCTCCCATATCTAGTTCTACTATTAGTGGAAAAACACTTTCCTTGAAGATTCTCTCTCTTCTAAAGGGGCACCCCCACCTTTGTCATTCTCCCATAAGTAGTCCTATGTATCATTCCCTGTTAAGTTACTTTTAAAGTCAAAACATAAAGTTCTGTAAGTGCCAAAAAAAAAAATTCTCCTTGATTTTATGTGTGATCTGATGTCTCTTTGTTTCCAGGTGTTCTTGGAATATGCAGATGTTGAAGGATCCACTACGGCTAAAATGCGGTTGAATGGGAGGAAATTTGGAGGGAATGAAGTGGTTGCTGAGTTCTATCCCGAGAACAAGTTTGCCCAAGGAGAATATGACGGCTGATCATCTCATCTCATTGTATTCATATTCAGGAACATTAAGTCCGGCATGTATCATTCAGCTTTCAAACACACCATGTAGATGTTCAGTAGGCAGATTATTTCCTCTTGATCAGTTAAACTCCAGTTTCTATTGTACTTTACCTGAATTTACCTGTAATAGTTTTAATTCCTGTATTTCCGATGAACTTATTTTTAAAAATAAATATTCATCTTTTGAACTTACCAACAATTGTTCTGATCCAATTTTTGAGAGATTCGTATTAACTGTGTAGTGGTGTGTGTCCAACCGTGCTTTAAGCAGCATGCAGAATTTCAGTAAGAGCTAATTTTTCTTGTGTCAGTTTTGTCCTCCAAAGAGTAATTTGCTTTGGACTATGTTGTATTGGATACGAACAAAAGAGTTATTATTCACTATTGATATATGTTCACTCGGAAGTTGGGAATTTACTGAAACAAAGAGTATTATTATTCTCTATTGATATATGTTCACTCGGAAATTGGAATTCACAGGAAACAGTAATATTGGCAAAGATTGAAGAAAACCAAATTAGTGCAAAACATGTACAACTCTGTAAAGAGGTCTGTCTGATTTGCTGAGTCATGCCGTGTTTATCTGATCTCGACCTGTGAAGGCTGCTAATTTGCAAAATAGCACCGACTCTATTTGTGTGCTGTTTGTTGATGACAATGGCATGGCATGAATTCCTGAAAGGAGTCGAAGAGTCTTCTTTTCTGTAGAAATTATGTCTTGGGCAGAAGGATAGTTGAAATTGGAGAAGGAAAATGTACCCCATGATTAATTTATTGATACAGTACGATTTTCATTATCACTGGGCTGGCAAAAACAAATGAAAAATAATATTGTATTGTATTGTATAAATAATAAGACACCGCCAATTTTCTCATTCATTCATTCATTCATTCCTACTTCTTAATCTAACCATTGTTCTTCGGCCCACTCCTATCTGTCATTAATTCTATATATGTTGTCTTGACTTAAAGTTTGCCTTGTCGAGACAAACTTGTTCGATTGGAATTGTTAGACGACGGATGTAACATACGATTTTCCCCACGTGGAACCGAATGCCACGGCATTTGTGCAATTGCTTTGGTATGCATGACTGAGAAGCAAATATACAAATAGTAAGTTACACATAGTAATTTTCAAGATTTGTTACCTTTGCACAAAAATCCCTTTTCTTGTATGTAATCACAATTCTGTAAATTCATTATTAATAGGGGTGCCTTTTTGTTAAAAAAAACAATAGAAATATCGATATATATTTAACCACATCGCCCGATTCATCCCACTAGTACGATGCACGTCTAAATAAGTAAATATACATTTTTAAAGTAAAAATTTCAATATAGTCTGTTATCAAATCTGAGACCTCTTTCATATTATTTATGCACGGACAATGTACGTAAGTTGGTAAATTTATAAACAACAACTCCATCTCTCTCATGATAATAGGTATAGATATTACTAGTAATTTACACGTGCAATTCACGTGTGTGTGTGTGTGTGTATATATATATATATATAAAGTAAAAATTTTGATGAACTCTGGCCTCAAACCCGAGATATCTTTTAAATGGGTTATGTACGGATAATGCACGTAAGTTGATAGATTTACAAAAGAGCTTCGACTCTCCCATTATAGTAGTTAATAGTAATTTACACTTGCGATGCACGTCTGAATAAATATATATTTTTTAAAGTAAAAAATTCCGACGTAGTCTGACTTCGAACATGAGACTTCCTCTATATTAATTATGCACGGGTAATGCACGTAAGTTAGTAGATTTACAAATGACAACCCCAACTCTCTCATTATAATATTAGAGATTAGAGATAACTAGTAATCTACACGTACGATGCATGTTCTAATTTTTTTTTTTTTATATAGAGTAAATAATAAGACGTAATCTGGTGTCGAACTTAAGACATCTCTTTGCTCATACATACTCTTTAAAAATTATCCCTAACGGCACAAACTATTATTATATAATATTAATTTATATGTGTGATGCATGTCTTAATAAATATAAATACTTATAAGTAAAAATTTCAATATAGTCTAGTTATGCACGAACAATGCACATTTTAATAAAAAAAAATAAAAAATAAAAAACTCTGACGTAGTGAAGACTCGAACCTGAAACTTCCTTCATAGTAGTTATGTACGTGCATCACATGCCTTGATAGATTTACAAATGACACTAAGGTCTTCTTCCACTATAATATTAGAGATTAGAAATTAGAGATTAGAGATGACTGACACTTTTGTAAATAATTATGTTGTAAATAAATTTATACTTTGAGGATATAATGGTAACTAACAGCAGTTGAGTAAATGAATTGTTAATATAACTCTCACTTAAAAATAAATGATTGAAATTAGATGGTTGATTATCTACAAATGATATCTCCAACTCTCTCATTATAGTATTAGAGATTAGAGACCAGAGATTATATAGATGTATAGATTATAGGCTAAAAAAAACGGACACAAAGTTTTGTGCCAGTTTTAAAAAAAAACACTATTAATAGTCGAAATTGGGGATGACATCTGTGAGTTTTTGTATCGGTTCGGTCTCCATATATATATTTCATTCTGTATCGGTTCGGTCTCCATTTATGACTCCTTTTTGTTTTGTTTGGTTTGGTTTTGTTCTGTTTTTCTTTGTTGTTGTTTAATCTCGTGTTGTCAGGATATTGAGTACTTGAAGCTCTAATCGTCAAGATTTGGCTGAGAAGAGCGCTAGCACTTTTTGAGAAGACTCGGCTGTATCTCGGCCCCGAATGTACACTTGAACATGCACCCATGGTCGCCATTGATGTAATGCAAGCTGAAATTTACCGTTCTTACCAGTCTTTAAAGACACTTGTTTTTATTACATTTACATTCAGCACACTCTGCTTAAAGGTAAAAGTGTCAAACTATAATAAGTACGTATTTACATTAGTTTCGGGGAAGTTGAGCACGAAAACAACTCACAGCATAAAGAGAATGCTTTTTGCACTGAATGTAGATTGTGTTTGATATATTTTGGTCACATTATCATACTATGAGTTCAGTTCATGAAAAATTGCATTATGAACTTTTAATAGGGGGTATGTGGTGGGGGTATCAATCATTCATCAAAATGGCAGAAAGAAGAATCCACGTGATTTGGCTGTGCGAATAGTGAGCCGCTGTTTTGTTGAGCATGATTGATCTTTCGATGAGAAGTTCAATCACTGCATATTCAGATAAGGACTCACCTTCTACAAATCATGAAATTAAGTGGGGAACTAGTTTTGTACGATGTTCTATGTGTGGCTTTCAGTTCAATTCAAATTGTCTTTCAACTATTGTTAGAGAGAGACCCCTTCAGTGCTCCCATTTGTGAGCTCCTCTGTTAATTTCGAGGTGAATGATGGTAAATTTCTAGAATTAATTGCTTGTTTTTTTAATCTATAAACTGGCTTTTTTCATCCTTGTATCTTGAACTACATGGGATGTGTATTTTCTTGCATCTAAAGAACAGGATTTTGATCTTTTACAATATTTTAAACTATTGCGGAGGTAAAAGAGTTTTATTTTCGTTTTTTGGATTAAATGGGTGGATGACACCACATTTATTGATTGGGTTAGAGCAGCCATAGTCGTTATGGTTAAAAAATGCATAAATGAATAAATGCATATAGTAAAGTGTCGTTTCGCTGCAGTCGTAGAATGCTATATTTTACCATTTTAAATTAAAATAATAACAGACGGTGCTTTATATTGCGTCTGAGAGGAAAAAAAATAAAAAAACATTAAAAAAAGTGAGACGGCATATCATCTTGCGTCGAAGATTTTTTTTTTTTTTTTTAAATGGTGCCGTCTTCAAGTGTCGGCGGAGGGAAAAAAATTAATAAAAATTAATTGGTTCATATTGGCTTCAAGTGCTTCATATTGGTCATAAAAATTATTTAAAAAAAAAAAAACCACTCCGACATTTTTTTTTTTTTTTTTTTTTTTTTTTTTTTGTTGTTGTTGTGTGTGTGACGGCACTTCGAGCTCCGTCATTTATATATGCATAATTCTCATTTCAATTTTCATAAATAGCAATTTACTGTGGCGATTTATGCATAATATGCATATTTAGCCAACGACTGCAGCGCTCTTTTTTACAAAATATGCATATTATGCATATATACCAAACGACTACAGATGCTCTTAGAGATTACCCAATATCTTTTTCCAAAATGATTCACTTTTTGAAGGTACATACTAAACTGACCCACTTTTGAAACTAATTACTAAACTCATCTAAATAGCGAGTTATTTGATAATGAGCTCGTTGTTTGAAACAATGAGTTTAGTTGCAGAATTTTTTTCAATACTTGGAGAAATCTCTTCAAGTCCCAAAAGGGTAAAGTTAGACTTGTTGTTACAAACAACGAGCATGCTAACAAGCATGATTGAACTAGTCTCGTTGTTCGAAACAGTGAGTTTAGTTTGCTGTACAAGTCAAAATTTTCTAGAGTATGTGTTTGTCTACGAAAATTAGATTACTACTACACTCGCTATTCAGGAGAGCGAGTTCACACTGAATTCACTATCCTGAATAGGAGTGTAGTAGTAATCTGATTTCCAGAGAGTGTTCATCTTTGGAAATTAGATTACTACTACACTCGCTATTCAGGATAGAGCTCGCTATCCTGAATAGCGAGCATTGATCTGAATATATAATGTAAGTACTAAATTTTGACTTGGACACAAGATTAAACTCGCTTTTTTTCTTCACCGAGTCTACTTCAACCAGCGAGTCTAACTGTACTCTTTTGGACTTGGCGAGATTTCTTCAAGTATTGGAGAAATTCCTACAACTAAACTCGTTATTTTAAACTGCGAGCTCATTATTAAATAACTCGCTGTTTGAAAGGGTGAGTAGATTAATTTCATAATTAGTTTGAAAAGTGGATTAGTTTGATATTTATTTTTAAAAAGTGGGTCATTTTGGGAAAAAAATCATTGACTAGAACTAGAACATCCCCTTCGTGATGTGAAATTAAGTTGGCAAAAAAGTCAGTTATAAGAGCATCCACAGTCATTTTTCTCATTTGCTATAAAATGGCAGCTACAGTAATAGCAATTGGGGAACGATCGTGCAGTGGTCGTTTGCTATATGTTTCTCATTTTTTAGAAATAAGCGAGCGACGGTATATGATATACCGTCTCATCGTTTAAAATAAATTAAAAAAAGTTAATTACTTATTAACTATTAAACTATATTAATTAAATAAATTAAATAATATAATAATTACTAAACCTAATTAATTAACTAACTAAACCTATTTACTACTCCTAAACCTACCCACTCAGCACTAATCCTGGACGGCTCTTCATCTCCCAGACGGTACATCATGTACCGTCTGAGGAGTGTACCTTTTTTTTTTTTTTCTAACCGGCAATCCTGGCCATTCATTTATTAAAAAAAAAAGGAAATAGACAAAAAAAAACTCTCAGACGGGATATGATCTCCCGTCTGGGATATCTCCCGTCTGAGGAGTTTTTTAAAAAATAAAAATAAAAAAAAGGAGAGACAGTATATGATGTACCGTCTGAAGCCATTAGAATATATTAAAATTCACCGGACGGGATATGATATCCCGTCCTTTATAATTTGAGAATCGCTATTCTGTTTCTCATATACGAGAAACGAATATAGAACGTTTGCCATAAAATGACAAATGAGAAACGATTGCAGAGGTTCATTTGCTATAATATGGCAAAATGACATTTAAAGAAAACGACTGTGGATGCTCTAAAGCCCTACATCACTGCACTCGAATTAAGAGTGAAGATTAAACTTTGTTTCGTTAACTGCTTATTAATAAATTAGAACAATTGCTTTTACTTTTAGATTCAAGAAAGCAATCCAAAAAAAATATGAAATCCAGAACAGAGGAGGCGATAGTAAAGAGAACCAAAGAACATCTCAACTCATATCAGAAGTAAAACAAATCTTTTTATTATCATGTGTGTTTCACTTGATATTATAAAATATAAAAAAATAAATATTAAAATTAGATAATCTTAAAAGATAAACCACATGCCCTGTGGAGTGTCGATATCATGCGCTCCAAATCCAATTAGCGTTCCTAAAAGAAGAATTATTAACAGAGTTGCTAACAAAACACTTCCTTCGTATTACGTAAAGTACACAGAGTGGTTAGGTATATCAGAATATTGTAACTTTTTATGGTCAAAGTCTGTACTTGTCTCAATCCATGCTCAAAAGTCAAATACGAGAGTCTTTGGCTCCAAACTGAGCTCGTCTCGATCCATGCTCAAAAGTCAAAGACGACAGTGCTTTGTCTTCAAACTGAGCTCGATTCCCAACTTAGGAAACTTCATTTGCGGATTGATGTATTAAAATGATCACGCTTTCTATCAGAACAACCCTGTATTCGATCAGAGTGTCCTAGTTCTGTAGCAAACCGCGGGACAATTTTTTTTTGTCAGAATATAGGGAGGAACGATCACCGATCATAATAAACAACCAAGCAACGTAGATCAAACCAAACACACAAATACACAATTTGTTCTGGTCCAGTAAACCTAATTCGAAGGAGAAATAACTAAAATAATATCTAACTAGAAAAGATATAAGAGTTACAATATCCCCACTAATAACTTATCTATCTCTCAAGCATCACTAGAAGATACTTTGTTATTTAAAACATATAAAACTCTCAGATGAAGTACTTGCACACATCTCAATGGACATTATTATAGAAAAATCCTAGGTTGTAATCTTGATCCAGCACTGTCAAATATATCATGAAGAGAAAGTCATACAATAGGAGCCATACGATATTACTTGGAGAATAAACTATGACTCAAACAATCCCCAATGATTCGGCCCAATACTGCCACTCTGCTACTTGCAGACAACTGCTTAAAAGAGTAGTCGACTGCTATGTAGTCGAGAGCATCCATAGAGCATCTCTGGATGTTGTAATCAACTGCCAAATATGGCAATCGACTGTCACCTCCCTGACAGCCCAGAAACAACATCCTTTCGCCTCCAATCTTCACTTCAACTTATTCTCTTCACATCGAACCTAGTATGCACAACATACACCCAACAATCTCCGCGTTGGATTGCATACACGTGTTTCCACACCTTTATGATTTAATGCTTCTAGATTCTTACCTTTCTCCTCTTGTAAATAACACGATTTGGTGGCTTATTCTGCTAGTCGAATTTATCTCCACTCGTTATTTCTCCAATCGTATTTCTCCTTAAAGGCATACCGCAGTAGGCGTCAACACGGAGGCACCACCCTCTACACGAACTCTAGCAACCTCGAGGCATACTCCACCTCCCGATAATAGTCGAACGTCATGATATCGCTTCAGTGATTCTAGTGATGGTGAACTAGATGCTTTAAAGATGTTGGGCTTAGAAACACTTGGATAAGATTTTTCGTTTTCACAAAGCATGTAGAGATTGTGCTGAACACCACTCATCCCCTTCATCACCATGCTTCTAGAGTTACCAAAGATATTAGATTTTGTTAAACAAAGGAACATGAATGACCTTCTTCAATGTGGACCCCTTTCCATCAAGCATCTCCAACTCAACTGTTTCCATACCCACTACGTCACAAATCTCACCAGTCTCTGTCCTCACACAGCGACATGTAGATTTGTAAGTAGACAACATCTTCCTCTCGGAGCAAATATGAGAAAAACCATCTGAATCAAGAAACCAGTTAGAATCCACATATTTAGAACTTGAAAGAAGAAGACAGTCTAAATTATCACCTGATTCAGCGGCGCTGACTATGTTGTCATCTTTATAATTCAAAAACTTGCGACAATTTCTCAACAATGGTGGAAACAGACCCCACCCTTATACTCATTATCCCTTCAAACTGAAGTTCCATCCACCGCTATGCAACTCAAAGCTGTAGATTATGATTTTCGAGTTTCATTCCTAAGTTCATCACGCTACAAGCCCTTAGAGCTTCTCCTTGACAGATTTCCCATGTAGCATGGTGGTTATCAAGAGCTCGTGTGAATTTCGCAGTGAATATATCAAGTTAAAAACTTTATCATCATCGCCTAGATCATCTGTGTTTATTGCCTTCAAGTTAGCAGATTTATGTATGAAGAAAATTAATGAGGTGAAACGGTTGCTAGCTTCTCAGTTTTTTTAATGAAGAATTAGGTGAAACAAAGCAAATTATCGGCATAAAAATTAGTAGAGACGGACAGAGTAAAAAGCTTTGGTTGTCACACGTGGATTATATAAAGAAAGTGTTGAAGCGATTCAATATGGATGGTGCGAGGCCAGTTACTTGTCCCTTGGGTGCACACTTCAAGTTGTAAATGGACTTGTGTCCTAGATCAGAGGCATATATGGAGGAGATGACGGCAGTTCCTTTTTCATGTGCCGTTGGTTGTCTTATGTATGCGATGGTGTGTACAAGACCAGATATCGTATATGCTGTGGGAGTTGTCAGCCAGTGCATGAGGAATCCAGGTAAAGAGCATTGGTATGCAGTAAAGTGGATTCTAATATATCTTGCAGGTACTTCAGATCATTCTCTCAGTTTTGGGAGTATTCTTCGCATATATATGGTTATGTCGATGCAGGTTTTTGCGGTGATCGTGATGGTTGTAGAAGTACCACAGGGTATGTGTTTACAGTCGGAGGTACAACTATTACTTGAGCTTCATAGTTACAGAAGGTTGTAGCACAGTCAAATACAAAGTCAAAGTATATGGCACTTACAGAGTCGTCGAATGATATATTATGGATTTCAGGATTCATAAATCAGTTGCATAGGAAGCAACCCATAGATGATCTATGATATGACAATCAGAGTGCAATATTTTTGGCTAAGAACTCGACATATCATACTAAGACTCGGTACATTTAGACAAGTTATCACTTTATCAGGATGATAGTTGAAAAAAAGTGGTTGAAGTTATCGAAGATTCTTTGCACTAAGAATCCGACATACATGATCACAAAGGTAGTGGACAATAGAAACATCAGTTTTACTATTCCACTATCGGATTGTCTCCTGGTTAATTATTGAGGAGACTCGTAGAGGCACCAACCTTAAATATGCCAATAAAGAAATGGAGAACATGTTAGAGACATCATGTACAGATCTCCAAGTGGGAGATTGTTGAGATTTGTGGATCCAATGCACGATATAATGGGTTGAAGAACATAGCAAGAAGAAGTGTTGAGTGGGAGCAAGCAACACAACCGCAAAGGCAGCAAGCTTGATGTTCAAGAAAGTGTAGTCGACTGCACCGACATAATTTTTTTCCAAAATGACCCACTTTTTGGAAATAAATACTAAACTGACCCACTTTTAAAACTATTTACTAAACTGACCTACTCGTTGTTTAAAACAATGAGTTATTTGAAAATGAGCTTGCTGTTTGAAACATCGAGTTTAATTGTAGGGATTTCGCCAACACTTGGAGAAATATTGCGAAGTCCCAAAAGAGTAAAGCTAGACTTGTTGTTTCCAACATCGAGCCTGGTTGAACTAGACCAGTTGTTCGAAACAACAAGTTTGGTTTGGGGTTTTTTTTCTTTCTAAAACCAACTCTCTTTCTCTTTCATCTTCAATTCATCTCTCTCCATCCTCTCTCCACTCCCAATCCTAACTCCGAAACTCAAAACCCTAACTCCTAAATTTGTCCTCTCACCTACAAAATCTCTCCAAAATCTCTTCCACTTCACTTCATCCCTCCCTCCCAACCCTTTCTTCTCACACTCTTAAAACCCGAACTCATCTTGCAAAATCTCCAAACTTTTGATTTCGAGAAATGTAAAGAGGAATCCCTCGAATCAAGTGCACACCCTACCACATCTTGTACATCATCGATGCCAGTACATCCTACAACACCCATCTATTGTACGGTATATCTTCATTCGTTTGCTTTTGGATTTGGAATAATTTTGAGAATTCATAGTTAGATTTTAATGTTGATAAATGGTGTTTTTATATTTGAATTTTCGGAGTGGTATAGTTGGAATGGGGTGGTCGGTTTGGGTTTGTGGGATGAATGGGTTGTTCATTGAATTGTTGCTAATTCGTGCTAATTTGGTATGGAACTTCTTAGGTTGGTTTTGACATGCTACCGAATTAGCAATAATTAGCAAGAATTCGATGAACAACTCATTCATCCCACAAAGCCAATCCGACCACCCTATTCTGACTACACCACTCCGATAATTTCAATCCAACAACATCATTTATCAACATTACAATCTAATAACGAATTCTCAAAATTATTCCAAATCCAAAAGCAAACGAATGAAGACATACCGTATAATAGATGTGTGATGTAGGATGTACTGACCTCGATGATGTAGGAGATGTGGTAGGATGTGCACTTGATTTGGGGAATCCTCTTTACATTTCTCGAAATCAGAAATCAGAAATCTGGGGGTTTTGCAAGATGGGTTTCGGGTTTTAAGAGTGGGAGGAGAGAGGTTTGGGAGGGATGAAGTGAAGTAGAAGAGATTTGAAAGAAATTTTGTGGGTGAGATGTCAAATTTGGGAGCTAGGGCTTTGGGTTTCGGCGTTTAGGAGTGGGAGTGGAGAGAGGATGGAGAGAGATGAAATGAAGAGGTGAGAGAACGAAAGTTGGTTTTAGAAAGAAAAAAAACCTCAAACCAAACTCGCAGTTTGGAACAGGCGAGTCTAATTTTTACTCTTTTGGGACTTCGTGAGATTTCTCAAAGTATTTGATAAATTCCTACAATTAAACTTGATGTTTCAAACACCGAGCTTATTTTCAAATAACTCGCTGTTCGAAATAACGACTAAGTCAGTTTGGTAAACAGTTTCGAAAGTGGGTTAGTTTGGTATGTATTTTCAAAAAGTGGGTCATTTTGGGAAAAAATTTTGACTAACATGGACAGACTCTCAACCCGATAGTTGTGCAGTCGACTGTAAAGTCAATCGTTAAGCTTTATGTTCGCTCGATGGGTATTTGCAGTCGATCGTCTCTTTGTGTAGGTGATCGCACGGGGCTGTTTGATCACTGGTTGGAATCTAATCAATTGTAATCTTATATATATGTGTGGTGTACGATTATTAAGGTTAAAGAGTGATAATTCTAAGAGAGAAAGAGAGATCAAGCAACCATTCTTGAGAGAAGAAGAAGAAGAATAAGATAAACCCTACACCTTGAGGGTGAAATATAGAGTGATTGTAGCATGTTTCTCTTCATTACTCTAGTGGAAATCGCAGGAATGTCTCTGTGCGGGAAGTAGCTAGCCATTGCATTCGGTGAACCAAAAAAAAAAATCTTGTGTATTCTTTTGTGCTTTGTTGTTTTGTTTGTTATTGTTTATTTGATTAGTTTCTTTTGTTGCATCTCAGACAATTAACTCAACAAAACTTGTGCAACGTTTACTCTGATACCACTTTGTAGCGAACCTGCGGGACAAAAAATAATTTGTAAGGATATAGTGAGAGGCGACAATCGGTCACAACGAACAACCAAGCAATGTAGACCAAACCAAACACACAAATACACAATTTTGTCTCAATTCGGTGAACCTAATCCATGGAAGAAATAACTAATATATTATTCAACCAGAGCAGATACAAGAGTTACAATACTCTTATCAGAACTTATTCTTACTAGAAGATATTTTGTTGTTTACAATAGAGAAAACTCTCAGATGAGGTACGTGCATACCTCTTAATATTGGTCATTATATTATTATATATAAATT